>OX376211.1:5343261-5737870 GCA_947363905.1 Lithophane semibrunnea
CATAAAATAAATCAAACTAGGTAGGTCTTATGTGGGAATAGTTTTCTCCATTTTCATCCGAGCAGAGCTGGGCCGCCCAGGTACTATGGTTTTATTTAAATATAACACCTTATATACCAACATATTATATCATATGTATTCATTTCACATATCAAAACCCATGATGTTGATCATCTTCGCATCGTAATGATGATTCCAAAATTATATGAGTTTGATGTTGATAGTAAGTTATGATTGAGCGAAAATCACTCTTCGACAATTTCTCTATAAAATTATTTTTCTTAAGCTTTCATTTTCTCTCTTAGATGTCAGATAATATCTTCTCTGTCAAAAGCAAATGAAGAGTTAAAAAGAAAATTGCGAACATTAAGTGGGACGTGAGCATTTTTCAAATGGACTAAAATTGGTGGATTTTTTCGCTATATTTTCTTAAGCCCTAGAACATCTGGTGATGACTTATGCACCGTCTAGAATATTTAAAGCCTTTTTTATTTGAACTTATGATAATTTTATGGTGAGTTATGTAGGATCATCATGCGACAAATAGGCAACTTAGAAATGCTTGACAAACATATTTTAACATTATTGAAAGATTTTTATATTTGTTTGGAGGAGCTCGTGAGAAAGTCGTCGAAAATGAGTTGACATATTCGTTCACGTGATGCAGCCCGCACTGATAGTAACGTTAATTTATGTGCACAATTACTGTGGAGTCAAGTAAACTCGTATTTTGACAGCTGTTATTTATTACATGTTGGTTTTTAACCGAGTTCAAAATCATAACCCTTCCTTTTGGCTTTGCCGTAGTCGGCTAAAAAGGATATAATCACAAATTCCTCGTTCTGTCATAAATGTTTGTTTGAAGAGTAGAGTTTCTGTGCAAAACTTGACATAACAGAAGCACTGAAGCACAATACAAAGTTTTTTATCTTTCACCGAAAATTAGATTTAAAAAATACTCGTAATACAAGTACGTAATTCAATAGTTATGAAATACCCGGGTCAGGACGCCTTAGTACTCGGAATATCGGGGGATCTTGCTAATGATAAGATAACATTACGTCACGCCTGGGGTCCTCGAAAGGTGCCTCAATGTAGTACCTCACTCACCCGTTTTGCGGTTGCCAGTTATACAGGGTGTTTGGTGCATCGTTTGCCAAATGAAAATGGTGGATAGAAGGTGCCCGTGACTAAGGTCTTCAAACATTGCAGGATGGGTTGACGAAGACGCTTCCCACTCTGCCATTACCATTTCAGACGCTAATCTACATGGTCCTGATATGGCTTGACCAAGATTATGTCTGGACATTAAAAGAGACTGCGACCTCTGAGTTTGTTTCGGCCTTTCTTCTCAGAGTAGTCAGATAGGAAACGCCGAACGAGATTATTTTTTATATTTTATAATATGACGTGTAAAAGTGATTCTAATATCCTATTTACAGAATAAACAATTTCATTTCATTTAATTTAATTTCGTTACTGTACTATAAACTGTACTTTATGTAGTTAGTATGGAGCGGAGCGGAGAGGGGCGCATCTTCGTGAATGACACGTCTATACTTGCGGATAAAATCCAGAATCCCATGTCCCACTGTGGGTGAATAATCGTTCACAAAATTCGTTTTTTTAGTGAGACCAACAACAAACATAAAAAACCGGCCAAGTGCGATTCGGACTCGCGCACGAAGGGTTCCGTACCATTATCTATAAAAACGGCAAAAAAATAAAGTTTGTTGTATGGAAGCCCCCTTAAATATTTATTTTATTCTGTTTTTAGTATTTTTTGTTATAGCGGCAACAGAAATACATCATCTGTGCAAATTTCAACTGTCTAATTATCACGGTTCATGAGATACAGCCTGGTGACAGACGGACAGACAGCAGAGCCTTAGTAATAGGGTCCCGTTTTACCCTTTGGGTACGGAACCCTAAAAAAACGAAGAATCGAACAACAAGAACCAAACAAATTCAACAAGTACAGCTTCTAACAAATAGCCATTTCCATACAACAAAACAGAAAGAACATTACAAGAAAACACGACACAAATAAAAGAATCCGTATCTCTACGTAAAGTTAGTAACCCGACAATATTGTACGCATGGCAACATATCAAGCCATAATGTCCAGTATAAGCTGACCTCTCACTGTATAAAAATCCTATAGCATAATCAGTCTATAATATCCCCACTGCTGGGACACAGGTCTCCTCTCTGTGGAGGGAGTGGGCTGTAATGTACCACGCGGGCCCGGTGCGGGTTGGTAAATGTCACATGTCTTCGAATTTTTGTTCTAGGACATGCCGGCTTCCTCACGATGTTTTCCTTCACCGTTTTGAGAGCAGTGGTGATGAAATAATTCACACAAAGTAAAGCGCCTGGCTGGGTTCGAACCCACGACCTTCAACTCGTAAGTCGGGACAGTTACCGCTGGGCCACCACTGCTCCACAAAAAAAAAGAAAAAAGCCTATAAACATATGACGCTTAACGAAGCTAAGAGTCTTTATTTTGACCCGTACCTGGGAACTTTCTGGTTACGAAGATATTGGCGGTCAAAGTACTAACTTTTTCTGTTTTTTTTTTAACGAATACTAGTTTTAAATATTATAACTTTACTTTAAATACATCCACGACTGTTGTATGCACTATTATGTAGAATGTTTTGCGTGCGTTACATTGCGTGCTACCGTAAATTGCGATTAATACACCAAAAATAAAAGTCGCAAGCAAATATTTTTGTATAATGTTACGTAGTTTGACGTACAGAATGCGTACATGACGTGTGATGGGTCTTCTTACACCCTGTACAATTTGACTCGATCAATCGACAAAACGTCGTTCCCCCGTTTCTCTTCCGTCCAATTCTATTTTTTATACCTTACGTCGTTTCTAATACATAAGTGTTACTATTCTGTATCAGATTTTTTTGCAGATAAACTGTATTCACGCATGTTATTTTACTTTTAGGATAGCATTGGGGTTACCAATTATTACCATTACCATTGCAAATGGTTGAAGAAGTTTGTATTATTCCCTATTTTTAGTTATTGCACCTACCACTGTTTATCTCTGCATCGCCCAAAGGTTGACTGGTAGAAAATTCTGTACATGGGTGTGTTTAAAATATTAAATAAATAAACCGTACCAACAATTTTTGTAATAACTCTCCCCAATAATCTACATTCTATGCAAATAACCATAATATTATTTTCTATGCGAGATCAGCTTAGACTGGTTTTTACACCTTGATATGTCGCTGTGTGTACGGGTATTCAGAACTCCGTATTGGCTGTAACAAGGTTACTCTACCTGTCCTATGTCCCGATATATAATGTTGATAGAGACTACAAATAAAACAAAAGTTCTGCCGTTAAGTTTCGAAAGATGTAGAGTTTGTTGATATCGAGTTTGTGTAGAGTAGGATATAGATAGGACTACGATGGATGGTTGAACATTTGAACAAAGCTGAACAAAAATGGCGTCTCATGCTGTCAATTATTAGCTGGAAGCGCCGAAAAGGCGCTGCTCCAGAGTCAACCCCTACAAAGTTAGGATCTATACCTGCCAGGGTTGCGGGAAAGTCCGAAAGGGATACCGGGACCTATACCGGGACCTTGGTAACAGGCAACTCAAGGAACACGGGTGGGTTTTAGTCAGTAAAAGTCTGACACGCACTTCCGCTCCGCCCAGAGCGGGAGAAGTCATGGGATGACTTCCCGCCTTCAAAAAAAAAAATGTTCTATCAGTACACGCTTTGCTCATGACTTCGTCTATGGATTTCTGATTTACCTATAGAAACTTCAACAGCCCACTTCCACCTTCAGGGTTTGTCTTGTAATGCATACGACTTAGCATGGTCTATTTTCATGTCATTGTCATCGTTTCATCACCACTGCTCTCAAAACGGTGAAGGAAAACATCGTGAGGAAATGTCTGTATCATGTCTTAAAACCAAAACTCGAAGACATGTGACATCTAACATCTGGCATCACAGTGGGCCCTATCAGAATACCAGTGGTGCGGTATTTTTTTATTTTTTCTCAAATATCGCAGCATTATGCTGAGATAGGAGCCTTTTTGGCCTCGCACAGGTTTCAAGTTATTTAATTTTATTACTTGTTTTATTGATTTTGTTAGTTTTTTTTTTTGTTATATTTCCTGTGCGTATCCCAAATAAAATATTTTTCTTTCTTTCTTTCTTTCTACCAACCCGCACTGGGCCCGCGTGGTGGATTACGGCCCACTCCCTATAGAGAGGAGGCTTGTGTCCCAGCAGTGGGAACATTATAGGCTGATTATGATTATGTTATGTCATCGTTATAAAATACTTTTTCATAGTAGACAGGAAATTTTTCTTGTTTTTTGCTTGTCAGTTCAATTTTTTGTTCAAGTCGTGTACTGAATTTTAACTTTTATCATAATCTACTATGAAGTATACAACATTCCCAGTTTATTACTTATGTCTAACAGAGAGTGAAGATTTCTGTATTATTTCCTCTCAAAAACACAGCCAAAATACAGGAGATATTTCCATTTATCCTATCATAACCAAATCTCTTCCCCACTTAACGCTCCGTCTCCAAGGCGTCACTCGTCAGCCAAGTATTTACAGTTAATCTACACCGTGTAATGAACTAGTTATCCGAGCCATCGCATTAAATAATTACGTCCCACCGATCAAATCAGATTACCTACAAGTTCTCGAGAAATATGTAGCCATGTAGGTAATTAACTTCGGTAGTTAGTAAACTGAGCTCAAATCCAGACTTCGGGATGTTACTGAGAAATTCCTGATGGAAAATCCCGATACGATTTTGCACAATCTGAGAACGGGAGCCTACTGCCATGATTATTTATTAGTCGCTGCTGCCTGCGGCTTCGCTTGCTTGGACCCTAGACAGACAGACAGACAAAAATTTAAAACTTTTTTTTTGTTATATATTCCGTATAAACATTTAGTAAAACGTTGTTATTTTGACATTACAAACAGACACTTCCAATTTTATTTATTTGTTAAGATAATTATCAAATTAATGAAACTGAATTGATTGTATAATTTATTACTTGCTTCAAAAACGGTGCAGGAAAATCTTGTGAGGAAACCGGCCTGAGAGATATTTCTCGATGGCATGTGAAACCAAGTCACTAATCGCATGAAAAGAAGAAAAATGATATTCCTATGTTGGTAAAGCGCTTTTAACTCTGCTATAATATTTTTATTATCATTGTAATACATTGTTATTGTACCTACAAGACTGGATTAATTGGTCGATTTAATACCAGCTTCGGTTATTAAATAATAAAGCGGAAACGGTATGAATTTATCTCTGGGCTCAGCCCGTGGCATTAAATATTTGATTATGTATGGTTATTAATTATTCAATGATGTTAATTATGTACCTATGAAGTGCTTATGATTATTCACCCCCAGCGTCAGACGTTAGTAGGTACATATTTTTGATGACAATAAAAAAAATTGCCAATAGAAATAATTATAATTAAAAAAATATATAACCACCCCTTTGCAAAAAAAACGGGCGGTTTTGATTTTTTTACATGATTGGTAATCATTTAGTTGTAAAGAGGTTTTAATAGCCAAACTATGTTACTGGCACTTAATTAAGAGTCTGGGTAAGAAAAAAAGGTAATTCCAAATTCGAAACTTTTGTTTAAAAACAATAATAATCCCGTTTTCCGTTTGTGACTTTTACTAACATTTTGCAGGTTTGCAGGTTTGCAGTTATCCTGGCAACTAAAACTAACTTCTCGTCATTTTTAGTAGAATAATTTATGTTTGTTGCATAATCCAGCCTTATTGTGACTTAAAAGTGATATCTTTGTGTCGATTGTAATGACAGAAAAAGCAATAAGAGATAGTAAAATTGTAGCGCTGCTGGAAGAGGGGTGTAGCCAAAAAACTATATTCTTATTGATTATAACAAATTACAAGTCATTTATGCTAATGCAATAGTAAAAATATTAATATTATCCATACAAAAGCCAATGACTGTTAAGGTGCCCGTTTTTTTTGCAAAGGGGTGTATATATATTAGTTCACTTTCTTTCATAAAAACCTACAATATAAAAATTGAAAGATATACAAAAGTAAAAAACATTGTTTCGTTATCAAAATAGGCACAAAACCAATCAAAATAAAATGTCATTTAATCAAACTAGGTTGAAAGTCAGCACTTTTCGAACGTCAAAATTACATAAGACAGTCCCCCAAAACGCCCACCCTTCATCACTTCTAGTGCATTAGCTGGGAAGACGAAGTGGCGTAGCAAACTCCCCAGCAGCACAGCTGTCTGTTCAGTTAGAAAGAAAAGATTCTATACTATAATAGTATGCAAAGTCATTTACATTACGCAACCCAAAACCCAAATCTAATTATTAGCCATAATTATGTCAGCTAGCACAGATGTTGAAACACTGACACATCTAAAAAAACCCGCTCCAACAAATACTTAATTTTTGTCGCTAAAGACAAAGAAGTTGTGATCAAGTTTCTTCGTTTATCTGCCAATCTATTGGTAAACAGACCCTGGACTGAAGGAGTGGAGGCTGTATTAATAATATATTCTACATAATTGCAAAGTTGACAATCTTCCGGTGCTAAATTAGTTAAATGTTTTGCATGATTAATGTTTTTATTCACTCGTAAATTAAGCTTATTTGACCAAACTTTTATACCTACAAAAAATTATAATATTAGTAATTAGTAGATATTTATTATAAGTCAGTAAGTAGTTATATTTGTGTGCTTAAAGTATTAAATTAGAAATTATTCATCCTACAATAAATATTTTGAATTTTTGACGGTTTTTCTATACAAAAAGACAGACAAAAAAGATTTGACTCAGGTAAAATCAGTCCAAAATACCTATGATATCACTCCTAAAATAAAAACTCCAGGATGAATTCGACCAAACTTTTATACCTAGAATAAAGTACCTTTGATTTTTTTGACAGTTTTTCCATAAGTACAAAAATTTGTCAGACGAAAAAAGATTAGACTCGGGTAAAATCTGTCCATAATATATCATGTAGATCACCCACCCCAGCCTTAACAAGGGATATCGTGTTGCCCAGTAACTGGGTTAGGGAGGTCAGATAGGAAGTAATGCTCCATGTACAACACCCATCCATGTATAAGTCGCGGCCGTTACCACTGGGCTACCACTGCTCTCATTCTACTAAGTCTTACCAAAGTATGTAACATAACCTGTTAACCTTCTCAACCGCAGCCTACCAACAGGAGGATAACTACAGCGTATGAAGGGTTAACCATCAAATATTCAGCGGCCGGCCGTACGGTGGATGGTCACTTTTCATCCGGTTACAAACATTACTCGGGTAATCGTACCGGTTATTGACTGCGAATTTTTTGGTAAAAATGTTAGGAAAAGTGTTGTGTTATCAATGTGCATTTCCTTCTCTTCAATTTTTATTATTTCTTTGTAATTTTATCACATATCGCGTATAGACGCCTTAGTATTAAGTTATAGCCATCAAGAAATCTACAAGATGGGTTACGATCCTCAGTACTGAGGGACCGAGTATAAACAATGAGTAACAGCTAAGGAGTTCTTCGAAAAGGCACGGGAGTAAAAAAAATCATAATTAGTAAGACATTGGTCTGTCTAGAGGCGTTAAGGACTTAAAGTAACCTTATTGGTGATATTCTTCAGAAAGATCCGGGGCAACTGAACTTTCTGAAGAACATCAGCAATTACGCCACTATATGTCCTCCACTCACATCTACCTTGTGCCTCTACCTTTTGCTAGAATACAGGAAATTCCCTGAGAAATATTATTTAAAAACACCAAAATAATAATCGATCGGACCTCATGCTCAGCTCTTGCGACCACTAGAGGACTAAGAAATTTCATCTGAATATGAAGAGTCACAGTGGTAGGTTTCTTCCAGGTATGAAACCTTATAAAAGAAGTACCCTATAGTGCTCATATACGCGAGTGGCACGTTGGTAACGGCAGAGGCAATTGCGGACATCTGACACTGATCGGCGACAGCCGTAGACGCGTCGACGGTAGCCGCCGACGCATCCAACAGAAATGTTGACAAAAAAAATATCCGTCTGATAGATTATTTATTTATTTTACCATTTACGTACACACATAATAAACAGAAAAGAAGAAAAGAACAGAAAAAAAAATAATGGGCAGTTATTTTTTCTTTTTTTACGTAATCGGCAATACAGTGAGTTAAAAAGTGGCATGACGTCATCACTGGTCGGTAGATTTTATACTGACTTGTGACGTCGCGAGCCCCCACTCCCAAACTTGAATGCATTTTATCTAAATATTTTTTATTTATATGTTAAAGCAAAACTACGTGTCTTATATTTTTTTATTATCTGACTGACGGACAATTTTTTTTTTCCCATTCAACATCCCTACTGCAGCCGTCGACGCGTCGGCGGCTGCCGTCGACAACGTGCCGCTCGTGTATATGAGCACATAGTTACAAAAACTAATACATATTGATGCAAAAAGGATATTTTATGGTTTGTTTCGCGACACAAAGTATGGAAAACATTTTTACTTTTTATGAGTAGGTCATTTCCAAGGAAGTTATTCCCTGAGGTGTAAATATATCTATCTTAAAGATATAAAGGGTTGATCCAAATATAGCAGCAGTCATGTATTTATTATGAACTTACTTTCTTCCTCTATTTTTTCATATTTTTTACGAGTTGGCTCGGTGTTATGTTCGATTCCCGGGTCGTTGTGTTGGGTTTTTCCATGTGGATTTTTGCCCGGTCGATAGCCAATACTCGCTTCCTATTACATGGGACTTTAACATAACTGGCGAAATGCGGATTTACTATTAGTACACCTCTGCGTTACCCTGTGGGGAATACAGGGGTGATGTTTCGTTATGAAATATACAAGGAACAAGATTTTGTTTCAGGCAAAAGTGTGCAAATAAACGGATATGAATAAATGAAATTAATAACGAAGGCTTTCATTATTAAAGTCCCAACAATACCTAGATTTTCATAGGTGCGGAGTCAAAATATTAATTAAAACCTTTGCAATTAATTCTTGCAGACATTCAAATTCGACATTCAATATTATTCTAAAGACCTTTTATACATTAAAAAGCGTGAATATAAACTCAAAGGGCGTAGACTTGTTATTGAGATAGGAGAAAACAAGGAGACTCATCAACGCATGCGCGGAGTGCTACGGCGTAGTCGCGTAGCATCTCGTAGCGCTACTTTTTTACTACGCACCGTAGCCGCGTAGTAACCAAAAGTAGTTTTATTCAAATAAATACTGTATTTACTTGGGATGAAAGTTTGAAATTACGTGTGGGATAGTTTACCTTCCCCGATACGGTGTTTAGTAAAAAAGTTTTAATTGAATTTATACTTTATTGGCTTAGGATAAGGGTCAAAATTGATAGTCGTAATTTTATCGTTCTTTTGTAGATCGTTTGAAAGGTTACGGTTAATCATAAATTATTTTAGTAGAAGTTTTTAGATGGTTTCAGTTAACATCAGTCAATATCGACATTATAGGTTTGATTTTTCTTTGTAATTTGATCCTATGAATGATAAAAAACGATCTTGATTTTCCTGAAAAAGTTTATATTGAAATAAGGTACTTAATTATTACAGGTCATTGACACTTAAGTCAGAAGAAGCTCGTGGCTAAGTAATAACAGCCGCACGGGTCGATCCATCAGGTTAAGTACGCTTGCCGGGGTTGGTCCGTGGATGAGTGACCATCTTTACATACCGAGACTCCTCCGTGCCTCGGAAAGCACGTTAAGCCGTTGGTCCCGGCTGTCATTTGTGGATCTTTGACAGTCGTTACGGGTCGTTAGAAGCCCGAAAGTCTGACACCCAGTCTTGCCAAGGGGTATCGTATTACCCAGACCTTGGTAAGTGTAGCTGAACTTTGATCAACCCGTGATGCTGTTATTACTTACCCACGATCTAATAGATAATGATTCCTCCAAGCACAATAACTTATAGTGCGCTAACGTCAACCCGTAAAGGCAGCTTCACACGTGCCCGCAAGTGTTCACACGTCTGCCAGGGTTGCGGGTTAGTCCGGAAGGGATACCGGGACCTTGGAAACAGGCAACTGAAGGAACACGGGTGGGTTTTAGTCAGTAAAAGTCTGACACGCCCTTCCGCTCCGCCCAGAGCGGGAGAAGTCATTGGATGATTTCCCAAACACAAAAAAAAAAGGTGTTCACACGTCATCGCACCAATAAGCACATAATCGTGCGTATCCGCAGCGCCACTCCACTCGGCGTTACCCCCGTAATATGAAACATCGTAAAAATGTTTATGACCTGAGGATAAGGGTCAAATCCTTTAGTCATGTATGGAATTATTATGTTTTGGCTCCATAAGGTCTTGGTTAAATGTATGGAAAATGTAAGTAAATATGGGTTTTGATGAGTGGAGCATCATCTTGGAGTCTCCTAACACGGGCATTGTTAGCCTATAAGGAGGCCCCAAACAAAATTCATTGTTTATGAAGCATTTGTTGTTAAAATAAAACATTTTTAATTTTCATTTTAATTTTCATCTTAGATACCTATCATAAATATTTCAACGACATGATATTCTCTCAAACACTAAGAACATCACAGAGTGACAGAGTGAGAAAACCTGTGCTTAATTTAGCCAATAGGTACGCAATAATGTTGTGATGGGCTAGTGGTAAAGGCCTTCGCCTCTCACACACGTGGTTAGGTTAGGAAAGCAAAGAAAATAGGTATAAATTTTCTCGTGTCGTGTGTAGTTTGAATCATCGACCTTGTGACATAGATGTGTGCATGCAATTATAAGCCTTAAGGGCGGGTAGTAAGCAAAATTGCCTGTCTTCAATTTGATTTTTCATGAAATTGATAAGACTTAGGTGTAAAATAAAAATAGTATGAGTAACTACATGATATTTCCAAACTTTTTGTGGAACAGAAACACAAAATATTAAAATTTTCTCGATAAAAAAATATCACGAAGTTACCTCTAATTTTCACGTATTTTCGATTTGTACTTAAAATGCTAATGCCTATTATGATAAAAATTAGATGATTATATGTATTAAAACAAGGCAAAAAAATTGTGTAGGCTTTTTTTTTTATTCCTTTTATTTTTGGTTTTATTACGAATCAAAGCTTGTAGGACTTACGACGTTCTTAGTTCGTGGAAGAAGCCATCTTCCGTCGCACATTACGGGAACTTCAAGCATATTTTTGTTTCACAAATCAGTCGGCGTTGCTCTGTTGAGACGAGAGGACTACGCTCAAATTTTTAGCTGCGCTGATATATTATTTATTTTCGTAAATAATATTTTCGTAATTTATCACATTCCACAAAAGAAACTGAGACATAGAAAACATGAAAAAAACACTAAAACCACTTCCAAAACGAATATTACAAGTGTTATTGATTGATAAATAAATAAATACCGAGTCTAAATAAACATATAAAATTCAATGTTGATATTTGAAAACTCAAGATGACATACATTTTATTTGACAGATTTTTGACTGGTATAGTAGCTCGGAGTATAGAAAGAAGTAGGTAAAACTAGCGCCATTGCTCTGTATTGCGGTGAATTTTCTTGCGGAGAAAATTTATAACATAGCCAACGAGCCTATTGTACGTTCATTTGAAAGTTCGCACTGGAGATTAAATCTTATTGCGATTTACTCAGGATCCAAATTCGTTTACTTTTGCGGAGGATTACTAATGCGGAGAAAATGACAAGGAAAAATAGTGAAAAAGGAACTCGCGTCCAAGCGTAATGGGCACGGTTAGGCTTCATTTACGGAGACGCGAGGAGTCGCGCGTGGCTTTGGGCGGCGCGGCTCGCACTGAATTCAAACATATAGCGTTGTATGAGTGCGTTTACGGAGACGCGATTTTACACGCGTTTGTTTGAAATGGAGCGTTTTTTGCGGCGGAGCCCGCGAATGGCATAGCCGCGTCACACGCGGCGTTTCATCACGGCGGCGCACGCAGCAGCAATGCCCGCGGCATACCTTCTCCCAGTCTTATTTGTAAATCGCACAAAGGAGATGCAAGTTGAGAGTGGCAAGTTGCGACATGTGCAGGCCTAACGGCGCCCGGCATGGACGCTCGCTTAGACTGCAGCGCTTGATATAATTCGTTACATAGGAATTCATACAATTTTATTGAGCGCCCGAAACGCAGCGTACAAAATACGCGTCTCGGGCGCTTGTTATAACTAGTCCCTTAGTAGAAAGTTTAGTATGGTCCCTCTTTGTAAAGAACTGTTGAAATTGTAGCTTTGAAAACATGCCAAGTTGCTTTAGGCCTCATTTACGGAGACGCGGGGCGTGTCACGTCGCGTGCAGTGTGGCGTCACGCGGCGCGTCTGACGTTTTTTCTGTTTACGGTGCGGCGGCGCGTGTAGCGGCAGTTATCATCCCACGCGTTAACATAAACATATGGCAATATACGTCTTGATTGTCGCTGCTTTTTTTTGGGGTTATAATATATATTTTTGAAATGTGCTAATTAAAACCTTTCATTTGATACCCAACATGGTATGATTAAAAAATATTTTTTGTTGTTCATGATATGTCACCTAGAGGGCGCAATTTTCAATTTAATGTGTCTTCATATAGCCTTTGACCAGCGGACGATCAAGAAGCTTCCAACGATACCTCATTTGTCAAATTGTGATGAGTCTTTTAGAAGATAATATGTGGGAACAGACATAGATAAATACATAGAAACCGGTCAAAATTATAACCCTCCTTTTTGCTTCGCCGTAGTCAGGTAAAAACTAAAACCCAACTACGACAAAAAAGTCAACTAAAGAGATATAAACAAGACATCACGGACAGACAAATTAAAAATCCGGAGTCATACGGAATCTGTTCGAGTTCGTTCGTTATACCAATAACCGAAGAATAAAGGTATTATTCTAAACAAGTTTTATTTAGGGGCGGTCAGTCGCTCCAATTGTTCGTCTAAGGGTCACCTTACAAGAAGTTTGTCAAAAAAAATGGGAGTAAACGAATTTGGATCCTGAGTAAATCGCAATAAGATTTAATCTCCAGTGCGAACTTTCAAATTTGTCATTGTCATCAATACCTACTGATGCTAAGGCAGTGACAGTTCACTCCAAGCTCAGTTCACCTAAATTTTTACAGAATAGTACAATACGTGTCGATGACAATGACAGCTCACTACACGCTCACTTCACCTAAGTTTTCACGGTGAGATGGTCACAGAATCGCAATGCAGGTATCGTTTCCAAACAAAACGATACCTATCCTATAGTACAGAACCCTTATCAGTGAGATTACATTAGATTTTATTTCCGGGTTTTCTCGCGACATTTTCCTTCTATCCGTTTGGTCCTAGTGATAAATTGTGTACTTCCTTCTGAGAAAAACATTAAAGAGCCGAACCTGTGAATTTCTGAGTTGAATTTATATGGCTCTCAATTTTTATTTAAGTATAATATTACATCGTAATAAAATCTTTGGAGTGTTCAACGAGTAAGTTGTGTGAGGAAATATGTTTATAATACCAGCCTATATATATTACTAGCTTCTGCCCGCGGCTTCGCCCGCGTGGTATGTCGATAAAAAGTAGCCTATGACCTTCCCCAGGATGCCATGTATCTCCTTGCCAAATTTTGTCGAAATCCGTTAAGTGGTTTAGGCGTGAAAAGGTAACATACAGAAAGACAGACAGACAGATAGACAGAGTTACTTTCGAATTTATAATATTAGTATGGAAGTACGGTTCAAAAGTTACAACAAAATGTGGAAATCTTGTTGCGTATACGATACGCTAAGCTTGAATTCAGAACTATAGATCATGTTCATGTTTTGGAACTAGAAACTCAATGTTGACGTGAAAAAGTTCAAATTTAAATGTTACCAAATTTTATTTAGGACCTTGTACAAATTGTACCTAATGACGTCTTTGTGGAAAACTGTGTTACCAAGTAATAAATATAATGCTATATCGTGGATTTCTCTCTTTGGAGGATCGTGCAAAGTGATACCCAAGTAAAAAATAATATTCGTATAATGAATTTTGCACTGTATTGTGCAACGAATATGGCATGTGTCATGAAAACCTTTCCTGCGCCAAACGCGAACAATCCCCTTCGAAAATATTTGAAACATGTGAAAAAGAGGCCGAGTTCTGTACAAAAGAAATAAATGTAGGATTGTCGGATTCACCACTAAAAGAATTGACATCTATTCATCTATGTAAATGGGAGCCAAAGTACCAAAGGGTCTAATTATAACAAGGGCCCGAGGTACGCGCTCAGTACTTGCGCTGTGTTTTAGGCGCGCGCCCGGCGCGTTTTGGACGCTCGTCAAACGCAACAAGATTTCCACATTTTGTTGTAACTTTTGAACCGTACTTCCATACTAATATTATAAATTCGAAAGTAACTCTGTCTATCTGTCTGTCTGTCTGTCTGTATGTTACCTTTTCACGCCTAAACCACTTAACGGATTTCGACAAAATTTGGCAAGGAGATACGTGGCATCCTGGGGAAGGTCATAGGCTACTTTTTATCGACATACCATGCGGGCGAAGCCGCGGACAGAAGCTAGTAATATATATAGGCTGGTATTATAAACATATTTCCTCACACAACTTACTCGTTGAACACTCCAAAGATTTTATTACGATGTAATATTATACTTAAATAAAAATTGAGAGCCATATAAATTCAACTCAGAAATTCACAGGTTCGGCTCTTTAATGTTTTTCTCAGAAGGAAGTACACAATTTATCACTAGGACCAAACGGATAGAAGGAAAATGTCGCGAGAAAACCCGGAAATAAAATCTAATGTAATCTCACTGATAAGGGTTCTGTACTATAGGATAGGTATCGTTTTGTTTGGAAACGATACCTGCATTGCGATTCTGTGACCATCTCACCGTGAAAACTTAGGTGAAGTGAGCGTGTAGTGAGCTGTCATTGTCATCGACACGTATTGTACTATTCTGTAAAAATTTAGGTGAACTGAGCTTGGAGTGAACTGTCACTGCCTTAGCATCAGTAGGTATTGATGACAATGACAGCTCACTCCACGCTCATTCACGGTGAGATAGTTACAGAATAGCAATGCTGATGCTAAGGCAGTGACAATTCACTTCAAACTCACTTCACCTAAGTTTTCACAGTGAGATGGTTGCAGAATAGCTCAACTGTGTACAGTTAAACCAAAAACAGTATGCACTTCAATATTCTCCGTATTTTCCATAAAGTCAGGATGTGTAGCGCAATCTGTGATCAAAACGGTATTCACATAATTTGTAAAAAAATTGGGTTTGTTTTTCAATTCGTTTAATAACTTCAGGATCAAACTATTGAAGATCGCGATGATCATGATCATGGTCTTATAAACGGTCCATAATGAGTTTGCTGTATTTAACTAAGGGCCGGTTGTTTCAAACTGTTGGTTAACGTAACATATGTACGTCAAATTTAACGTTCGTTATATACAAAGCGTTGTGTCAAAGTTATTCCATTATTTCCTAAAACAACGCTTGTTTTTTATTTGACGATAGTTAGCGCCATTTTTGACGTTTACCCGTGCGTAAAGTGGACCCGCTCTAAATAATGAATATCAATGAGACGAATAATCTATCAGAGGGCCTAGACAAGTGACAATCGCTTCGAAAGCGTTTGGTATTTCTACAACGACTTTCACAGGATTGACATAAGCTTTTCGATAGCTTATGACAGTCCTATACATTGTTGCCTTTTCCATCATCGTTATCGCTGATAGAATGTCACTTTGTTTAGGGCATCAGGTTCCTCTTTCTACAACCCTGACCACCAGCAGCTTGGACCCTGATCGTGATGCCGATGGGCTACTATTTTTAAATGTTTTTACGTCTTTATAAAAATAATAGCTGCGCCCCGTGGTTTCACCCGCGTAAGTCTCGATCCCGTGTGAATATCGGGATAAAAAGTATCCTATGTCCTATTCCAGGTCATGGTCTACCCCTGTGCCAAATTTAATCCAAATCCGTTCAGCCGTTCACGCGTGATGGCGTGACCAAGGGAAATAGGGATTCATTTTTATAAATATAGATTTAAAAACGTAAATAAATATGTATTCAAAATGAAATAAAGGACAACGAATATATCTCGATCCTCGTCTACAGCCCCGTTTCTTGAGTATAAAGGTTTGGGCAAGCCGAATGTCGTAGGCTCCCCGCCCGATACTGCAGTTCAAACAACAATGCCGATAAATGTAGAATGTCCACTGTCTGATAAGATATTGAAAGGCGCTTTTCATTTTTTTTTTAGTATAGAATTACGGTGATAATATTATTATTATGTATGGACGTTGGGAAAAGTAGGTAGGTAGGTAGGTAGTTTGTTTTTATTAATTTAATTATAATTACTATAATTAAATTAATAAAAACAAACTTTGTTTATGCTCTGATAAATATGTCATGACCTCTTATCGTGTACATTTTTGTGATAAGTATAGGTAGGTAGTAGATACTCTCAATGTAAATTATATTAAGTATTGTGAAATGCAATCAACAATATCAATGGTTCAAAATGGCTGCTGTTTATGTGATAACACACACACCACACTACGGAAGTACAGCAATGCAACAATAAATATACGATTTAGAATTGTGTGCGACCGAATATTGACCTATTGAAAGTGTGAGGTTCCTTGCAGAAAAGTTAGCCTTTTGATTCTCTTACACTGTGGCACAAACCTGCAGTAGGTACATTCTATCATGAATTTATTCGTAACAAATGTCAATGTCAATATATACTCCCTTCGACCGCAGACTGAATTCATTACCATACGTAAATATTGTACAGCTGCCATCTTTTAATGGATTACAAATGATTCAGATTGACCTCTTGCATACTGATAGAACTAGACCAGTCCAACGTGGTCAGAGCCATTAACTATTCAGAATCTGCAATGCCAGTGAAGCAGAAGGAACTCTCGCTTCTATTTCGACCCCATTTTCTTCGTAGATCTATCTAATAAAGTCATTAATGTTCCAAAGTTTGCTCAACAAAGATAACATTCGCCTGACAAAAGCAATTTAAGACTAAAAACAATAATAAATACCGCAACCCGACCATACTGAACATCCACACACGCAAACATTCATTTAGGCTCGGAAACGCGCAAAGATATATCACCATACCTAATGACAGCTAACACGAATTACACACAATTCTCAACCTTATTACCACAGCGATACAGCTCAAACGATTAAATGAAGTGATAAACAGTTGCTAATAAAATATCGTCCTAATGCGGCAGTTTTAAAGTTCAGTTCCGTGTGTGCTGCAAGTTCCGCAGAGGTGCGCATCTAGGGAATGCAAGTAATTAGGTACTTTTACATTGCAGATGTTCGTAATTTAAAAAATTCATACTCACCGTCCGTCGTAGACGTTATATTCATCTTGAGTCAGCAAAGAAGACTTTTAGTTTTTAAACTGGGCAAAAACTAATTTGAAATGTTTTTAAAATAAAAGTTCGAAGTTCTTCGTATGATTTACGTCCGAGATTGCACGGAAGTATGTTAGAATCTGCGGCTGTCGTATTGCGGATAGCACAGGTGCGAATGTTTACCCGTCGAGAACCACAAATCACCGGTAAAGAGCACTCACGAAACGTCAAGTTATTCAAATTCCGAACGAGCGGCCGCACGCGGCCAAACGTCAACTATTGGCGCGAACTCTTGACAAGCGGCTGATTGATTTTGCGCGTTCGGATACTCGCACACACTTGCACACAACACCACGGGCTGCTTGACAGCCAAGGAACGTTCGGATATCACCCAATTAGCAAGGAAGATGCTACTATGCGAGCAATCCGAAGCTTTTTGATAGTGTAACGACAAAACAAATAGTCCGGAATGAGTGAGGCACGGACATGCGCAGTAGGCATTGCCGTATGCGTACTTTGTTAAGCCGTGGTTACCGAAGTAGGCTCTGTCAGATAAAATTTTATTTACTTAGTAAAAGTGACATAAAATTCAATGAGTTCTTGGTATTATTATTTTAGGTGTACGCATTGTTCTACTACGTGAAATAAACTGTAGTAATAAAAATAGTGTCATATTTTTTTATTTTATCTACGAGTTCGTAGAAGCTGATGATATTTGTAAGATATGATATTCATACAAATTACTACTACTTTTTGGTGTTTATTGAAATGAATTATAAATTCATTACAGCTTTGTATAATTCACCAAACTGTTCAAGTAAATGCCCGTGTATTTCTTCGTAATTTCTATTCTCTTAACTTGTCGTCTTTAAAAAAAAACTAATTTATTAATTTTTTGCACAAAGTGTTTTCAAAGGTCGTAAAACATTTTCACTAATTATAAAATAGCAAAAAAAGAAAAACATCTTTAAAAAAAGAACACTGTTTTCCCGCCAAAACAATTACCTCAAAACCTCCATTCCCCAGACGTCACCAACATTTTTATAATCAAAGATGGCGGTTATTATAGTGACAATTAAATAAATATTTCGTGTCTATATGAACGGCGCCCTACTGCAGCGGGCTAGGCTGGCACGTTTCGCGCAGGGTTCCCACTCTTGAGATATTTATCCAACGGTGACGGATACCTGACGCACACAACCGCACTTTACATATATATTGGTGACATGTGCGTGTAGTACCTACTTTATTTTCGCGGTTTTTTTTCTTATATTTTTTGCAGATCCTTGTTGTATGTTTATGTAAGTATTGTTTAGGTACATAATATCCTAATCTCCTAAACTACTGGACTGAAAATCTTTGTATTAAGTTTTTTTTTTGTGTAATAATACTAAAAATACAGGGTTATTTGCAAATGATGATGATAGGGTTATTTTGTAGATTTAGTTAAGTTTGGGAAGAACCATATTATTTTTATTACTCCATGGTAGGTACTTGATAATTAGTTAATCTTCGTAATATTCAAAATAAAAATAAAAATTATACAATTTTTTTATTCGTAAATTAAAATATCGAAGTAGGACTTAATGTTTCTCAATAACTTTTTGGAATTTAAGAGTTCTCAGCCCCCCCTCCCCTTTTCTTCAAACTTTTGCAGCAAAAAATATTCTTTGCTCCGTCTCGCTCTAACACTCATTCACCTTCCAGGTCAGGTCAATGATCATCAGGTCATTGACTTACCGGAGTCACCTAATTACCGGGTAAGGAAAATTCTTAATGACACGTTAGTCTCACGTAAATAGGTTAATAATGATTAGGTACTTGGTAACAAGTTATTGTAAAGTAGGGAATACTTTGAAGCATAAAGTGTAATGATGTGCTAGAATTCGAATGTTTGTACAAAAAAAACCCATCTATCCATATAGCACTAATTTTACTTAAAAAAAAATTGTTATCGTAGTCAATTTTTCTAATGAAAACCTTATCCATCCGTAACCATTTTAAATCCCACGAGACCAACGTGGTCCTACTAATTTAAATACCAAATGAAACAACCAAAATCTTAAAGTCAGCGAACTTTGCAAAAGCTTATAGAGAAAAAACCTCATATATGCAAATAAAAAATATACAGAGTGCAAAGTTTTGAAACTTTCCGAGTTTATCGATAAAACTTTGAACGTAACAACACTAGGAGCGAATAAAACTTAAGTATAAGTTGGGTGTATTTTAAAAATGCCGATAACTTTCACAACACTATACCGAGTTTAAAATTCAAATATTTTTCAGAGGGTAGATCAAGTTTTCTGAAGAATTTAAGTAGTATGTGGGTAGTGAGATACTTGATCCGGGAAGTTTTGTGTTTTCACCTGTTTCGGTTCCTAGGTGTTCCTATGTACAGTCGAACAAGCTATTTGGTATACAGGCACATAAGTTGCAACTTTTTTTTTTTCCTAGCCTTTGCTGTCCCACTCCTGGGCAAAGGCCTCCCTCCACTCTTTCCATCTTTCGCGAGCCCGCGCGTCCTCTTTCCACTTTTGATAGAACCTATCCAGCTCGTCCTACGTTGCAACTACTTTAAACAATTTTGTGAGTGTTTTCAGTAGTCAACAATCCTTTTACGTCATTCTCCTAAGCCCACAGTACAAAAAGTTAAATTACACACACAATAAAATCGAATTTAGGCAGTGTAGTGGAAAAGGAATATATTTTGCCTGTATACCAAGTAGCTTGTTGGACTGTACTCTGTTTAGTATAACTTTTATGGAGAACTAGCTTCTGTCAGCGAGTTCGCTGCGTGAAATTTCTTGTTCCCCCGATCCATTGCGTCTCATCAAATCTCCTGCGTGCGCTCTTTCTGATTTTTTTTTCTTTTTTTGCTCACCTCCTTAAGGTGGTAGCGTGATGTTAAATAGCCTATAACTTCCTCAAGAATTGGGCTAAAAATATTTAAAAAATCTGACTAATGAAAAATCAGCCCTTAATGTAATGTGTTAAGTAGGTAAGGTAAGTAGGTAAGGTAAGTAGGTAAGGTAAGGAGGTAAGGTAAGTAGGTAAGGTAAGTAGGTAAGGTAAGGAGGTAAGGTAAGTAGGTAAGGTAAGTGGGTAAGGTAAGTAGGTAAGTTAAGTAGGTAAGAAAAACCAAATCCACATTTGTTTCCTCGTATGGCAGACAGGTTTCCAAGAAATAGACGAGATGATAGCAAACTATGTGTACATACTTCAAAAACTGCACTTGTGCACAAAAGTGTTTTTTGCATGGCACCAAATATCTACAACTAATTGCCCAAAAGTTGGAAAGAGCAAACTATACCTAAGTTTAAACAAACAATTAAATTGTTTTTGGCACAAAAAGCATATTATAGTATTACAGAATTTTTAAACGACTCATGGTGATTATTATAAATAAATAAATATAGCTAACATTGCAGTAAATAAGGTCATGTAGTAGTGGAGAACTTAAATATGCCTATATTATAAATATTTTAATGCATATTATAAGTGGTATAAATCGTTATTGATAATAATGTAATTTGTAATATTGGATTTCAAAGTAAATAAATAATTGGATATTGGAAATGATTGGATATAAGTTTGACAAACTGTGTATAAAAGTTAAAAAGTTCGATAATAATAATTGTATCTACCTAAGATATTTGCACGCCATGAGAAATGGCAGACATGTCGTGAGCCACCCCTTATTTAAGATCTTGCATATATGTGTTATTTTAATTATGTATGTATACACATGTTGGAGCAAATAAAATTTCTTTCTTTCTTTCTTTCTTTAAGGTAAGTAGGTAAGGTTAATAAATCCAAAAAGAATACCATATGTACCAAACTCAAATTGTAAATAGTTTAAATGATAAACACAACCCTTTAAACCGCGCTGTCATTCTCACCCACAAACGTCAAAGTCGCTGCTAACTTAACTACAGTTAATAAGTTTAGCCGTCGGCTTTTGTTTAATCTCAAAGTTAAACGATACGTCTTGTTAGCGACGTAATTAATGAGGCCTTCACTGGACGCTGGGTTAACTCCGAATCAGTTACTTTGTATGGACGTGTTAAGTGGTTTGAGATACATTTGGGAAATGTAAGATTTGCTGCTAATAAACACTTTGTATAATAGAACAGGTAGGTAATACTGGTATTCAGCTGCATCCGGTTAGACTGGAAGCCAACCCCAACTTGGTTGGGAAAAGGCTAGGCAGATGTTGTTGATAATAGAACAGATAGGTTCTACCTCTGAAATAAATCAGAGGTAGAACGAAAACTGCATGAAATCAGATATATGCTTTGATAATGGTTAAAGCAAAGCTTGCCTACAGTCGAGACTGCCTCGTCCGTCCAGTGGTCGCATGCGCTACTACTGAGCATGAGGTCCTAGATTCGATTCCCAGCAGGCGTAGCATGGCGCTTTCTATCTCTACGAAGAATAGACATAGCTTTTTCTATACAAAGTGACAGTTCGTTTCTTCATTTTTGACATCCACCGTAGAAATCTTTTTACAATCTGTCATTTTATCTTTCATTTCTAACGATCTTTGTCTAGGTCTTTTTGTATGTAGACTATTTCGGAAGAAAGTTTTCTAGCCACTGGCACAACATAGAGAGTCAACTGAATTTTTATAAGACCAAATGTATGTACCTATGTTAACAAATAAAAATTCATTCATTCATTCATTCATTCATTCATCCTTACTGTCAAAATCACACTGACAACCGATAAATCCTATGTCAAAACAAAGAATTCTGAGTCGAATTACGTAAAAGAGTGAATTTCGTAAAAAGTGCAGTTGACTCTTTCTATTTTGCTGCCGTCTCGTACTGTCTGCTGTCTACAGGAAACGTCATTTTTGTCTACTCTTCCGTCGACAAAACGGTGCTCATGCTACGCCTGCTGGTCGGGCAAAGTGTTATTGGGTTTTACATTTGGAATGTCTCAGTAGCAGCCCGGAGTCTGGATTTGTGCCCGGTTGATGGCAATAGGCTTGCCCCCTATTACATGGGACTTAAACATAACTGGCGAAATGTGGGTGTACTATATAAAGGTGCACCTCTGTCTAACCCTGTGGGGATGTATGTTATGTTAACCCTCGAACAATTATTGTAAACAAAAAAAAACAACCGACTTCAAAAAAAAAACTAAAAAAGTGAAAAATTACTTTATTTTCGGAAGTCGGTGTCTTTGCTTTTTAATTTACGTTTTTTGCCACCGACTTCCGAAATTAAAGTTATTTTTCACTTTTTTTGTGTTTTTTTTGATGTCGGTTGTTTTTTTTTGTAAAAAGTTTTTATTTTTCACTTTTTAATTGTGGTACCTATCCCAAACAAGTTACTACTTGCTATGTAAATAACAGTGAAGGAGTCTAATAATTATATCGTCTACATAAACTGTGGGAAAAATACGTAATATTGAAGCTAGCTCAAAAACTACGCAAGCAAACTTAATAAAATTTATATGGGACCATCTCGGGAATATACCCTTTCGAACTAAAAGATAATTTTTAAAATCGGTTCACAAACTGCGGAGTAATCGGTGAACATACATAAAAAAAAAAAAAAAAAAAGAACAGTCATCCGAACGTAGTACCTCCTCCTGTTTTGAAGTCGGTAAAAAGCAATAATAAAAAGAGAATGCCTTTGCCTAGGCGTGTCACACATTTTAGTCTAAAATAGTAAATAAAGCTACAGACAATAGCCAACAATCGATCTTCGAATGTTTGAAGTTAGTCACTTTGTTTAGATTGCTACACACGCAGATTACGCTTTTTAAATAAAAGGTGTCTACTGCAAATAAAAGCTTAGAAAAAAGTAAATTAAATAAAACTAGATTATTTAGATTTTCCAATTATAATGAAAATGCACGACATATTGAAATAAACTAAACCTACATAATATTTTAAATAGATTTACTTGTTCTACCTACAAAGAATTCATAACTGTGTGTTATCATTTTTGCTTCCAAAGTCTTTGATTTTAGTTTCCAGAAACAGCCCGTAGGTGGCTGCAGCTATAGCTACTATGTAAAACAATGCTTGACACCTCAGAGATTTGCCTCGCTAATGGGTTCGGGGCAACGCTAACAGATGGCGTTACTTGTTCAGGTTTAGCAATTTATAATGTCGTTAATAATTAACTTTTACTAAATATGTGGGTATAATTAGTTAGATAAAACTTTAGTAACGATACTTTTTAATAAGACTAGATACTAACTTATTAATTTTTTCGTATTGGAGAGGGAAAGAAGACAAATGTGGCGTTACCAAAAACCAATTGGGATAAGGGCAGGAGGAATCTGATAATGAAATGATTATTCTCACCTATAAAACAAATAAGTGCAAAAAGCTCAACTCGTACCAAGAAAGACTGAAGTATTTTAACATGATGTCGCCGGAGAAACGCAGGAATATGCTAGATTTGGTTTTCCTTAAAAAGTTAGTAACAGGCTCTCTAAACTGTCCCGATTTGCTCAGTCGGGTGTTATTCCATGTGCCCCGTAATCTGCCAAGAAGTTCTAATAGGAGGCTTTTCTGCATGCCAAGATGTCATACCAACTTGAGGCAATACTGTCCACTTTCTAGAATGTATGCTGCATACAAGGAGCATGAAGTGGACATTGACCTCTTTTACTCATCAATACCTACTTTAAAAAAAGCCGCGCTTGCCATTTAATGGGTATCTCAAGTCTAAAATTAAATAACCTAATCATAGTAATTAACAATTCAATCTAATTTACATAATTTAATTTAATCTATAATTTATTGTAATTAATCTATTGTAATCATTTTAGTTTTTAATAATTTATTTCTTAGTTTTGTCTAAACTATGTATTACTTGATTTAAATTCTTTATTGTGTTATTATCTGCGCATAATGTAGTGCATGTTGTGCTTTTCTTTAAGTAATGAGGCGCTTAGACTTAAGTTTGCAACGTACAACTTGTAAAGTAATAGTGTACTCATTGTTGAAGAGCCTAATATTAAATAAATAAAATGAGTGAAACTGATTTATATCCGTAAGATGTCCCTCGCAACATAAGGTCCAATTGAAGTCAAGCGTCAGGCACTAGTTGGCTGCCATTCATGCTGAACCGGGCCTGTTTGGTTATACAAAACTATATTATTCTGTTCTTTGTTTTTTGTGTGAATATTGTGTGTCTTACCTGGGTCATATAAATATATTTTCTTGCTTTCTTTCTTTTCTTCTAAATAATTATGCAGAAGCCTAGGCAAGAGTGAAAAAAGAACAGCTTTTGCTTTTGCTGACATAGCATTATCATATTAGCTTTCATAAGAGAAGCGGATACCTACTGCAATCATTTTAAGAAAACTACCACATTAAAATTAATCCAGTAACTGGGTAACACGATACCCCTTGGTAAGACTGGTTGTCAAACTTTCGGGTTTCTGACTCCCGTAACGACTCTCAAAGATCGACAAACGACCGGGACGGCCGGGACCAACAGCTTAACGTGCTTTCCAATGCAAGGAGGGGTCTTGATGTATAATGGATGATCACCCATTCACTAACCAACCGCGGCAAGCGTAGATAAATCTTTGATCCAACTCTTAATCCAGTAAGTAGGATACATCCTACATTATGCTTTACTTCTGCAAGCTATTCCAGCTCATAACACAACAAATATACTATCACATTACAAAACACAACCAGAGCGGTACCCTAAAAAAAGTAATTAACAGAACCACACAATAGCCCAGTGCGGCGGCCAACAATAGCCTGGACAAAATATAGCCCCAACAAAAGAGTTCAATTTAGCCGAAACTAAACTAAGAAACGCGACGTGGTGGCTACACACGGTAATCCGATAAAGAAATCTTTATATCGGCGCACGCGACCGAAATTAGGGGATCTAACTATGTCATTTTTAACCCAAATGTGTCAGAATTATGGGTTTTTCATGTGACTTAAATGGACGTGAGTCGGTAGTTTTGCTGTGAATAATGATTTTTGGGTATGTTAGTGTATGGAGGAGCTCGTGGCTAAGTAATAACAGCCGCTCGGGCCGATCCATCAGGTTAAGCTACGCTTGCCGGGGTTGGTCCGTGGATGGGTGACCATTTTCACATATCGAGACTCCTCCGTGCCTCGGAAAGCACGTTAAGCCGTTGGTCCGGGCTGTCATTTGTGGATCTTTGACAGTCGTTACGAGTCGTCACAACCACGAAAGTCTGACAACTAGTCTAACCAAGGGGTATCGTATTACCCAGTTACTGGGTTGTGGAGGTCAGATAGGCAGTCGCTCCATGTAAAATACTGGTATTCAGCTGCATCCGGTTAGACTGGAAGCCGACCCCAATATAGTTGGGAAAAGGCTAGGCAAATGATGATGATGGGTATGTTAGTGTATAATTGGGTTTTTGGCGTCTTGTTTCATATAATACGGTTTATGTACCTAAAGGCAGTTAATAATACGTGTGAAATAATTGCTAGTGAATATTATTGTTTAGATAGATTGAACACTAGATTTTGCCCGCGTGGATATCTTTTACCGAAATAAAAAGTATCTATCCTATCTTTTAATCCAGATGATAAACTATCTGTGTGCCAAATTTCATCCAAATCCGTTCAGCCGTTTTTGCGTGATTGAGTAACAAACATCCAAACATACAAAGCTTAATATTTCTATTATTACTAGCTGCGCCCCGCGATTTCATTCGCATAAGTCTCGATCCCGTGGGAATATCGGAATAAAAAATATTATATTTCCTAACCTAGGTCATGGTCTACCCGTGTGCCAAATTTCGTCCAAATGCGTTCAGCCGTTTTAGCGTAACAAACAAAAAAATAAACTCACTTTCGCATTTATAATATATAAAAGTTGGGAAAGATAAAAGATAAAGATAAAGATAAAATTTATTTATTGTTTACAAGGACCAGATTATAATACAGATACATTGGGACATGAGAATAATACACAGTCTGGTAAGCGGGTGAAGCGCTGTACTCCTATATAGGCTACTGAGTAGCCTGTGTTTAGGAGAGACAGGACTGATCCCGTTTAAACAATATACATATAGGGGTCTCATGACGTAAACATAATAATGGGAAACATAATAATATAGTTAGGATAATAAGAAAGTAGGATAAATCCTAATATTTTCAATTAAACTAAAAATACCACTCGATAAAAACAAATACCAAAAAATATTTTACAGGTGACTGAAAACAGGTGAATGAAATATTTTACACAAACTTTTTTCACGATGATTTTCAGCCGTTTTAGCGTGAAAACGTAACAAAACTCACTTTCGCATTTTTTATTAGTTAGGATTAACACTGCCAATAACCGAACTGCAAAAACTGCCAATAACCGAACTGCAAAAACTGCCAATAACCGAACTGCAAAAACTGCCAATAACCGAACTGCAGAAACTGCCAAAAACCGAACTGCAAAAACTGCCAATAACCGAACTGCAAAATCTGCCAATAACCGAACAGCAAAAACTGCCAATAACCGAACTGCAAAAACTGCCAATAACCGAACTGCAAAAATAACAGTCAACTCAAACTCAAACTCAAAGCATTTATTTCAAATAAACCAATTACAGGCACTTTTGAATTGTCAAAGGGTCGGTCAGTCAGAAAATATGAAGCTTGTTGCCCATTCCAAAGCGTAGTAGGTTCCTATGGAGAAGAACGGGCAAGAAACTCCACGGACACTCTTTTAAATCAGAATATTGTTACAATATGTTGTTTACATCATTCATGTTGGAGTCATACATGTGAGTACAATGTAGAAAAACGTGCAGGTTAAAAGAGTCCGTAAATAAAAGATAAAACAATTCAAAAATTTAAATAAATCAAAATAAGCCGTGGCAGCTAAGAGATGACCAGTCCCTACTGATGGCGCCGTCACGAACATGACGCATGGATCAGCACCATTCAGCTCAACCATTTTGAAGGGAACTTAATGATCCAACACACACGCCACCACCAGCGAGACATTAAAGTGAGCATGACATGCTTTCAGCCGCCAGGGCAAATTCAAGTCAATGAAAGACGTACCTAGTAAATGGTAGCTTTAAAGTACTTAGGTAAGTACATAGTGCTCACACACATGTGCTAAGTCCTTCTCACATTCGTTATACGAGAAAGATTATGCGGTAAATACGGACAAGTATGTCGTACAGACAACCCCTTATCTCGGGGGTAAATGCCGCACGGGTCGATTGAAGGTTAAGCTACGGTTTCCGCGGTCAGTTCGTGGATTGGTGACCATATCTATCCATCCACTTGGATAGCACGTTAAGCCGTTGGTCCCGGCTGTCATTCGAGGATCTTTGACGGTCGTTACGGGTAGTACAGAAGACCAAAAGTCTGACAACCAGTCGTACCGAGGGGTATCGTATTACCCAGTTACTGGGTTGTGGAGGTCAGATAGGCAGTCACTCCATGTAAAATACTGGTATTCAGCTGCATCCGGTTAGACTTGAAGCCGACCCCAATATAGTTGGGAAAAGGCTAGGCAGATCGAAGAAAAATTTTGTCATGATTATTTTACCACTTTGTCTCTGAGCTAAGCCGCGGACAGACAGACAGACAGACGGACATGGCGAAACTATAAGGGTTCCTTGTTGACTACGGAACCCTTAAAATAAATGTTGACTTTTCTTCCAAGCAAATGATTTTTTTTTGATCAAACAAAAAATGTACTCGCCGACTTGAGAAACTCCTCCTTATTTTTTTGAGGGTTCATTTTCAAGTTCTTTTTAAACTTGAAAATGATCCTAGGACATCGCGCCCGCTGGTGACCTAGGCCAATAACCCAGTCAGCCTTTGATTAATTCGATTTATTTATGCAGAATACGAGTACAAACTTGAAACGACTTCTAAAAGTCAAAGCAGCCTTTCTGTTCATTTTCTTTCTTTTTACAAAACAGCTTGACTGTAATTAACTCTGAAATCGTGAGTCGGTTGCGTGTTTACGTCGATTTATTAAAGTGCCAAACGATTATTAAGTTCAAGTAGAACGTCAAAACGGTGCCAGTTAATTATTTATTTCGATAGCTTTTGAAGTATATCGATGATTATAATAGGGGCGGACTGCGAGCGTTGTTTCTTGACAGATTTACCCTTTTGGAAAGGGTTGAGTGAACGAAGTATAGTTTGTATTCTATGGTTTTAATTGTTTATGCTTTGAGAATGACTTTGAACAAGTTATATAAAATAGAGAATTGGTAGTTTTAGTTACAATATAAGTTCTTGCTTTATTGAATGAACGGTTTAAATTCGGTTCTTGCTAAGAATATATTGGACCAATAAAGTTCTGTGCGGTATAATGAGAGAAATCAAACTTCAAGCGTTTTTAGCAAGCCGGTGACATCAACCGACAATGACAAAGCTGAGTTTACATAAAACATTCCATTAATTTCGTAACTCCAGCGTCATTAGACCAGATGGCGCTGCCTCTGATACTCACGTAGCTAATATAATTCATTAGGTAGGTTATTTCTCGCGTTCCCGTTGTCACTAGGTACTCTCTTGCATAGATCATTTATTCAGCCAGAAACAGCTCTGTACCTACCCGGGTTTATGAATTGTCGCGTGACCACTGCCCAAGGGCGTTATGACGATGTTCATCAGCGGCTTTTGTTGACCCCGACAATTTGTAAACGAAGATAAGATGTTGGCTAGTTTTATATTCACTAATTACGATAAGGCTACTTTTTGTAATGAAATGAAATTACAGATGGTTAACGATTATGGTACTTTTTTAAATGAAATTACATTACATTACAGATGGTCGGGTTTTTTAACAGCTTCTAAAACAATTCGCTAAAACTAGCATGCAAAATTACATTAATTAATTAAATAAATTAATGAAGCTGGAATATAATTGGAACATACATCATAGTTATTATAATGAGAATATCATTCATTTGTCAAATTATAATTGTAAAATGTCAGTAATCATGGAAATATTAGTACAATGTCAGTAATCTTTAGAGTTTAGGTACTAATTCACAGAATAGAATGATATTTCTATAAGCCATTTGAATAATGCTGTTCTAAAACGATTGATTAGCAGTTCCCTATAAGTTTTTGGTAATTTGTTATACAGGGTGTTAGGGTAAACACCGTTATCCTTGCAACCAGTGGTTTGGTTTCATTTATAGAACGCAAAATTAATAGAAAATTACAACTTTAAAAAAAAAAATATTATATCTAAATTTTACCACAAGAGACGCAAGTTCGTTGCCCTATGCGCTAGGGCAACGAACTTGCGTCTCAACACGGGCGGGGGATACGGGATGTGACCTGACCGGCAGCGAGCGCGATCCCTCCCTTAGTCAGTCAGCTGTTTCGCTAGCAAGCACGATGTCAGATAGAAACTTTTTAAAATCTTTTAATGAAAATAACGTTTTTTTTTTTGTTGTGTTCGGTCATTTATTTTTATACATATATAAGTCAACTAACCATGGTTTGAATGACAAGAGTGTTTACCCTTACATCCTGCAGGCGTAGCATGGCGCTTTCTATCTCTACGAAGAATAGACATAGCTTTTTCTATTCAAAGTGACAGTTCGTTTCTTCATTTTTGGCATCCACCGTAGAAATCTTTCTACAATCTGTCATTTTTTCTTTCATTTCTAACGATCTTTGTCTAGGTCTTTTTATATGTAGACTATTTCGGAAGAAAGTTTTCTATCCTTACTGTCAAAATCACACTGACAACCGATAAATCCTATGATAAAACAAAGAATTCTGAGTCGAATTATATAAAAGAGTGAATTTCGTAAAAAGTGCAGTTGACTCTTTCTATTTTGCTGCCGTCTCGTACTGTCTTCTGTCTACAGGAAACGTCATTTTTGTCTACTCTTCCGTCGACAAAACGGTGCTCATGCTACGCCTGCTGTATAGCCTTATAACCAGCTATCCAATTATATGCGTGAGATGTGGGTGGATGTCGGTAAATATATACTAAAACCTTCTTCGAGAACCACTCTATGCATTGGTGAAAACAGCATGAAAATCGGTGCACTATTTTTTGAGTTTATCGCGAACAGACAGACAGACGCGGCAGAGGACGTCGTTTTATAATTATGTAGTAATAGAATAGAATAGAATGGAACTTTTAATGCTGCCAAGCTATTTGTTGGTATCCATAGAGTTATCTGCTGAACGCTCTGATTTCTCAGGAGCCGGATGTTGACATATTTATGTATAGCAATAAAATGTCAAATGTTTGCATTAAGTTCTTTAGTTAAATGTTATGTTGTTGGCTTGCTGCACGCTTTGGTATTTACTGTAAGTGCAGCAAGCAATGGTTGTTAAATAAATAAACAATAAATCTATTTATATCTAAGTTTCCAAGGGTGTCAAATAATTATGTATGTGTGGCGAGCATTCCTCGCCAAACACAAGACAATCAGACCGAGGTCTGTTGACTTGCTGATCATTAGGACGAGTCGTCACCGACGCAGTCCCGTGTTTACTAATCAGGGAATTAGTAGTGCAAATACAACAGAAGTTCTTCTTTGAGTGTTGTTAACTTGGGCGAAAGTTTGTGTGTTGTTGGGGGACTTGAGATCTTCAAGTGTAATTCATCCAAGACAGTTGGATGAATATTAGAAATGTAGTATTCTAGGATTGACGAAAGGTAATTACAGTAGGTACTTCCACATTCCAGTCGTATAATGTTTCCACTGCTGGGACACAGGCCTCCTCTCTTCAAGAGGGTGGGCTGTAATCTACCACGCGGGCTCAGTGCGGGTTGGTAGATGACACATGTCGTTGAACTTTTTGGTTCTAGGTCATGCCGGTGTCTTCGAGATGTTTTCCTTCACCGTTTTGAGAGCAGTGGTGATGAAATAATTTACACAAAGTAAAGCGCTTGTCTGAATTCCAACCTACGGATTACAACTCGTAAGTCGCGCAATACCTGTGCATATTGTGAGGTAATTGCAATGGTGGCAATGTCAATCATTTTGACAATTCAACAACATTTGATGCGTTATTTAAGTTGTCGTTTCAAACATATTGAATCAATAGATTCGCCTTAGGATTGTAACTGTGTGTTACACAATATGGGGGCATTGGTCAGTAGGCAATTTTACACACCTTGCCAGTTGCCTGTTTTAATTTATATATCACATCACGAGACAGAAAAAAAACACATAACATAACATCACGCCTGTAATCCCCGAAGGGTTAGGCAGAGGTGTACCTATAGTACACCCACATTTCGGCAGTTATGTTTAAAAGTCCCATGTAATCGGGGGCGAACAGAAAAAAAGTTGACTTTATTCAAGCTTTAGTAACTATCTATGATCCATAGATGTAGAAAATTATCTACATTACCCTAATGATGCTGATGGGGTAATCTTACCCCCCGAATGAAAAAACAGAATCGAATATTTTTGATGTGCAATATTGTGCGGCATCTGCATCGCGACATGTGAACTCCATCAAAGACCTGACGTCACACAAAAATCCTGCATCGCGCAATTAAAGTTTACCGCGCGGTCGATAAGATCCCGACATCAATCGTTGGACAGTTGCCCGCCAGACACAACACCCGTCTGGTCGGAGGATCCTCCCTTTTTTATGGAGTATGAGTGAAATTTCTGCCCTCCAGCAAACCAACTGTTCCTCATATATCTCTAAATTAGGATCCTTCATCAGACTATTATTCATTTACATTTCATGAAGTAATCAAGAGAAACTTGCAATTGAATCTGTTTTCATTGAATACAAAAGTACTGAGTCTACCGTTATTTAACTTTATCCTAGTATAGTTCTACCACTGTTATCTAAGACAGTAAGTTATTAACTTATTCAACTTCAAGGAAATCTAGACCTAAGTTCCCAAGGACAAGGTCCAAAATCAATCGTGAGTTGTAACCGAAGATTTTGCTTGGCGGTCCGTCAAACGCAATCAAACGGAGAAAGCTACAGATTATACAGAAGGGAGCCATTTCTTCTTCATGCCTCCGCTAGGTCGGGTAAGTGTGAGTTAGGTTATCCATACTAATTGTTTAGTTAAGGAAGTAATGAGGACGGATTCGGTTAAAGTCAGCAGTTGAGGTGACATTTAGGGACCAAACCTTGAAATAGGTTAGTTATTTTGCTATTTGTGTAAATCCTAGTGCGCCTGCTTAGCCTTCCTAAACGAATGTTTTAGTCAGTTTTAAGTCTAACTACTGGGTATTATCTCTGGCTCTTAGCGATAAGACCGCTCATTGTGTCACCCTATGTTAAATTTCTACATTTGTATCTGTATTTTTTATGGTGTACATAATAAAAAGTATTCTATTCTATTCTATTATTTCGGGATGAACTTTTCGGTTCTAACTTTTCCGTCAGTTTACCCCGCGAAATTCAAATTCTCTCATTAGTACGTAAACAAACAACTAATATGAAATAAGATGAAATTTTTATCACAAAACAATAATGGTCAAATGAACGATTCTTAATTTAAAATTTATTAAAAATATTGAAATTTTTGGATACCTTAAATGAATACTTACCAAAAAATATTTCAAGTTTAGACCAGAGAGCCTACCACCATCGCTTACAGCAGTATTATTTTAATATTACTTCAGTGTAGGAAAGAGGTGAAGCTATAAAGGACGTATAGCTCCATCTCTTTCCCCCACGAAGTAAGATTAAAATAATACTGCTGTGAGCGATGGTGGACTGGTGGTAGGCTGTAATGATCATCAATATTCCGATCCCTGATTATTACATTTCAGGAAAGGACCTTAAAAAAATTGCCGCATAAAAACTGTGTTCGAATATAAAAAGTATAGGTAACTCATTTTATAGTAACGTAAATCGTATACACCATGCATCAGAGAGGTGTGGTCATATTTCAGGGTGTGGTAAATAAAATCAAACTGAAAAAAATTCTCCAAGGGACTCCATCGTAATCGCGAAAAATTATCAACTATCCCATATAAAACTGATACCTACTCTTATCTTTTTGTATGCACCTGATTCTGTGACAGATAATTTTTATTTTTACCGACTTCAAAAAAGGAAGAGGTACTACGTTCGGAGGATTGTTTTTTTTTAATGTATGTTCACCGATTACTCCGCCATTTGTGAACAGATTTAAAAAAATATTTCTAGTTCGAAAGGGTATACTTCCGAGGTGGTCCCATATACATTTTATTAAGTTTGCTTGCATAGTTTTTGAGCTAGCTTCAATAGTACGTATTTTTCCCACTTAGTCTATGTAGACGATATAATTATTTGACTCCGTCACTGTTATTTACATATCAGGTAGTAACTAGTGTAGGGTAGGTACCACAACTAAAAATGAAAAATAAGTTACTTTTCACTATTTTCGTGTTTTTTTGAAGTTGGTTGTTTTTTTTTGTAAAAAGTTTTTATTTTCTTTCAATACCTACTCGACCCAAATGCGCGATTACGATGTTGGTCCCACGGAAAAAGTTGTTTAGTTTGATGGTCAGTACCTACCATACCCTTCAATAGACCAAACATTTTTGATACATGCCGTATAGGAATCGTGAATAGACATAACCATACCACCAGTATACTTAACTACGAACTATGAAACATAAACTATGGTCTTTAACTACTACGTGATAAGGTTTAAAATGTCAAAGCATCACGGTGTACGATTCATGAAAATAATATTTATTTATTTCTAATAAGCATCATGAATCATCATTTCAAAAGTTCGGAACTATTCGTGTTATCCGAAAATAGCCGATGTTTTGTAGTTTGTGCCTAATAGCTTGTACAGTCAGAAAAATAATTAGGTATACAAGCAGAAATAGTCACTTTCCACGACTCTTTTTCTTCTTCTGCCTAGCCTTTTCCCAACGATGTTGGTGTCGGCTTTCAGTCTAACTGGCTGCAGCTGAATACCAGTATTTTACATGGACCGACTCCATAACTTACTTCCACGAATCAGTTACTGGGTAACATGACTACGAGTAGGTACGCTGTTAAATATTCATTGTTATTGAGTGGACCCTAACTTTATGAACTTATGCTTTAGTTAAGACAACTAGAAGAGCGATGTCAAAGTCTTGACTACTGAGCACACCCACATAATTTATATTTTATAAGCCGTGTTCACGGAGGGCTTTTCCTATCGGAAAGATTTGTGATTTTTAGAGCGAAATTCCTTATCGCAAGTTGTACTCTGCACACATGGCGAATGAAGATAGACCAACAAGAAAAAAAAGTGTAATATTTTGACTGTCACGACACTTTTGCTATAGTATGTTTTTTTTTAATTTATTTACTCTCAAACGTTGTGGTTTTATTTCATTGTGCCTGTTATTTAATACATGATATACAACGAAAGGAACTTCGTTCCTACCGGGTGCCCCAAGACTCCTCTCAACTTTTTTTTATGAACTACAAAGATTTGTATCAAAATAGGTCGAGCGGAAAACTACGCATAAAACTATGTGACAACTAGTTGAAGTCAGCGACCTGCATACTTATCTATTTTGCTGACTGTACCTCAGTGGTTTCATTTCAGTAGTTCACGTCTATAATTTGTCAAAGTCACAACTCCTTTTGTTGTTATGAAACACATAAAAAAATGAGTTCACTGTACTACAGTCTGTTGTGGCTTTGATTAATAAAATACGTAAATAAGTAAAGAGGTCAGGTCATGTAATGACCTCTTTACGACCATAACAAATTGTATAGTATCGATTGATGGGTCAATAGGGCTTTTGGTTTGAGAAAACAGGTTTAAGCAAGCAATGTACATGGTCGCATTATTGTGCAGAATTATTACTGTTTTTTCTGGTAATAACGGGGAATAAAAAGTTGCGTGCTGCGGTAAAACAGGTCAATTCTTATTTTCGTTCGTAAGAATGTTGTAAGTTTGTAATTTTTATTGACCGTTTAATTTAGAACCGGGGCAAAGTTATGCAAAAATTATTTTGCACCGCATCACTAAATGATTTAGGAATGACAGTTATGTAAAATATTACTACCCATTCATAGGGCCAAGAGAAGGCCAGGCTACCTGAATAGGCCACAGAAAGTCCAATCTAGTACGTATTATGAACAAGCCCCTACAAATCTTGTTCAGTACCGCGTGCCGAACACTTATCAAAGACTACAAGCTATTATATTTCAAAAATCATGTAAATAAGTGCAGGAGTGGCCCAATCGTATAGGCTCCAACTTACCCAGACAGGCACTTTACTTTGTGTATTTAATTTCATAAGCACTGCTCTCAAAACGGTGAAGGAAAACATCGTTCGGAAACCGGCATGTCTTAGAACCAAAAAATTCGAAGACATGTGACATTATCCACACAACCCGCACTGGGCCGGCTTGGCCCACTCCCTTTCACAGAGAGGAGGCCTGTGTCCCAGCAGTGGGAACATTATACGCTGATTATGTGATTATGTATGTAAATAAATAAACATTTAAACTAAATAATCCATATATCTAACAACGGATCGGTACAGTTGACCGATTTTATTATAGGATCAGAGCTCCTAATCCCGCCTGAGGGAATTTGTTGCGAGAACAACAAAGCCACAATATAGATGGGTACAGAAGCTCCATGATGAATATAAATATTGATTGATGGAGAGGGCGAGGAAGGAAAAAGAAACGATATATTGTTTGAGGACTGATAACTCTAACTCTTACTCAAGGCATTTAAGAACGTTTATTCTGAAAATAGGCAACGTCGCAAATAGATGTCAAATATTTCGCTGTTTTGATTAATTTGGCAATATTACTGTATAGAAATATGAAATATGGCTAGATAACTGTCTAAAATATTGATTATGAAATGCAATAAATGATATCGTAACACCGAATATTAGTTGTAAAAAAAGGATTTGGAAACTTTCCAAATGCCTTTTTTACACCTAAAACCGGTTACAACTTAAATTCAGTGTTTTTCAATTTTATTGCAATTCATTAAAATCAAACAGTTAAATATTTGACAGTTATTTGCGACGTTGGCAATTTTCAGAATATAGATTACGCTCTTAAGCGTCGGTGAGTAGTCAGAAAGTTGATTCTAATTGCCCATTCCAAAACGTAGATCTCTATGGAGAAGAACGGGTTAGAAACTCCATGGACACTCTGACACAGGGCCCGCGTGGTGGATTACGATCCACTCCCTCTTACTGAGAGGAGACGAATCCCTGCAGTGGGAACATTATTGGCTGATTTATATGTGGCGGTCACCACACTTCTAGGCAACCGTAGCTTTACTCGAAGGCGCGAGTTTTGTGTAATGTCCGTGTGTTTTCGTGCCTTGTACAGAGCTGGTCTTCTGTACCTACCTAATCTGTGACAAAACCGTCGCCCGCGACAAAACTTGCAAGATTTGTCCTTGTTTGGCGACAAAAGTTTGTTGTTTGTTGTTGACCACTGACAATAGGAATTAGGTAATCAATGGCGAAGTTTTGCGAAGTTAGGAAATAAATAAGTGAGTATGTAATGTGTGTTTTACGTCTTATCTTGGGGTGATTGTCGCGTAGAGCGGCCATTGTAAATGGTCTTGTTGATATTTTCTTTGTAACTGAATTATTATAACAGCCTTGTTGGTCTAGTGGTTGGGAATGAAGAACTTATGAATATCTGGCGGCATCTACATCGCCACATTCGAACTACGCATCAAAGACCTGACGTCACAAAAAATCCTGCATCGCGCAATTAGAGTTTACCGCGCGATCAACATATATGTTTATACAAGATCCCGACATCACTGGGCAGTTGCCTGTCAGACACGACACCCGTCTGGTCGAACGATCCTCCCTTTTCTATATAGGATGAGTGAACTTTACACCCTGTTTCTCATACCTCTAAAAATAGGTTAAAATAATAAAGTGTTATCATTGGTATATTTTTGCTAAATTAATTAGCTCTAATGGCAGTTAATTTGTTTCTAATCAATCTCGATAATTTTTTGTTTCTTTATCACGCTACTGCTGAGCATGAGTTCCTGGGTTTGATTCCCAGGTCTGACAAAGTGTTATTGAGTTTTTCCATCTGTGAAAACTTCTTGAGGTGCACTTTGCGCTCTTTCTGAACAGTTCACGAAACTGAACCGTCAGGTTCGGGTCGGCGACGGTGAATCGGGTATCGTAAGTTTTCACGTCAATCATCAGCTCATAAGCACACACCTTTATTTTTGTTCTTAATCAATCCTCTGTAAGATATAAACCTTAACTCTATGGTATTTATATTATTCGTTAACTCTATGGTATTAATGAGACCGTCAAAGAACCAACTGGCACATGTTTTTTTTTTTCATTTATCATACAAAAATAATTCGACAAAGTCACGATTATTTACGTAAAACACTCCCTCATGTGAAAAAAGTAAAAAATAAAGTAGGTAGTAGTAGTAATAAAGTAAAAGAAGGTAACTCTGACTATTTTTGTCCATACAAAAAAAAATATGACAACGTCGCATTTTCTTAGCGTTAAATATGAATGATTGGTTTGAATGAAAATGATTTACACGTACTTATCAATGAAATTGAGATACACACATCGAGAAAAAATTTCTAGCACCACTTAATTTCATCGCCTGCTCAAAATTACCCCACAGGGCAACAGGAATAATTCTCCAATATTATTTTTATAACACATAATAATATGTTTCAAAGACCACACACCAATTTTCCCTTCAAAGCCTACTTCCCCACATTACCACACGTCCCAGTTCCATGAAACGATAATCATATAACAATATTCTAATGCTATTTAATAGTACTGATTAGATCTCGATTACTGGTACAGCTCAACCTGGATTTGTTTATCTGATTTTAAGCACGCTGCGCGCCGTTACGATTGTGAGGCAGGGTTTACAATTGCGACTTGAACGGTTTTACGAATGATTGCTCAATTTGTTTCATGTGAAATACGTTTATAAATAATTTCTAAGAGCCTGGATCATAATCAGCCTATAATGTTCCCACTGGCACTGCTGGGACACAAGAGAGCCATAATCCACCACGCGGGCCTAGTGCGGGTTGGTAGATATCACAAGTGTTTTCGGATTTTTGGTTCTAGGACATGCCGGTTTCCTCACGGTGTTTTCCTTCACTTTTTTGAGAGCAGTGGTGATGAGATAATTTGCGCAAAGTAAAGCGCCTGTCAGGGTTCGAACCTACGACCTACAACATGAAGTTATGGCCTGATATAAGCCTGGATAAGAACCTGGATATAAGGCTGTTTAATTCACTGGCAATATTTTAACTACTTTAGATACTTTTTCATTAAGGCCAAAATTATCGAAAAAAAATGATAAAAATGTACTACCTACTTAGCTGTGATAGTTTTCCTTTTAACTTCGTCATTTAAAAGAGTGTCCGTGGAGTTTCTTGCCCGTTCTTCTTCAAAGGTACAACCTACTACGCTTTGGAATGGGCAACTAGCTTCATATTTCTGACTGACCGACTCCTTGACAATTCAAAAGTGCCTGTAAATGGTTTAATTGAAATAAATGCTTTGAGTTTGAGTTTGAGTCATTATATACTACTCTTGTGTTTTTTTTTAGCCACTTTACGTGTAGGGGATGTACCTACCCAAATTTTTTTTTTTCTTGATTTTGTTTTATCACTCTGTCGGCGTGATTATTATGTAGTATACCCATGCCAAATTACAGCTTTCTAGTACTAAGACTCTCTAAGCTGAGCCGCAGACAGCCAGGCGGACATGGCAAAACTGTAAGGGTTCCATATTGACTAAGGAACCTTAAAAATGAGTGCTTCAAAAATTTTGTAAGGCATTCAGACACACATACAGATTTTTGCTCTAGTCTGCATTAGATGTTGATTTTGTTGTGTGTTGTTGCATTGTTGGTGATGTTTTTGTTGTTGTTGTTTGATGTTTTGACTTTGATTCATGCCCCTGACTCCTGACTTGACAAAATTAACAGTGTCTCAGGAATACGGGTCGTATCACTTTATGCCCCTTTAGCGACTGGAAACTTGTAAACTAATGAAATGACAATGTCCATGTTGAAGTTTGACCGCTAAGGGCTTGCGTCCACTGTCGGAGTTTGAGATAAATAATACTGTATTCGAGATTTGAAATTATAATAAACTAGCTTCCACCCGCGGCTTCGCCCGCGTCATATGTCGATGAAAAGTACCCTATGTCCTTTCCCAGGATGCCATCTATCTCCTTGCCAAATTTTATCGAAATCCGTTCAGTGGTTTAGGCGTGAAAAGGTAACATACAGACAGACAGACAGACAGACAGACAGACCGACAGACAGAGTTACTTTCGAATTTATAATATTAGTATAGATTAGTTAGTTAGTTAGGATACCTAGTCGTTTTAAGTTGAATATTTCAGAAAAGTCCAGGCCGATAGCCAGTCGCCAGTATGTACTCAACCTTACCAGATATGGTTTCAGTAGCATGTTAACTCGGAAACTTATTACTTACTGACTAACGAGTTTGTAGCCAAGTTACGAATTAGTTTGGGCGCACACGACCGACTGACTTGGTTGGTCAGTTTATGCTACTTAAGTATTATTGAGTTAATTGGTGTACTGGTTGTTATTTATGCATTAAAGAGGCAAGTGGCTAAATAATAACAGCCGCTTCGGGTCGATCGCAGGTTAAACTGCACTTGCCACGGCCGATTCCTAGATGGGTGGACCATCCATACTTCCATACTAATATTATAAATTCGAAAGTAACTCTGTCTGTCTGTATGTTACCTTTTCACGCTACCACTGAACGGTTTTCGATAGCAACGGTTTTCGATCGCCCCGCGGGGAAGGCCCCGGGATGTCATCTTGCAAAATTTTCTAGGCTACTTTTTATCGACATACCACGCGGGCGAAGCCGCGGGCGGAAGGTAGTGTATAATAAAATGATATTTTGCTTTAAAACGTCCACAAAGTAACCAAGATATTAATATATCTTGGTTACTTTGTCATTTTACTTTTAACACTTGTTACTTGGTTATTTGCATCGCCACATATGAACTGCGCATCAAAAAGCATCGCCACATATGAACTGCGCATCCTGCATCGCGCAATTGTTGTTGTCCGGTAGACACAACACCCGTCTGGTCGGAGGATCCTCCCTTTTCTTTTCTATAGGGGATGAGTGAACTTTACACCCTGTTCCTCATACCTCTAAAGTTACTTTTTAGACTGTTATTGAAGAAGTTTTGTGAAGGGGGTTTAAAAGCTTAACCTTATAAACCCCCTTCACGAAATAACAGCCTTTGGTGTTCGTATTATCACTTGCTTCAAAAAAGGTGAAGGAAAACATCGTGAGGAAACAGGCCTGCCTAAGAGATATTTATCGACGGCATGTGAAGCCAAGTCAGACAACCATGGGCGGCATAATAACTCTGACACCAGAGGCCCTAGACAAAGTGATATCTATCATAACGATGATGGAAAAGGCAAAAATGTATAGGACTGACATAAGCTATCGAAAAGCTTACGTCAATCCTGTTGAAAGTCGTTGTAGAAATACGGAACGCTTTGGAAGCGATTGTCACTTGTCTAGGCCCTCTAGTTTAGTTACTAACCACACGAAAAAGAACGAAGTCTTTCGTATAAAAAAGTAAAGGAAACACACTACGTCGTCGTTCGCAATAAGAGAATCGGACATGAGTGGCATGAGAAACGCTACCTCAAGGGACATAGTGCCTTTGTAGAGACACAGAGTCTATGGATGTGGTATCTGAAGACTTGACTGACGGTTAAGGGCGCGCCCTACCTCAGATTTTATCCCGCTCGCACCATACTACTCGCGACCTGAGTGAGAACGAGACGGAGTGGGGCACTAGCGGCTCTAAAGCGTCGAAAAGTTTAGGTAATTGCTTTTTACGGTGAAAATAATGGTAATTAAAAAAAAAAAACATAAGACCTGCTTAATAGATAGTTATTATGCAAAGTTTCATGATCTTATTTGAAGTATTTTTTTAATACCAGCGGTTTATAGTTCTGTTTAGAGGTAACTTTGGATTTTTTTTATCGAGAAAATTTGATGTAATCGTGTTTTCGCCAAACATAAGACCTAGCTTCAATCCTCAACTTTAACATATATTTATTTCAAAAGGGATGCTGCAGTATTTGCGGCATAACGGACGATCATGGTAAGCAATTTGAGGTAGGGTGCGCTCTTAACTGTGGAAAGATAAGTTATTTCTGTCTGCTGCACTCTCTGGTATTTTAATAAAAGAAAACATAACATCACGCCTATATTCCCCAAAGGGTTAGGCAGAGGTGTACCTATAGTAAACCCACATTTCGCCAGTTATGTTTAAGACCCATGTAATAGGGGGCGAGCCTTGTAAATGTCCCCATTAGAGCAAATTTTTTTAAGCCAAAATATACCAATTATAATAATTTATAATTTTAACATACTCATAATTGCATATCCAATATTATTATGTACCCAATAACTATAAACGATTCACAAAAAAAATAAACAGTTTTAATAAAAAATAATAACCATCCAATCGTACCCGCAATTACGGTAAATCAAAACCGTAAACCCGAAATCGACGAGCGGTTTTGTCCACCTCTACCTTAACCCGATTATTGTCTATTCCTATTACCGGGTTGTCCTGTTAACCGGGTTCCTGATAGGTAGGACGTGCAATAGGCCTCTTCAAATTAGCTAAGATCTCCTTGCGGTTTTTATAAAGGGTCTAGCACGATTTGGACGTTTTAAGGGTAGTTTTTGCCACGGGTCCAAAGATAATTAAAAAATTTAGATATTTTTTAACAATATCAATACAATTTATTCTGAAAACTTACATAGTTATACTTAAAAAGAAATAAAATATGAATAAGTGTCTGAAATATGTGTGTGTCTGGAATATGTGTTGAGCGTTATTAATTCATCCGTAAATTATAAATTAAGATTTATAATTTACGGATGAATTAATAACGCTCTCTTAAGGCGCTTACAACGGCAAACGGTAAAAGTAGGTTTGACTTAAATAAAAAAATTGCCAAATCTATACAGTTTGTGGTAGCGGAAAAAATATATGTTAATCTTGAACATATATTTCCCAGAACTTGGTTGTTACCAAAACACGTTTTGAAAAAAAAATCTCGATACAAATTAACGGTAAATTAACCTTTTACCTTGAGTTCTAATCCAAAATATCTGTATTAAATATCAACGTACGTTGGTATTTTTTTTCATAACAAGAACGTCTTATTTTAATGCAGAACTTGGTTGTTTTTAATTTTCGAATATTCAACTCATTTTCAAATAAATCGATAATTGCCTCATATTTTGCAATAAATTACAAGCGTTATGTCATCGCGCTTCTCTTTCTTTTCTATGCAATCCGACAGTGGCCGCGGTTTGTCTGTTGTCAGCGTCTTAAAGGTAAAGAAATTGATAAAGATAATGATTATGAATAAGTATATAACAAAAAAAAAAGGAAAAATGGGGAAGAGCTCATTGGGCACCAAAATATTCGTCGCTGTCAATGGAAAAAGTGCCCAAAAGGCTGGCAGCATTGCCCCGTTGGATGGCAATGCTGATTCTTTTGGATAAAAATAGTTTTTTTTTAGGAATTCATCTTTAATTGAAGTTATGGCATAATCGTCATTCTCTTGTCGATCTCAATTTATTTGGGCTCAGCGTAACATGACTTCCATAATTCTCTCTCCTCGTCATCAAAATCAAAATCAAAATCAAATTCAAAATATTTTATTTCACATAAACCTACATGGGCACTTATGAAACGTCAGAAGCTAGGTGCACGGTTCCAATTGGTCGTTTCCTATGGAGAAGAGCCGGCAAGAAACTCCATGGTTACTCTTTTAAAAATAATTGGCTTTTACAATACTTTCAAATTACAGTGTTGGTAGGCGTGGGAGGACAATGTAGGCCTTTCAACAAGTAAGTACCAGGTACTTAACAAAAATAGAAGATGTTCAATAAATCTACAGTCCAATAAGCCTACAACGTTTTCACATTCACAAAATAGAAAATAATCTATCTAAAAGACTCATAATAATAAAATTCAAATAAAAATACAAACCTAACCATCATAAACCGTCATCGCGGTAGTCACCCACTTTCTAGCCATATCCATAGCCATCATTCACATCCAACGTCTCATTGGTCTTCTGACAGGAAAAATAAGTATTAAATTTAAAATAAAAATTGGTATACATACGGATATTTATAATACCGTAAGTTAAATTCGCTACCGCATTTCACGTGCATGAAAAATGATCAGGTATTTCTGAAAAATTGGCCAGATAAAAAATAAGATAAATTTATAAAAATTAAAACTTGAAATCGTAGTATCCAAAAACCTGCTAAATGTGCTTTTTCGGAACTAACAGATAAAAAAAATCTTTATCATTTTGCATCGTAATCGAAATACACATACTTACTACGAAAAATAATGTCGTCATCAAAACAAAGAATATTTTCACCCCCAAATAGTTCCATATTAAAACCCATCACCCCCATTTAATTCCATCGATATATAAATGGTAATGCCATCCCGACCCATAATCCTACATCCTACCCTAAGCTGATATGAACCGCAGACATTCTTTTAATTCGTGACACGTCCACACAGGCATAAGACGTCGATTTTACTAGGGATTTGTCGTCTTCAAGATTATTTCACCCCCTCTTCGTGGGAGGGGATCTAAATCGAATTGGTTACGTCACAGCTACATTAAAGTGGGGGCCTTAAATACAACGGGATACGCAATGAGAATAATTCTTTCGTTTTAGTGATTGTGGGGATTTTTCCGAGTGGGTGAAGTTAGCTAAGGTTTTATAGCGATAACCCGAATTTTTATAACTACCTGTTTGTCTTGTGTGTTGCATAATTTAGTTTCTCACAACACTACCTTATGGGTTCGTGGGGTCCAAGACAGAATATTAGTTATTATTCAAGTTAAAGAAATCTTTGTTTGCAGAATGACGGCCAGGGCTTACAAAAGTGTCTTTTGTTTAAAATTCAGATTCGCTGCTCATTTTGGAGCTGGTTTTTAATGCAGTTTGATTTGACGAACGACAGATAGTAATGTGTCATAACTATCCCACTTCGGTTAAAAGAACATTTCTCAAAAAGAACACACATATTTAAGTGAACTATCACTTAAATATGAGAAACTTAACAAAATATCTTAGGTAATAAAAATAACTGTCGTTCAATCTATCGAGTACACACAGTACCTAATAATGATTTGATACGTTGATCAGCCAAAAACAACTATAATCTATTCTTAAAAATGTTCACTGATGAAGTATCTCTTATTTTTTTCGGTAACTTTATTATAAAGCTGCGCTCTCTCAAACTGAATAGTTCTTCTTCCGTAGAAAGTTGTAACTGACATTTACCACAATATTCCGTCTTGGTTACTTACTAGCGAAGTTTTCTGCAATAATAAAATATAATAGAAGATCGACAACTCTCTAGAGTTTATTATTTTGTCATCGAAATGCGGAGAAATACTTGCGGCTTCAATTTCTTTTTCGACATATTTAGCTCTAGATTAAAAAATATGATAAAAAAGAAATGCCGCGACTGCAAAAACATAGGTAGATCATATTTAAATACTGAAGATCAATGGCAGAAGAACGTTGTAGGCTGTAGTGGACTGTAGATTTATTGAACATTTTCTTGTGTAACTGGTACTTGTTGAAAGGCCTCCCATGCCTATTATCACTGTAATTTGAATATATCGTAAAAGCCAATTATTAGCCAAGAGTAACAACGGAGTTTCTTGCCGGCTCTTCTCCATAGGAATCGACCAATTGGAACCGTGCACCTAGCTTCTGACGTTTCATAAGTCCCCATGTAGGTTTATATGAAATATAAGATTTTCATTTTAATAGATTATCCAACCGCTGCCTTAGCGGCTCTTCCAAAGGGTAAGACACCGAGGTTTTCTTAATTAAGATGCGGAACTGAAATGCCTATGTTATTTGCATTGTGCGACTGATAACCCTTTCAGTTACATTTATCTCGTATGTCGTTATCAACTGGCTTTGTTAGGTCATATGTAAGATGTGAGTTGGGTATTATGTGAAGTAGCTGGTATACGTAGTTTTTAAGGGTTAATTTCACCAAACTTTTATACCGAGTATAAGTCTTATCCTGCGAATAAATTGAAAATGAATTTTTAGATAGATAGATAGATAAATAAAACGTTTATTTGGTGCACACAAAAGACAGCACAGCATACAAAAACACGGTTAAATTATAACTAATTTTTGACTTTTTGACAGTTTTTCCATACAAAAACTGTCAGACGACAATTTTATTCCACGGATAAAAGATATCTGACTTTGAAATGAAATGAAATGAAATAAATTTATTTGCTTTGAATGCAGGTATTTACAATTTGGTGTTAGAATATTATTTACAGGGCCTTGTACATTCTGCCTATTAGGCATGCAAATTTTAAACTTAATTTACTTAATCTAGACTTTAAAATTAAACATCCGATAATTTACTTAAGCTAAACTAGGTATAGAAGATATAAATTAAGCTATCGCTACACAAGTTAAATTTTATAGTACTCTATTATTTATTATTGAAGGATCATTCAGGAAATCATTGATGGAATAATAACACTTTTCCACAAGTAGAGCAAAGAGCTTCTTTTTGAAAATTCTTATTGTCTATGCTTTTATACAGTCAGGTATCTTATTATAAATTTGAGGTGCTATGCCAAAAACACTCTTTTTTAACAGAGCTGTTTGTTTTTCTTTGATGAGATCAGCCCTAAATAGGTTTTGTTTGATACCGATTGGAGACAGTTTCTAGAGGTTTCTGGGTCAAGTCAATCTGCCTAGCCTTTTCCCAATTATTTTATTGTCGGGTTCCAATCTAACCGGATACAGCTGAATATCAGTAATCTACATGGAGCGACTGCCTATCTGATCTTCATAACCCAGTTACTGGGTAACATGATATCGCTTGGTAAGACTGGTTGTCAGACTTTTTGGGCTTCTGATTACCCGTAACGTCTGTCAAAGAAGTATGGATGACAGCCGAGACCAAATGGATTAACATGCTTTCCGAGACATGGGGGAGTCTTGGTATGTAATAGATGGACAGATTCATGGACTGACCTTGGCAAGCGTAACTTCGATCGACCAGTTAGGCTGTTTTTACTTAGCCACGAGCTCCACTTATAAACATTAACGTCCAAAACAATTTTCTGATAGCCCCAAGAAATGTCCGAATTTAAGTAACTCGGTTCTATGAAAAGGGAACTCAATTCGGTAATAAAATCATTACTCGAGTCCTTTAGGTACCCCTTAGCCCCCTTTCCCAGATACTTCTCTATTTCAGGGAACTTGCCGAACTTTATGGAATAACGGATGAAATTCTACGAGACTTTAACATTGAGAAAACAGCTTTTCTTCATATTACCATATTGATTTGATTTGGTGGAAAAGTGGAGAATATTCAATATGATTGCTTATGTTCAAATCTACAGGACCTAGACTCGTAAGATGTGGATTAACTAAGGAAGCTTGGATTTTATACTTCTTTTTTCGTATTGGCTAGATAGCTCAAGCATTGGTAAAATAAAAAAAAATGTGCAAGTCAATTCCTGTCAATCTGCCTAGCCTTTTTCCAACTATATTGGGGTCGGCTTCCAGTCTAACCGGATGGAGCTGGATATCAATATTTTACATGGAGCGACTACCTATCTGACCTCCACAACCCAGTAACTGGGTAATACGATACCCCTTGGTAAGACTGGTTGTCAGACTTTCGAGCTTCTGATGACCCGTAACGACTGTCAAAGATCCACGAATGACAGCTGGGACCAACGGCTAAACGTGCTTTCTGAGACACGGAGGAGTCTCGATATGTAAAGATGGTCACCCATCCAAGGAAAACCCCGGCAAGCGTAGATTAACCTAATGGATCGACCCGTGCGGCTGTTATTACTTAGCCTGCTTTGCTTTGCTTTGCTGTTGTTACTTATCCACGAGCTTTAGCAAACCCTGTATTTATTTAAAATACAAAAAAAAAATTACAATAATAAACACGAAATTGCTTATAATATGCTCAATGAAAGCGAACAAAACAGTTACAAATTAGAATAAGTTAAAAAAAAAAACGTTTATAATAGTCTGTTCTAAAAGAATCTGATGAAAGCGTAAACAAGCCTTGCTCAGTTTTAATTCTTCTGCAATCGCTCACAAAAGGGAATTTATAACACGTTCATCGGTATTTAGAAACCTATAATGTAACCACTGTAATTCGAAAATATTGTAAAAGCCAATTATTTTTAAAAGAGTAACCGTAGAGTTTCTTGCCGGCTCTTCTCCATAGGAAACGACCAATTGGAACCGTGCACCTAGCTTCTGACGATTCATAAGTGCCCATGTAGGTCTAAGTGAAATAAAATATTTTGATTTTGATTTTTAAGTACTTAAGCACAACCTAACAGAACTTTTTGTAGGTACATATTTTTTGGTCCGTATTCTGTCAATACGCTCCAATAAGCATTGATTACTTTCAATATAACGAGGGAAACGAAAAATACGTGAACTGTGAAGATCTACGCTAGTTCCATAATACGTAATAGGACATAATAATATAACGACATAGGGCCTCGTGGCGGACAGAGAGGCACGAAGCTAAGTTATAACAGCCGCATGGGTCGATCGATCAGGTTAAGCTACGGTTGCTGCGGTCGGTCCGTGGATGGGTGACCATCCATTACATATTATTATCGAGACATCTCCGTGCTTCGGAAAATACGTTAAGCTGTTGCTTCCGGCTTAACGTATTGTCGTTACGGACAGTCACAATTTCGAAAGTCTATAAAGCTACAGTTTCCTATAAGAGCGGTAGCCGCTAAATAACGTCTACAGTTTACCAGCGAATTACGTCACTGAAACGTTATATACGGAAGTAAGTTGGTGTGAGAGAGCGTTCTTTGACACCGTTATGTCAAACCCAACTGCCAGCATTTTCATGACACTCGTCACTGCGGCCGCTATATGGCGGCCACCCTTCTAGGAAAATGACGTAGGAACACCCTGCTCAATTCCAAAACGTTCTTACTAACTTAATCGAGTGGCACTTACCATTTATACAAGGGCAGGCGACAGCGATCGACCTAATTAAGACATCGACAGCGTCGCCATTGACATAGCACTATAATTTAGTCGATTGGCGACAGAATCGATTTAGTCAGACTATAAAAAGATCGATAGTAACTACTTGATTCTATGAGTTCTATGATAGTCTATTGGAGCTACTAATCTCAGCTGTAATCATTTTTGGAACTAAGTTCATTACGCGAAAGCGTCAGGCTAACCTACGAAATTCATTTTTTTTTCGACAGCAGCGACCGTATCAAATATTTATTTATAAAATTATAATCATAAAAGTCATCAAAGGCCTTATTGAATGACTATTTCATGAAATCATGACATTTGAGGATTAAGGCTCTGATATACTGGCGCGATTCGTTGCGCGACGCGACGCCGCCGCATTGTTCGCCGTGAAGTTTTCTCAGAAATTGTTTTGTTAAAATTCGCGTCGCACGACGAATCGTTCTAGTATGTAAGCCTTTATTCTTACACAAGACTTGTATTGGTGATTGTCATGATTATAATATTTGTCATGGTCGCGAATCATATTCCTTTTACTTGATCGTCTACTGGAAAAACGTAACAGTACAATGTAATGCTGCAACGTATCACAATGCAAACATTTGCGTCAAGACGATGCCGCGCCGCATCGCGAATATCACAAAAAACGACAGTAGTTCTGTGGCATTAGTGCATAACGTATCTTTATGCGGCAACGCTATATCTTAACTTTGCCACACCGCACTGATCTATTCTACAAACTTACCTAAACTAAAACTACAAGACAATAACCGTGTTAGCGATTCAAAACGCATTTTTATGCGGCATCGTTATCTTTTAACCTTGCCACAACGCATTTATGTATTAAACTCAAACTAACCTCAACATAAAACATCGTTAAAAACTCTTTTACCTTATCGGATAATATCCGAAAAACCTCTTTTTTAAACGTCGTAATGTGCTAACCGTATCCGTATCGGATACCGCTGTAATTAGCGTCAAAATCCAGGCTTCCTACAAAATACATTCTTGCTTTGTGCCTCTAAAATAGTAGAGAAAAGCTGGAAAATAGACTTAATAGCTGTTTACTGAAATGTTTTAATGAAAATATAGACTCCAAAGGTTTTGGAAGTTGGTTTAAACATTTGTCTATGTTAGTGGTTTGAGTTTAGGTGGAAGTTTTAAAGCCTTATTTATTTAACGTTTGGTATCGTATAGATGTGTTTCGGTGTAATTACTGTAATGTATTTCGGTCTCGATTTTATTTAAATTACTAACAACTTTTAAATAAGCGGCAAGACAGTGGTATTTTATTTTAGAAAGTGGGTCATCCATCTTTTAATTAAATTATGTAAGGTGTTAAAAAAATAACTTTAAAAACTCTAAGAGGTGCTTTACGTCATCGAAATGAATAACTACAAAAAAATCAGCTGTTCCATACAAATGTTCAATACCTACTGTTCTAAACTGTATGGGACAGCGGTTTTTTTTCGCGATTTCAATGTTGGTCCCTTACTAAATGTTATTCAGTTCGATGTTCTAAAGCATCTCTTTAGAACATTTAGAACATTTTGACAGCAGTATGCAGCTATGGTTGTATCCCATGGCGCACCTTCATTCAATAAATCTGCCTAACCTTTTCCAAACTATATTGGGGTCGGCTTCCAGTCTAATCGAATGCAGCTGAATACCAGTATTTTACATGGAGCGACTGCCACTTTCATCACCACTGCTCTCAAAACGGTAAAGGAAAACATCGTCAGGAAACCCATGTGGCATGTCCCAGAACCAAAAACTCGAAGACATGCGACATCTACCAACCCGCACTGGACCCGCGAGCTGGATTACGGCCTACTCCCTCTCACTGAGAGGAGGCCTGTGTCCCAGAAGTGGGGACATTATAGGCTGACTATACCTTATATATTATATTATAAACAAATATAAATAATTTACATGTAATAATAGTATAGTATATTAGTTATTTTTATCCCACTCATGAACTTAGGTCAACGTTCTATGAGTTTTTTTGCGCGAGTATTAACCGTTTTTTTTTGAATAATGTACTAATGAATCTTAAAATTAAAATGAGAAAAAAAATATCTATAGTTTTTACCTCTATGCGATTTTCTATCCTCTAGCGTGCCATGAAGCTGGTGCCAAGTACCTGGAGACAAGAAAAACGTGTAAAATATGATTCGTTGCTTTTAAAACAAAGTTTAAATTGCTCATGTGTCTGCAATTTCACAAGTATTGGGTTCCCACCTATGAAATTGGCGTTTTTTTCTCACAAATAGAGAACCTCGCCACTTCGGTATTATATCAAATGACCATCATATACAACTAAGAATAGTAAAAAAAACCTTATTACTTATAGTTTTCTAAACATAAAAAAATACCTTAAAAATTACTCCTCATTTTGGTAGCAGAAATGACCACTATTTTTTTTGTAACTTAGCCGTAACTTATTTTGGTCGCTTAATCTATGTGGTATATTACGTAATCTTAGTTTTTAAACACTAGTGCATAAAGTTTTAAAACATTAGTGTTCATGGTTGTTATATAAATTAAGATTTATTTATTTGTCATTGCTCCATTTTTAATTTTTAATACTTTTAATTCTTTTTACCTATTGTAATTGTATTCTCGGTGCATCGTCTTCACATGTAATTATATAATTGATGTATACCAAATATTGTAAAACAAATTTTTTTTTTCAACGACAGCCGGGAACAACGGCTTTTCAAGGCACGGAGGAGTCTCGGTATGTAAAGATGGTTACCAATCCACGGACCAAGCCCGGCAAGCGTAGCTTAACCTGATGGATCGACCCGTGCGGCTATTATTACTTAGCCAAGAGTTCTTCTAAACTACACACTGGATTTTGATACACATTTCACCATAATTTAGAAAATTTATTCCGGAAGATTTATGTGTATAATACATTAATATTCAACTTGGATACAGCACTGAAATCTCAATTTTTCGAACCTAATGAACGAATACGAACTTATTATAAATGCGAAAGTGAATTTGTTTGTTACACTCTGCCAGGGTTGCTGGAAAGTCCGAAAGGGATACCGGGACCTTGGCAATAGGCAACCGAAGGAACACGGGTGGGTTTTAGTCAGTAACAGTCTGACACGCTCTTCCGCTCCGCCCAGAGCGGGAGAAGTCAGCTGAAACGGCTTTAACGGAATTGGATGAAAATTTGCCACACGGGTAGACCATGACCTGGAATAGGATATAGGATACTTTTTATCCCGATATTCCCACGGGATTGAACTTACGCGGGTGAAACCGCGGGGCACAGCTAGAACGAATCTCAACTCAAATTGAGTTTCGGAACCACATCTTTCCATAAACCGAATTCCAACAAGAATTTGTCCCAACAACTAAGCTCCCAGATGACCCCATATTGCTTGAAAACAATAACTTAATGTTAAAAACAAATAAGCAGGGTACGAGGCAGGGTACACAGCTAGGGTAAACAAGATAGGTCGTTCAGGTCGCGGCTAAGTACTGTACAAACAAGGGCCCGACGCGAACATGACTTAGCTTGTGCGAAGAAATGTGATTATTTATCTTTGTATTGATTTTTAGTTAGGGTAGGGGTGTGCAAGATTGCGCTGTGTACAAGAATACGCAGAGCGATTTTTTTGGAAACAGTCTTCTGCGGCCAACTTCGGTTGGTAGAGAGCCATCAACATTGTAAACGTGGCGGCACAAGAATTTTCGTTTTTAATACAATTTCTAAAGATTTATTCGAAAAAAACTAAATTTGATACCTGTTTTACAATATTTAGGTGCTTTGAAAATGTGATTGTAGTAAATGTAATACAGGTGCACTGTTTTTATTTCTATCAAATCACTATCGAAACGTGTTTCACTTGAGTTTAAACGACGTCCTGTTCAAAAGATGGCAGTAGTGGTGTTTCAAAGGATTTAGTGCACCATGTGCAAGAGTGCGCATAGCCATCGTGTACACACGGCTACACATCAAGCTATACATTTCCAGTATAAACTGACCTCGCATTGTACGGAAATCCTATACAATGCGAGATCAGCATAAATTGGAAATGTATAGCTTGATGTGTAGCCGTGTGTACAAGAATGCGCGCGCAGTCTTGTACACTATCACTTTTTTTAAAGATGTTATTTGTTTTATAATGAAATGTGCTTACAGCTATGCTAATAAACTAATTATTTAAGTTTTTATGATGTCAAGAAAAAATGTAGATACGAATGTAACAGAATTGTTGGAGTTGTCACCGTATCCAAAGTCATCTGTCGCGCAACCGTTAAGAGACCCAAAAGGTCTGAAATTTTAAGCAGCTCTCCACATAAAAGAATACTCAAAGAAGAATTTATAAAGAAGAATGAAAACCGTTTACCTAAGAAGAGTAATACTGTTAAATCAAAGAAGCCAGCAAGTGCACCAAAGAAGAAAAATTGGGCATGCCCAGGTTGCTCAGAAGTGCTTAGAGAACCAATTATAGAAGAGTCTAGATCGAGTGTATTTCTGGCAAAAAATATTGGCACGGAAAATGCATAGCATACGTAGGCCATGGTAGCTTCAAACGTGACTTTTGTGAGATGCGCACTCTTGACCTTCGTGCGCAAACTTGCACATTTGGCTGCGCACTCTTGTCCTCATACGTTGTGCAAAAGTGCGCATTATGGATGCTGCAACTTTTTTTAATAGTTCCTAAACCGTTACTTTTAATTTGTTTTTTTTTAGTTTTCTAACTAGGCAGATAACCTAGGTAAATGTATAAAGACCGAAGTTGCTTCTAAAACGCTTCGTCTTTTTTTTAGAGATCATAGTAGTAATGATCATAGTAATGGAGGTTATTTGTAGTAGATATGTCAAAGTGTATTTCAGAGCTTTCTGAATGCTAAAACGGGCTAGATACTTGCAGTTATAACCGACAGTTTTATCCAATGATAGTTATCAGTTCAACTGTACAGGGGGCTTAAAACAGTCACTTTGGCAGAATCATAATAGGAAAATATTATGAATCGTAAAATTGTGCCCCTATGTTTTCCGTTTTGATGATTCTAGTGTTTCTACAGGTAATGTACCTGTAGAAACACTAGATCCCTCATAAAATGCTCAATATTGCCTGTTTAGACCGCTATCATCAGAGGCCTATTGTAGAAATATGACAACTAGGTATAAATAAAAAGAAAAACATAATTATGGGCACAGTAAATATCCTTTTTATTCAATTTATAAAATATCTTTCAAATTGGTCCAATATTGGAGGTGGAAATAGACGAGAGCCGAACCTCGAATTATGACTTTTTGTATGGAGAAAAAGACCCACCCTATTTCCTCTTAACAATATCTCTAATGTTTAACAATTGACGAAATGGCTCGGCGTTTGGCTTCTGTACAAAAACCCACAGGTTTGATATCCATTTCAAGCAATAAAAGCTTTAATAAATAACTCACCAATAGTTATAACAAAACATAAGAAAAGCCTTATTAACTTTGTTAAGAGTTGATTTACCACTGCGCCACTAGGATTGACACAATTCTTACCTAATTAAAATGTACTAAAACTAGAACAAGGTAAGCATTGAAATTATATTATAAGCACTAACATGAACGTTATAAGCAAGTATTACTAATATCAACACGCCACATAATCAAATCAACACGTTAAATTAACGTCACCACGACCTTTACATACTAAGTTATTTATACCTATTACCTACTTCCAGAGAGCTCGTGGTGGTCGATCCAACAGGTTAAGCTACGCTTGCCGGGGTTGGTCCGTAGATGGGTGACCATCTTTACATACCGAGACTCCTCCGTGCATAGGAAAGCACGTTAAGCCGTTGGTCCCGGCTCTCATCTGTGGATATTTTACAGTCGTTACGGGTCGTCAGAAGCCTGAAAGTCTGACAACCAGTCTTGACAAGGAGTATCGTATTACCCAGTTACTGGGTTGTGGAGGTCAGATAGGCAGTCGCTCCATGTAAAATAAAATAAAAAGAAAAAGTCGCCCTCTTTGTTTAAACAAAGAGGGCGCGAAGTATAGTTAGACAGCAACCCATCGAGCGGCGTGCGAGAGCGATTGCGCGAAGTGTACATACATCGGCTACATTGTCGCGCTTTATCCCGACAATGTAGCCATAGCATAAGAAAACTGCAGTAATCACCACATATGGCAAACGAATTTCTTACAAATTGACGTACCTACATAAATAGGCTTACATAAGACGCTACCCATCTCCTTAACACTATCTTTAATCGCCGTTAACGCAAACATAGCCAGAAAATACTTGAAAATATTACAAATTCCTTTACCAATACCATCATCATTCCTTAACATCAAATTCAAAACACTTTATCCGCCATTTTCTGTCCTGGCACGTACTGCCTAGAATATCTAACGCTAGATAAAGTCTGTCTAGTCCTGCCGAGGCAAGGAGACAATTCAGCAGACTGAGAAACAAATGAAACGTACCTACATAGGCCGCGGACCCCGTTTGAGCGCTCTCCAACTCAAGATAGGGATGAGATAACGTCGATAGTTAAATATCGAAAAAAAATTCTAATAAAAAAAATGTGTTTATTAATTAAGTGTCATCAATAAAGTGTTGGTATGAAAGTAAGGAATGTTCGTCTTTTTTTTATTTTTAAATATAAAATTATAATGCTCATGTCACAAAATGTCTTAAATACTTTGAAAAATGTAGTGTTATTATATTATTATGTCTTAAGTTGATAAGATGAGGGCCTTAAAAAAAAATAAGCATAAAAGTTGGTCATATTAATTCTTACGGAATAAAACATAGGTACGCCTTAATTATGTTATGAGAGAAACAATAATATCACCCTAATATCTGAACATTTACTATTAATTCTAAGAAATAATATCATTTTCCCTTATTAGACGATAGCTAGAAAAGTATGTAATTCTATCTTCTAATACTTTTTTCTAAAAGACACAATTATTGTGAATGCGATTAATTGTTATTACAGATTCTACAAATATAAAAAATATATAAAAGTTTGTATGTTTGCAGGTTTGTTAATCAATCACGCACAAACGGCAGGAAAAAACTTGTTTGGCACACAGATAATTTATAACCGGAATAGGATACTCCCGATACTCCGTTCTCGTGAGATAATGTCTGACCTCCACGCGGGCGAAACCGCGGGAAAAGCTATTCTTTAATATAAATTAAATCATATTTTTGTAAAAAAAAAAAAATTATTGGCCTTAACCAAACGTAAATTTTGTGACATCATGAAAAGCTCATGCATAAGGGGTGCTACACACATTCAGCTTAGCTTGATTCAAAATGAGCAAATGGGTGGCGAAATCAAATATATAGTTATATGTTCAGAAAAAACCGCTCGGCCTAGCTCGAATTGTGCCGAGCTAATCCGAACATTACTAGGCGACGGTAGTGGCCGAACGAAGTTTGCCGATCGACTCGAGCCGAATGAACGCCGAATATGTGTAGTAGGTAATTGCTTCGGGTTGGCTTTGTTGTTCAATCAATACTGCCGAACCGAGTGTCCCGACCCTAACATGTGGATATCGTCCCTAATAGCTCCTTTTGAACTCAAAACAAACACAATAATAGATGGACCGACGACCTTAAGAAGGTGGCTGAGACAGACTGGATGCGGAAGGCAGAGGACAGGGTGTTGTGGCGCAGCCTAGGTGAGGCCTATGTCCAGCAGTGGACTGCAATAGGCCGAGTTGATTGAGTGGATAATTATAGGTATACGTATTACTTTATTTCACCAGTTACTAAGCAAAAATCTAAGTGTTACATGACAAACATTACCTAACTAAAAAAAAAGTAAAGTAGGAAAGCGTTTCCATGAATTGAGTTGTCATGTAATAGTTCTCCTGAATTTCTTTGTAAAATGAAGATTGTTTCTTAGGAACTGTTTTTATAGTTCTCAGGTCACAGTAATATCAACCACTTAGTCGTTGAAAACAATGTCTAAATGTTTTTATGGATAAGAAAACCGAAGACTAATTTTATTGCCGTAGTTAAAAACTATTACATAAACGTAAAAAACTCCTATAGTTAGGATTCGTTAGGATTTTAGGCTAAAATTATGTTTAAACAAAAATTATCGACACAGCCACATCCCTATCATAAACACAAGCACAAACATACGAACATAGACGCACACACAGACGCGCTTGCCTCCCTAATCTTGTTGTTGGAGATATTTCTAGCACGCGGCGTTGCTTGTGATTGTATGTAGCGGTACTTTGTTTATCTTTACGCCGGTTCATAGTTTTGTTGTAGGTTGAATTGCAAGTGCTCTTGAATGATGCTTAAGCATGAATCCCGATTTGAAATTACATGAAGCAGAGTTTAGTGTGAAATCTAAAAGTTCTGATTAGAATACAAAATAAATTCTGAATAGACAAAAACTATAGAAAAGAAAAAAAAGCGGCCAAGTGCGAGTCGGACCACGAACGCACGAAGGATTCCGTACCATTATCTATAAAAACGGCAAAAAAATCACGTTTGTTGTATGGGAGCCCCCTTAAATATTTATTATATTCTGTTTTTTAGTATTTGTTGTTATAGCGGCAACAGAAATACATCATCTGTGAAAACAATTGTCTAACTATCACAGTTCATGAGATACAGCCTGGTGACAGACGGACAGACAGATAGCGGAGCCTCAGTAATAGGGTCCCGTTTTACCCTTTGGGTACAACTTTCCTTAAGGGAGAAACTCTGAAACCGCGAAAAAAAAAATCAGCTGTTCCCTACATTTTGACGAGCTATGCAAACATAAATGTAGGGAACAGTTGTTTTTTTTTCGCGATTTCAGATTTGTTCCTATAGTGAAAGTTGTTCATAATGACGACTACAATGGCCTCTTAAGGTGGATGCGTTAGGGTAGCCCGCGAAATTCAAATTTTAGAATCAGCAATACAATTCTCTAAGTTCATGTAAGTGCATTGAATGACAATTTCATGAAATTTCATTCCATGCACTTACATGAACTTAGAGAGTTGTATTGCTGATTTTAATGTTTATAATTCTGTAAATCCATATTTGTTACGACCGCAAATAAAATTTAGATCAACATACAAGCTGCTTATTGCAAAAAACGTAAGAAAATTTGAATTTCGCAGGCTACCCTAGCGCATCCACCTTAAGGGATTTTGGTGCTGGTTCAATTTCCATTAATTCAATGATACGAATCGTATGTGTAAATTTCGTTCGTCCACATGTCAAATACTCGTGATATTTCGTCAGTATCATAAATTAATTGTGGTTATTTAAAGCACGGCATTTTATTTAACTTTAATGATGAATACTAAACTTCATTGAAGAGTCTTTATTCAGCTCAATTCAAGTAAAAAATAACTTTATCGACTTCAAAAAAGGAGGTTATAAATGTTCGTCGGTATGTTTTTTTTGTGGTTTGTTATTAAAAAATAGCACAGTAATTATATTTATTTCCTTTAGCACTCCTCTACGTTGACCTACTTAAAACACTCATGGCCGCTCAAACTCAGAACCACGAGCTTTGAAAAGTGATCAATTTAATGTTTCAAACTACTAAATTGATAAAAATAAAAACCGGCCAAGTGTGAGTCGGACTCGCGCACGAAGGGTTGCGTACCATTATCTATAAAAACGGCAAAAAAATCAGGTTTGTTGTATGGGAGCCCCTATGTTATTATAGCGGCAACAGAAATACATCATTTGTGATTTCAACAGTCTAATACAGCCTGGTGACAGACGGGCAGACAGACAGACAGACGGACGGACAGCGGAGCCTTAGTAATACGGTTCCGTTTTACCTTATGGGTACGGAACCCTAAAAAGAGCCTCGTATTTCTACAGAACCAAGTCTCCCAATGGTTGTAAATAGAGAGAACTAAGTGTAAGTATATTCACGACTTTATTGACATATGTCACCGATACATCGCTGTCTCACAAACTAACGTTTTACCTTTTGGGTACGGAACCCAAAAAAACAAAGAAAATGAGCCTCGTATTTCTACAAAACCAAGTCTCCCAATGGTTGTAAATATAGCAAAGTAAGTGCAATAGTATATTCACGACTTTATTGACATATGTCACCGATACATCACTGTCTCACAAACTATGTTTTCTGAACAAATAGGCCTTGTTGCCGTAGTGGCGAAGTTGTGGATTTTGTGGGTACAATGATATCTGTGTCAGTATTTATTAGGAATTCAGTGAAATTGACGATAAGACAATAGATTTGAAGTAGTTTGGGAATTAGAAATGACTACAATGTTGGCTAACCAACGGTACCTACACTAAAGTATTTAATTAACAAAATAATACACTCTTGTTCCATCTTTACTTATCGAGACTCCTTCGTACCTCGGAAAGCACGATAAGCCGTTGGTCCCGGCTGTCATTTGTGGATTTTGACAGTCGTTACGGGTCGTCAGAAGCCCGAAAGTTTGGCAACCAGTCTTACCAAGGGGTATCGTATTACCCAGTTACTGGGTCGTGGAAGTCAGATAGGCAGTCGCTCCATGTAAAATACTGATATTCAGCTGCATCCGGTTAGACTGGATGTTGACCCCAACATAGTTGGGAAAAGGCAGGCAGATTGGTTGATACTCTTATTCCAAAGAAATCTTCATTTTGACCTCATAAAATAGTTCATTCATACATAAAATACATAAACTCACGACTTCTTTCAATGGGGGCAGGCAGAAACAACAGAACTTAATTGCTGTGCGCACTCAATACTGTTGTGTACTGAAATACAGTGACATTTCGTAGCGCTACGGTGCGCTCGTTTTCTATAAAGATAGAATACTGTTACTTATTTATACTGTGCTATAACTATGGCATACACATATAATATGTAATTGATGTATACAAAATATTGTAGAACGTTTTTAAAAGAGTAACGGTAGAGTTTCTTGCCCATTCTTCTCCATAGGAAAACTACCTTTTGGCAACTTGGTTTTTTTTTACGTTCAAAAGTGCCTTATAAGTGTCTATTTGAAATAAATTATTTGACTTTTGACTTTGACATTGCATAAGCCATTTTTCTAATTAAACCGAGGAAAAGAAAAATAATAGCACACATTTTTAAATAAGGATATTACTCCTAAAATATACCATCGTAATCATACCACCATAAAAAAACGTCATCGATCCGCATTCCTTGCAATTTTAACGCGACCCTACTTAGCATAACTCAAAGAAGTGCTTATGTGATAACCGTATTCCCAATACGAAACAACCAAATCAACGTCAATTGATCAGCAGCTGACGTCAATTTGCGCGTCAACGTAACATAACGTCGATCAGTAATTCAGCATTGAACGTGCAATTACGTCATGTCTATTTCCTTTTGGGAAATAGAGGAAGCTTTCATCTAGAGTTAGGTTGGTGAATACAGTGTTTTTTTTTTGTGGAATTTTGACAAGATAGAAAGGGTTTTTTATTGGCATCTGGTTGCATAATTAAAAAATAATAACTTCTTTTGTTTAAATAAGACCTACCTATTTCATAAACACCAAGATAACTGGGTTCAAAACCTAGCATGTATTTATGTTATACCTATGTACGACTATCAGGTGCTTTCTAAGCGATGATAGCCTAGTGGTGTGACCGTCGGACTGCCAAGTCATAGGTCTCGAGTTCGAACCCAAGTCAGGCACCTCTGACTTTTCAGATTAATGTGCGTATTGTATAATTATCACTTGCTTTAAAAACGGTGATAATTGTCATAGCAGCCGTGATCATAACAAAACATTATACGTTAATAACGTAACGATGTTACATTAAGGTCGATACACACTGCCGCATGTAGCCGCATCAATCATCCGCTGACGGCCGCACTAGTCACCGCCGCGCGCCGGATGTATGGAGTGTTGTCTTTTATTATTATTACTGGCATCAAGTATGTTACGGATTTTATTAATAACACATAACATCACGCCTGTATAACCCGAAGGGTTAGGCAGAGATGTAGGTACAGTCACAGACTTTAATTGACGAGCCACCTGGCACTGTTCGTATTTTAGTCGTGTAATGCAAATCGGGTTTATTCGGTTCCCGACATGCAGTCATATGTCTGCGTATTAGAAGAAGAAAATTATATTTCATGTCTTTACCGGTTGGCTAACCTGAGAGCCAGAACTACAAACTTGACAGCAGAGTGACTACTCAAAGTCAACCAATTGCAGGTCTAGCAACAGTAACCTAGCAACGATAAACAATTGTTGCTAGGTTACTGTTGCGATAGTAACGTTAGCATACGGAGAAATTCTCTGACATCGATATTTCAACTGTCACTGTCTTCAGTTAAGTTTTCAGAATTATTGAGTTAATGAGCTATGATTCAAAGGAGGTTAGTATCAAATAGATTGGATAAACTTAATGACAAGATGACAAATAAATTACTTTTAATCGGAAATATCCATAGAGGTTGACTTTATTAGTCACCCTCTATGGATATTTCCGATTACAAGTAATTTATTTGTCATCTTGTTTACGAGCTTGTGATTTGAGTTCGTGTTTAATCGTGTAATCTCGTGAATGTATGAAACTGCAAAATTGAAAAGTTTGAAGGTGGCTTATCAATTAAAGTCCGTGACTGTACCTATAGTACACCCACATTAGCCAGTTATGTTTAAGTCCCATGTAATAGGGGGCGAGCTAACTGCTATCAACTAGCTAGGCGTAAGTTCAGACTCGGGCTGCTTATAAGAAATTCCAATAAATGCAAACACACACACACACACGCGCACTCACGAACAAAGACCCACAATTTCAAATTTCGAAACCGTTTAATCTCTGGTGTGTTCACAGCCTTACAAAACTTAATAAGATCAAAAGATTTCCGATAATAAGAAAATAAGGTGGAAAAGAAAGTGGATCACATTTCAAAGGTCATTAGTTAAGCCTTAAGGAGCCTTTGTTCTACTCATTAATTCATTTTCGATAATAATCTGCTGATTTTTAGGGTTCCGTATCCGAAAGGTGGCAAACGGAACCCTATTACTAACCCTCCGCTGTCCGTCCGTCTGTCCGTCTGTCACTAGACTATATCTCATGAACCGTAAAAGGTAGACAGTCGAAATTTTCTCAGATTGTGTATTTCTATTGCCGCTATAACAACAAATACTAAAAAACAGAATAAAATAAATATTTAAGGGGGCTCCTATGCAACAAACGTTTTCATAGATAATGGTACGGAACCCAGATAGTTAATTGATTCAGGCGTGACTTTGCGGAAATCCATTATAAAATACAATAGACGCTGATATATTCAGTAACCTATTCCGCTTGACTAAAACAAGCGGAATAGGTTACTAAATATATCAGCGTCTATTGTATTTTTGGTACGGAACCCTTCCTGCGTGGGTCCGACTCGCACTTGGCCGGTTTTGTTTCCACTGCTCTGCGTACATTTATCCATCTACATAAATATTTCACAAGGCTTTTTCCAGGTAGGTACTGTACGCTCGCGCTCATTAGATATCGGACAGCATTTTCCTTTTTGATTTAAGTACCTAATGGAATTTCTTAGAAAACAGAATCTTATGAGAAAGTCAAGATACCTTTTTGTATTTTGAACCGACTTCAACACGAGGGAGGTTCTCAAGTCGACTGTTTTTCTTTTAATGTATGTTCAGCGATATTTTCGCCAATTTTTGCTCAATGAGCCCCTCCCTTTTATTTTTTCTTTTTAATTTTGTTATATATGTAATTGTTTTTTAGTTAATTTAGTATAATAAGTTACCCAATGTATATATTTTACCATTTTTAACCGATTTTGGTGATTGTTGAACTTATTTACTTACTTTTAAGGCTGTCGTACAGTCCTGCCAGGGTTGCGGGTTAGTCCTAAAGGGATACCGGGACCTTGGCAACAGGCAACTGAAGGAACACGGGTGGGTTTTAGTCAGTAAAAGTCTGACACGCCTTTCCGCTCCGCCCAGAGCGGGAGAAGTCATTGGATGATTTCCCAAAATCAAAAAAAAAAAAATGTGTTGCGGGAAAGTCCGAGACGGATACCGGGACCTTGGCAACAGGCAACTGAAGGAACATGGGTGGGTTTTAGTCAGTAAAAGTTTGACACTCCCTCCCGCTCCGCCCAGAGCGGGAGAAGTCATTTGAGGATTTGGATTTGGTTTTGGAATTGGGTGAGGACCCTCAAAAAAAAAAAACAGTGTGTCGTACAGACCATGAACAACTTTCGATACCTTATCTTTCTGATAGTCATACTGTAGGTATAAGATTTCCTAGAACAGTAAAGTGGATTAAGGGCGGGTAGTAAGCAAAATTCCCTGTCTTCAATTTGATTTTTCATGAAATTGATAAGACTTAGGTGTAAAATAAAAATAGTATGAGTAACTACATGATATTTCCAAACTTTTTGTGGAACAGAAACACAAAATATTAAAATTTTCTCGATAAAAAAATATCACGAAGTTACCTCTAATTTTCACGTATTTTCGATTTGTACTTAAAATGCTAATGCCTATTATGATAAAAATTAGATGATTATATGTATTAAAACAAGGCAAAAAAAATTGTGTAGGCTTTTTTTTTTATTCCTTTTATTTTTGGTTTTATTACGAATCAAAGCTTGTAGGACTTACGACGTTCTTAGTTCGTGGAAGAAGCCATCTTCCGTCGCACATTACGGGAACTTCAAGCATATTTTTGTTTCACAAATCAGTCGGCGTTGCTCTGTTGAGACGAGAGGACTACGCTCAAATTTTTAGCTGCGCTGATATATTATTTATTTTCGTAAATAATATTTTCGTAATTTATCACATTCCACAAAAGAAACTGAGACATAGAAAACATGAAAAAAACACTAAAACCACTTCCAAAACGAATATTACAAGTGTTATTGATTGATAAATAAATAAATACCGAGTCTAAATAAACATATAAAATTCAATGTTGATATTTGAAAACTCAAGATGACATACATTTTATTTGACAGATTTTTGACTGGTATAGTAGCACGGAGTATAGAAAGAAGTAGGTAAAACTAGCGCCATTGCTCTGTATTGCGGTGAATTTTATTGCGGGGAAAATTTACAACATAGCCAACGAGCCCATCCTACGTTCATTTGAAAGTTCGCACTGGAGATTAAATCTTATTGCGATTTACTCAGGATCCAAATTCGTTTACTCCCACTTTTTTTGACAAACTTCTTGTAAGGTGACCCTTAGACGAACAATTGGAGCGACTGACCGCCCCTAAATAAAACTTGTTTAGAATAATACCTTTATTCTTCGGTTATTGGTATAACGAACGAACTCGAACAGATTCCGTATGACTCCGGATTTTTAATTTGTCTGTCCGTGATGTCTTGTTTATATCTCTTTAGTTGACTTTTTTGTCGTAGTTGGGTTTTAGTTTTTACCTGACTACGGCGAAGCAAAAAGGAGGGTTATAATTTTGACCGGTTTCTATGTATTTATCTATGTCTGTTCCCACATATTATCTTCTAAAAGACTCATCACAATTTGACAAATGAGGTATCGTTGGAAGCTTCTTGATCGTCCGCTGGTCAAAGGCTATATGAAGACACATTAAATTGAAAATTGCGCCCTCTAGGTGACATATCATGAACAACAAAAAATATTTTTTAATCATACCATGTTGGGTATCAAATGAAAGGTTTTAATTAGCACATTTCAAAAATATATATTATAACCCCAAAAAAAAGCAGCGACAATCAAGACGTATATTGCCATATGTTTATGTTAACGCGTGGGATGATAACTGCCGCTACACGCGCCGCCGCACCGTAAACAGAAAAAACGTCAGACGCGCCGCGTGACGCCACACTGCACGCGACGTGCCACGCCCCGCGTCTCCGTAAATGAGGCCTAAAGCAACTTGGCATGTTTTCAAAGCTACAATTTCAACAGTTACAAAGAGGGACCATACTAAACTTTCTACTAAGGGACTAGTTATAACAAGCGCCCGAGACGCGTATTTTGTACGCTGCGTTTCGGGCGCTCAATAAAATTGTATGAATTCCTATGTAACGAATTATATCAAGCACTGCAGTCTAAGCGAACGCCCATGCCGGGCGCCGTTAGGCCTGCACATGTCGCAACTTGCCACTCTCAACTTGCATCTCCGTTGTGCGATTTATAAATAAGACTGGGAGAAGGTATGCCGCGGGCATTGCTGCTGCGTGCGCCGCCGTGATGAAACGCCGCGTGTGACGCGGCTATGCCATTCGCGGGCTCCGCCGCAAAAAACGCTCCATTTCAAACAAACGCGTGTAAAATCGCGTCTCCGTAAACGCACTCATACAACGCTATATGTTTGAATTCAGTGCGAGCCGCGCCGCCCAAAGCCACGCGCGACTCCTCGCGTCTCCGTAAATGAAACCTAACCGTGCCCTTGACGCTTGGACGCGAGTTCCTTTTTCACTATTTTTCCTTGTCATTTTCTCCGCATTAGTAATAAACTTAAAAGAAACACGATTCAAAAGTTACAACAAAATGTGGAAATCTTGTTGCGTTTGACGAGCGTCCAAAACGCGCCGGGCGCGCGCCCAAAACACAGCGCAGGTACTGAGCGCGTACCTCGGGCCCTTGTTATAATTAGTCCCTTTGGTACTTTGGCTCCCATTTACATAGATGAATAGATGTCAATTCTTTTAGTGGTGAATCCGACAATCCTACATTTATTTCTTTTGTACAGAACTCGGCCTCTTTTTCACATGTTTCAAATATTTTCGAAGGGGATTGTTCGCGTTTGGCGCAGGAAAGGTTTTCATGACACATGCCATATTCGTTGCACAATACAGTGCAAAATTCATTATACGAATATTATTTTTTACTTGGGTATCACTTTGCACGATCCTCCAAAGAGAGAAATCCACGATATAGCATTATATTTATTACTTGGTAACACAGTTTTCCACAAAGACATCATTAGGTACAAATTGTACAAGGTCCTAAATAAAATTTGGTAACATTTAAATTTGAACTTTTTCACGTCAACATTGAGTTTCTAGTTCCAAAACATGAACATGATCTATAGTTCTGAATTCAAGCTTAGCGTATCGTATAAGCAAAATAAACTACAGAAGATTGAAATTCGAATTCTATAAACGCCAGACGAAAAGTTTCTGCTGGCGGGAAGGCATTGTATTTTGTTTTCGTCGTGTTTAATGAGAGGGGTAGGTAAGGGTTGCGCGGGTGAAATATGATTTTTTGCTGTCAAACTACTCCCCCTTAACTAAAGACATCATAAAATGAATGCTAGGTACTTTTAAAGAAAATATTAAAAAAATTTTATTTGTATAGTTAGTTTTAATTCATATTAAGTAGGATTTCAGTTGGGTAGGCCTTCGGTGTGGGATGCAACCTGTGTCGACACCCTCGCGCCATCCCATCTTCCTAGCACGGCGGGCTGTGCTGGGGCGGCTGCTGCAGGTGCAGAAAACCTCAAACGGCGCAAATATAACAACCTTATTGGTAGCTATATTTTTGAGCCGTTTGGGGTTGACACACTAGGGCCGTGGGTACCAAGTGCTCATCGAGTATTTCGGGACATCGCCAAGCGGTTGGTCGCCTCTTCACGTGACCAGAGGGCTGGTCAATTTCTAGGTCAAAGAATCAGCATTGCCATCCAACGTGGCAATGCTGCCAGCCTTTTGGGCACTTTTCCCACTGACAGCGATGCGGAAGAATTTTTTGACGCCCTATGAGCCCTTTCTTTGTATAATAATTGTAATTTTTATTTCGCTTTGTATATAATTTTAGTGTGAGATTGTATATAAAAACATTATTTGAATTCCAGAATAAACTACTCGTAAATAAGGATTTCATTAATTAAGTAATAGTTAGTTGTATAGTTAAGTTTATAGTTATCATATAAATAAAAATGAAGGTAAGGTACGTGAAGGTATTATCGCTGTCAGTGGGATTACGTAAATAAAGAATCTTTTCAGAAAAAAAATATGGCATTATCTTTTTTTAAGATATCAGTTAGAATACATCAGTATATTCTTCCTTTGAAACTTGCAAATCTATACTGTAAATATATCACCGACAAAACTTAGATGAAGTGAGCTTGGAGTGAACTGTCAACCCCTATCATCCCCCGTCTAATCTATAAATCTAATCTCACCGTGAAACTTTGTGCTTGAAGTGAGCTGAAGCGTGATCTTGAAGTGAGCTGAAGCGTGATCTTGAAGTGAGCTGGCATTCAACCTGATGCTAAGAATTGACATAGTCCACCTAAGTTCTCACCGTGAGATTTTTAAATAATACTTCCGCATGTGGAATTTTTTTTTTTTTTTTTTTTATTTGTTAGGGACAAAAAACAGTTACATGCTAAGCTTAACTAAATATTCTTAAATTAGCACAAAACGTGGAAATACATTTATACATAATCTATTCCATATTTATGTTACTACGCATGTAACCCACACAATTGTCCACGAATCCACAAAAAAAAAAAAGTTAAAGGAAAACAAACATACAGTGCGCATCATAAAAGGCTAATCAGAAGAAGAAAGAAACAAAAAAAAAAAAAAAATATATATACTTAAGAAGTTAGTAATTCAATTGCTCTTGCCTTGAAACGATGTTTTGAAAGTGTAAAAATGTCAAGCTCCATAAAGTGAGTGTTGTACGCATCAACGAGGCGACGAAGAGGCACGCGCACCCCAGCGTTAGTCCTGCACGAATTTGTGTGGAATAGTCGAGGCACACGAACCCCACGAAGCATGACAGATCTGGGTACTATATATTTTAAACTATTCGATAAAGGAATGCAGTCGAATCTATTATTACATATGCCGTGTAGCATCATTACACCGAGAAGAAATCGTCTAGCTTCCAAACTAAGAACATTATAATGTTTCAGTAATTGTTCATATGAGATTTTAGGACGATAACATTTATAATTCATAGTACGTAAATACTTTTTCTGCACAATTTCCAGCCTATCTTTGTACTTATCATATAGAGGATCCCAAATTTGGACGGCATATTCTAATTGCGACCGAATCAGAGTTTTATATAATATTAAGAATGTAGAGGGTCGTACAAAGTTACTTGAAAATCTCATTACGAGTCCATACATCTTAAAGGCTTTTTTTACTATATTATCGATATGAGTATCAAAATGCAGACGAGAGTCAAGCGTAACACCCAAGTCGCGGACAAATTGAACTTCATTAAGACTTATATCATTTATTGAATAATTAAATTTGATCTGATTTATATTTTTTGTAAAAGATATTGTGTAACATTTAGGAAGGCTAAGAAAAAGTTTATTTCTGAGGCAGTATTCATAGAATCTATCAAGGTCCTGTTGTAAATTATAGCAGTCACGAATATTTTTGCAGGTGATATAAATTTTCATATCGTCTGCATACATCAAGAACTGTGAGTTAACAAAACAATGTTTAATGTCATTAATGAACAATATAAATAGAAAAGGACCCAATACCGATCCCTGAGAAACCCCAGATTTAACAACTATAGAATGGAATTACAGCCCAGTTCACCAAAGTTTTCAAATTGAGATTTTTGAAGAATTGTGCAGCTGGTGTTTAAAAACGTGTCTGTTCACCTCCGGACTACCACGACCATCAAAATTGGGAGACTAGCTTCAATTTAATGCAGGCTTTTTATGAATACTTAAAACCAAGAAATAATTGTATTTTTTGTACGTTAACTCATAACGATAGCCGCGCTATAAAATCCACGGCTATTTCCCAAGGTAGGCTATTTTATAGCCCGGCTATTAAATGGGGTGTCAGCAAATAGTTATTTTATTTAAAACACATTCTGTAAAACCTTTGAGTTTTTATTTTTGTTATAGCATTATGGGAATTTTGTTCGACCCGTTTGGGGTTGAAACACTAGGGCCATGGAGTCCAAGTGCCCGCTTGGTTTTTCGAAACATCACCAAGAAGCTGGTCGACTCTTCACGTGGCCAGAGGGCTAGCCAATTTTTTGGCCCAAGAATCAGCATCGCCATAAAACTTGGTAATGCTGCCAGCGTTTTGGGCACTTTTCCTATTTACAGCGATGCGGACGAATTTTTTGATGCCCTATCATTCTTTTCCCTCTTTTTATATACATGTACTTTCGTATTATTATTATTATAATTTCAAGTCGGTTGGCTTATATATAATGATGTAAATGCATCAGTACCTTTACCCAGATTTTTCCATCGCATCTTTACAACAAATCTGTCAAGCGTGAACCGAAAATAGTTACCTTACATCCTTATGTTTACTTACTTTGTAATTTTTTGGTTCACTGATTCCAAATAGAGATGAGACGGATTGTGATATTTTAACAGACACAGGCATGTTACAGGTACCTTTGAAGGTACAGACATATCAGTAACTGTCAATAAGACAGGCTTGGATGTCTCTTGAAGATAATTTCGTATGAGAATAAAATAAAACAATAAGGAAACGAGATTTTGGCAAAGGGATTTGTAAAGGTCAATGCACTGAGTGTCTTCAAATGATGAATATTACTGTACGTTACTGTTGATGGCTTTGTGGTCAAAATGTCTACCTGTCAATCTTTCTATTGAGCGTAAATTATCCACTGTTTTATGTCAAATTATTTGGCAAAGCCATTTTCACCAAATTCTTGTTTAATAATTTATAACAAGATCACGCTGGTACCTACATCCCGAAATAGTACCAAGTAATATTAAAAGTATAATCAGCCTATAACGTTCCCACTGCTGGGACGCAGGTGTCCTCTCGGTGAGAGGGGGTGGGCCGTAGCCCGTAAGCCACCACGCGGGCCCAGTGCGGGCTGGTAGATGTCACATGTCTTTGAATATTTGGTTCTAGGACATGCCGGTTTCCTCACTATGTTTTCCTTCACCGTTTTGAGAGCTTATTTAGAGTCTCGTATAACAGTGGGCGTGCGGAATACCATTAATCAAACACGTTACTGGGAAACTCTAAATAACACTATGTCGGATTTTACCTGTCGCGTTTGGATTTTACCGACGCGGTCATAAAATTATACCTTCTGTGGGCCTAGACAAGTGACAATCGCTTCGAAAGCGTTTCGTATTTCTAATACCGAAATCCCAAGATCCGCGATTTTGCGGACGGACACCAACGAGCCCGGACGACTGACGTACGCGCGGGGACGTGCGGGGTATCGCAGACATCGGAAGTTCCTCGGTGAGCGTGGCGGTCTGTGGTCGTATGCCGTGCGTGTCCGTCTGCAATATTGCCAATCGTCGGATTCCACCATGACACGACTTTCAACAGGATTGACATAAGCGTTTCGATAGCTTATATCAGTCCTATACATTTTTGCCATTTTCATCATTGTTATCGCTGATAGAATGCCTCTGGATCTTGTAAATTCTGTGTCTACTGGTTTCCCATATTCTCCCAAACAGTATTTGCGGTCGAAAATCCAGTCCAATTATTAATTAATCTATTAATAGTTATATATTCCTAGATTCAACAGTTGCTTACCTAAATTATGCAGAGTTAGCGTCCGAACGATTAATTACGTTGCAATTAATTAGTGTATACCTTTAGCCTTGACATTCTCAGCGATATCTTAGCACTGGACAAACAATTTGCTAAAAGCAATGAGCGATGGTTACCCGGTAGAGAAAAGGTATATTTGTCTTTTTCTTATTTGTAACAGGGAAAGCCTTTATTTGGATTCTGTTATGTAATAGATTTGTGATATAAGTTAGTGTTTTTTCTAGCCTTCGCTGTCCCTGTCCTGGGCGAATCCCTCCCTCCACTCCTTCCATCTTCCACGACCGCGCGCGTCCTCCTTCCAGTTTTGATGGAACCTATCCAGCTCGTCCCGCCATCTCCTACGTCGTCTGCCGCGACCCCGCCTCCCTGTCTCAGGGCACCAGTTCTGTGCTATTTTGGCCCACAGTTTATCCGTTTCGGTTTTTTTTTTTAATTCAATAGCCTGGTATAATATTTTATTTATTTTGGTCATCAATGGTCTTCAACTTGGCTCAATTTCATCACCACTGCTTCAAAATCTGTGAAAGCCCGAACTGGGCTCGCGTGGTTGATAGCTGCCAGCTCCCTCTTCCAGAGAGGAGGCTTGAATCCCAACAGTGGGAACATAAAAGGTTGATTACTTATGTTTTTTTTAGAAGAAGGCTAGCAGGCAGCTTAGTTTACATTAAGCCACTTATGTAACCTAAATGCAGTTAAAATGTAAATTCTGATTTTTAATTTGCTACACCAAAATTACAGCCGCGATTGACCTCTTTTTAAAAATAACACGGTTTATAATTAATATTACTCCTGCAGATAATGATTCAGTGGTCCCTGGTGAGAGTCACTCGGTAGCAAGATTATTTACTAGGTAATTTTAATTTCGAAACTAAATGTCATTTTAGACTAGCAAATAATAAATTAGGATATAGTTATTTTCTAACGCCGGCTTATTCTTTTACGCAAAAGTATACTTTTCCCGAAACAAAACGGAATAATCTCTTTGAAGTTCGTTAGTAACGGCCTTTTATTACTTATGGGGTCATTAAACTTACTTTTTATTGCTTTCTTTGAACAAATTAAATCTAATTCTACGTTTTTGTTCATTTCAGTTCAGAATTTGTTCCAAGGTTTGGACAAATCTGAATAAAATTATCCTAATCCAATTGTTTCATACAATCTCGAAATATGATCTGATAAACAAATGCGCGACAATATTTAGCAAGTCCTTAATAACCTCGATCTTCTTCATCATCTACCTAGCCTTTCGACACTATGTAGGGGTCAGCTTTCAGTATAACCGGATGCAGCTGAATACCAGTATTTTACATGGAGAGACTGCCTATCTGACCTCCACAACCCAGTTACTGGGTAACACGATACCCCTCGGTAAGACTGGTTGTCAGACTTTCAGGGTTCTGACGACTCGTAACAACTGTCAAAGATCTACAAATGACAGCCAGGACTAACGGCTTAACGTGCTTTCCGAGGCACGAAGGAATCTCGGTATGTACAGATGTTCACCCATCCACGGACCAACCCCGGCCTAGCTTAAGCTGATAGATCGACCCGTGCGGCTGTTATTACTAAGCCACTTCCATACAAACTACTGGGTTGTAAAGGTCAGATAGGCAGTCGCTCCATGTAAAATACTGTTATTCAGCTGCATCCGGTCATACTGGAAGCCAACCCTAACATAATTGGGAAAAAGCTAGGCAGATTGATAGTTTGTATGGAAGTTAATCACTTTTGCCGATAGAAAATCTCATCGGGATAATTTCTTAGAAGGAATTATTCACAAATACATCTCTTTACGATGGAACTATGTATAAACTCAGGATAGCTCAACAAAATCTCTAGGAGCTACGCCTCGTAGCACTTATCAGTCAACTATTTAAATTGCTACGCGCTACGAATCTTTTATGTGCTCGTACTACCCTCGCATTGTTTACCATTATTTATAAACCTCACGTACAACCATTCCCTTTTCATTTATTCATCGAACTTCTAAAGGAATAAACACTGAAAATTTATTGCATACTTATCTAAAATCTATAGAAATAAAATTGCATCTTGATCTTATTCAGCTTTCAAGTCACGACAAGTTTTGCACATAACATAAATTCAAATAGTCAGGCCAAACGCATAAGGTCGTCGGGTGAATGACCTTGGGTTGGTATAAAATATAATATTTTTGGGGTGAAAACCATTAAGCTAACCTCAGATATAGTATCACGAGAGGAATTCCGACCAAGATTTTCGGTTCATTATCTGTTTACGGCAAATAGCTTTCCGTATCTTGTATCAAGTTAAAAGCGAGTCTCTGTACTGGGCGTGGCAACTCGTCGTGCTCGTTCGCGACTGGTCAATCGTCATCCTGAGGATACCTCGTTGAGAGGTGAAACACGTGTCGATTTCTTACAGGGTTATTTATGACTCTTGAGGAATAGTTAGGCGGAATAGGTTACTAAATATATCTGCGTCTATTGTATTTTATAATGGACTAGCTTCCGCCCGCGGCTTCGGCCGCGTGGTATGTCGACAAAAAGTAGCCTATGTCCTTTTCCGGGATACCATCTATCTCCTTGCGAAATTTTATCGAAATCCGTTCAGTGGTTTAGGCGTGAAAAGGTAACATACAGACAGACATACAGAAAGACAGACAGAGTTACTTTCGAATTTATAATATTAGTATGGATTTCCGCAAAGTCACGCTTGAATCAATGAACTATCTTAAAAGCACCGTGGTAATATCTTGTTTTTAATTAAACTTTACATTTCAATTAAATATAATGACCAGATGTATGAAAGTAAATGAAGCAAAAGGAATTAGTAAGGATCGTAGCAAGTGGCGTTCTGTAGTTTCTACCATGGGACGAAACGGTCCTGCCAGGGTTGCGGGAAAGTCCGAAAGGGATACCGGGACCTTGGCAACAGGCAACTGAAGGAACACGGGTGGGTTTTCGTCAGTAAAAGTCTGACACGCCCTTCCGCTCCGCCCAGAGCTGCAGAAGTCATATGATGATTTCCCAACCACAAAAAAAAAAAAATGGGAGGAAATCGTGATTTTATGTTATGTAAATGTAAACAGAAATAAAATCGTACAATAAAAAAACTAACTGCTAACCCTAGAACTGCTGAACGAATGTAAAACATGTTTATTTAATATTGCCAGTGCAAACGAATGAGTTTAATGTTGACCATTATTTACACAACTCAGAAAGAATCGAGCTGATGATGGAGAACAATTTATTTGTGCATATTATAAATAACTTGTTTAACTAGAAGGTTTTATCAAAATAAACTGCTTCGTTGGTCTAGTGGTTGCGAGCGCTACTGCTGAGCACGTCTTGGGTTCGATTCCCAGGGCATGCAAAGTCCTGCCAGGGTTGCGGGAAAGTCCGAATGGGATACCGGGACCTTGGCAATAGGCAACTGAAGGAACATGGGTGGGTTTTAGTCAGTAAAAGTCTGACACGCCCACCCGCTCCACGCAGAGCGGGAGAAGTCATTTGAGGACATCCCAAACTCACAAAAAAAAGGGCATGCAAAGTGTTATTGGGTTTTCCATCTGAAATTTCCAGGCCTCTGGATTTGTGCCCAGTTGATGGCAATAGGCTCACATCCTGTTACATGGGACTCAAACATAACTGGCGAAATGTGGGTGTACTTTAGTTACACCTCTGTCTAATCTTCGGGGAAAATAGGCTTGATATTCCGTTATGTTATCAAAATATTTCCCAGCATTAGAGCTACCAGTTAGTAGCTCGCCCAAAAGACTGTCAGCAATGACGCTTATAATGCATTTCTAGTTACAAAAAAATTCATTGTCTTTGGAACTGAACCGACACGTAAAATATCAACTCCGTAAAATATGAGGAAATGGTTGTAATTCAGTTTGCAATATTCTAACTAAACAAACATTGCAAGTTCAATAAAATCTTGTAAAAAAGCTAATGGCTGGCAGTGATGAGCATAAGAAGAAGACAATATGTTTTACCTACACCCAAATAAATGGAATAAGAGCAAGCCAAAGTAAAACGAATTTATTTTTAAAACACAGACAATTATAATAACCGCTCCTCTCTCGCCCCTTACCCCACCGCCCATTAGATCAGCCACCGAATTTCCCCTGGGCCCCACAGTGCCCGTGGTGCCAAAGACTCAAAAATACAGCTCCTGATGTCTGTCCATACGTCTGTCTTTATACCCAACTACTTGAGATTTGTTGAGTGGTTTAAAACTGGATTTTATGCTGACTGCAAGTTCACTAACCGGTTTATGAGAACAGGTATAAATATAAAGTATTGTGCTTTGAGGTAAAGTTATACTGAAGTGTGGTTAGCAACTAACCTGGTATCAGTTTTTATGCCGCCCATGGGCCTCTGACTTGGCTTCACATGCCGACGAGAAATATCTCTTACGCTTGGTGATTTCCTCGCGATATTTTCCTTCATCGTTTTTTAAACATGTGTAAATATTATACAATACGCACATGAATCCGAAAAGTCAGAGGTGCGTGGCTTGGGTTCGACCTTGAGACCTATGACTTGATAGCCTGACAAACAAACTCACTTTCGTAAAATTTATAATATTAGTTAGGATGATACAACCTTAACAAGAGTCATCATCTTATCTGCCTAGCCTTTTCCGAACTATTTTGGAGTAGGCTTCCAGCCTAACCGGATGCATCTTAATACCATGCATCATATTTTACATGGAGCGACTGCCTATCTGACCTCCACAACCCAGTAACTAGCTAATACGATACCCCTTCGCAAGACTGGTTGTCAGACTTTCGGGCTTCGATCCGTAACAACTGTCACAGATCTATAAATGACAGCCGGGACCAACGGCTTAACGTGTTTTCCGAGGCACGGAGGAGCCTCGATTCGTATAGATAGTCAGTCACCCATCCACGGACCAACCCCGGCAAGCGTAGCTTAACCTGATAAATCGACCCGTGCGGATGTTATTACTTAGCCACGAGCTCCTCACCTTGTTTATGGAACTCTTGAGCAAAATTTCATGCTTGTAGACCAACTGTGCGGGTCTGTCAGTGAATGAATATGAATATTAGGGAACTCCCTCTTAAATATTTTAAGTCTACATGATTTAAATGGCTCGTAAGTAATACTTTTTATAGTGTAAAGGAATTCTTCGATAAAAAAGTAAGTGATAAATATTGTTACTGATTTACTGATAAATATTGCCTAGATTTAAAACAATGTAAATACTTTAGAATTACAAATAATTTGTTACATAATAGTGTAATAATAAGTAATGACAATTATGTGCTGGTTGCATAATTATAAGGAACTTGGTTTCTTTAAAATATTTGTATGCCAGTCCATGGCGAGACAAATGTAGATCATAACCCTATTATTAAGACCATTATTGTACCATATTTAAATGCAAATAAATAATTATATTCTATTCTATTATATTCTATAACTAATAATCTCTTCGCAAGTGAGAAAATAGTACTTCCAAAAAGCACTCCATTTAAAAATTAATAATAAAAAACACTCGTGCATAAACACGAAATGATCCCGGAACATAATACCCTGGACAAAAACAGACACTGTACTAATTACGAAGCCCGGAGCAACCCTTTGAGTTAGCGTAATTTCCAAACATAATAATGTTTTACTTTGAATTTGAAAAATAATAAATTACTTTGTAGGCGTCAGCCAAATTGGACTGTTTAGTTAAACATATCGTGGGTAATCGTGTGGTCAGCTTTTTGAGTAATTTAAATTGACCTTGGGGTACATTTTGGACATATTTTTAGTCTTTTAAAGGTTGTTTTTTGTCAGACTTATTGCGAACCGTAATGTTTCCTTGTATGGAGGTCAGATACACAGTCGCTCCATGTAAAATACTGGTATTCAGCTGCATCCAGTTAGACTAGGGACTAATACTTTTTTCGGGTGACCACTGAAAATCAGCGCTGTGCTGTGGGTCCCCATAGCGCAGCATCATGCTGAGTGGAAGCCTTCTTGTCACAGTCATGACGTGCAGCTGCCGATTATTTAACAGTATACTTGTGATCTCATATTGTTTTTTTTTTTAAATTGTATTTAGATCTATTTTGGTTAATATTGCTGATTACTGTTATCTTTTTGTATGCATGTGTTTCTGTGACAATTAAAACTATTTTTCTTTCTTTCTTTCTTATAGAAGCCGACCCCAACATAGTTAGGAAAAGGCTAGGCAGATGATGATGTTTCCTTGTGTGTATGACACCAACGATATATTTTTAACTGTAATATTAATTTTTTACTTGGAAAGTTTATGTGAAACTTAAATTGTTTTTTTTACGAAATATTTTATTTTTATTTTATAATCTTTTTATTGTGATTACCGATAATTCTTGAAACTGATGCAGACATACTAGCAATCTGGCAAAGGGTGCCAGTATGTATGCATCAGTTTCATCCCTCGAATAGATTTGATGACGTCACCAGTCCGATGCGCCACTGCAACGCAATACCATGTCACCACATAACGACCGGAAAATTATGCTCACTCTGACGAAAATGATTTTCAACGAATATATTCCCTTTTTTCGACAACTATAACCATTTATTCGAAAACTGTATACAAATAAGCGCTTTATTAATATCGGATAGCCATTGAATTATTCCGAATGGTCGGCCCAATTCACGCCGATGACATTTAGTAGAGTTTTAAGTAAAGGGTAGTGAAAATTCATATATAAATTAACTGTAGACTTTACAAGTTGGCTGAAGCATACGTTATGTAATGGCCAAAGGTCTGTACTTTACTGCTGGGGCCCGACACACCGGTTTTACGACTTAATAAATTTTGCAAACTTTGACGAGTCGCTGTATACTTCACGGGTACTTTGCAGAATCAGACATTCTCAAAAGAAACCGGCTGTCATTCGTAGATCTTTGGCAGTCGTTACGGGTAAACAGACGCCCAAAAGTCGGACAACCAGTCTTACCAAGGGGCGTCGTGTTACCCAGTTGTCACAGGAACTCACCGGGACACAGTAACTGGTTTGTGGAGGTCAGATAGGCAGTCGCTCCATATAAAATACTGGTATTTAGCTGCATTCGGTTGGACTGGCAGCCAACCTCAACATAGTTGGGAAAAGCCTAGGTAGACTGATTGATATTCTATATAGTAACCGGATAGGGAAAAAAAACAAACAATTATAAAATTCAGCTTGTCTAATTCGAAGAAAGTTCTTCTTGGGTAGGTAATTTCACTATGGAAAAATCCAATATTATTTTGTCCGACCCGAGAATCGAACCCTGGACTCCACGTTCAGCAGTGCCGCTTGAAACCGCTACGCCAACGAGGCAGATAAAGAAGAAAATCTTCAAGGTTTTTTTCTTTTTCGCATATTTATGAGTTAGGGGAGATTGTTCAGTGAGATGGTTTGGTATGAAATAATAATGTCTAATTACACTGAATAAAAGTTAAGAGAGAATTAACATATTTTAGACGGAACAAAATTATTTTGAAGCAGTTTTTGTCAGCGATGCTTTGTTTTGTGCAAATTTTTGGATGTACAATACAATTTCATTTCTTGTCTAGGTAGGTACTTTATTCTTGGGTAATTGTTGGGATTTTGAGAAAAAAATAATGGAATAATTCGGGAACATTATTTTTGCGACAACTTAGATATATTAGGCTAATAAATCTTGCCCAATATAGCTTCCGCAGGGTTTTTTTTATACATATGAATGGAACAATACTATAGGTAATTATGTCTGTATGTGGTAATTATGTGTGTGTGGCACATGTGACAGAAAAGTTTGAAAGGAAAACTAAAAGAGTGATGAATATCATTGTTGATGGATTGAAAGGGAGAGATGGATGATGTGAAGAATGATACGAAAGAAAAGAGAGTGAATGATAGCGGGAGAGTTGGCAGGGGAGAATGGAAGAAGAAAACGCTTCGCCGATCCCAAGCAACATGGGACAAGACGGGAAGATGATGAGGTCTATGATGATGTCTGTATCGCAAAGCTTATCAAGTGATATTTAACAAAAACGAGGCATGTTTTCTATAAAACAAACAAACGCAATATTTTTAGGAAATACCATGGCATTACCTAATAGTTAATCGCTCAGTGACTTAGTATTCATCGTTTCATCATCGTATTACTCGCTTAGTTGAACTAAAACTAAATTCTAGGCTTTATTCTAATTTAAATATCGCTAAAATTAGTCCGAAAGCGTACACAATATTCAGCCATTATGAAATCTGGTAAAGGATAATTATTCAGAAATCCTATTAGCATTTTAGTCTAACAGAATTTCCGCTACTACAGGATGTTACACAGGCTATTATTATGTAATTTAAAATAGTCTAGTATAGTATTGAAATAAAATGCTAATTAAGTTGTTAACTTTTTTTTAACCGACTTGGTGTACGATTTCAATTCAAATAGATTACTTTATATTTATTTGTATATTTTTAGCAAAACCGACTCCCACATCTACTTTACTTGAACTGTTAAATATTTTAATTTTTTTGAAGCCAGTTTTTACTATAATTAAATAAATGTTATTAATGTTGATTTAATAACATTTAAATGACGAAACCTTGAAAAACAAATAAAAATATTAAGACAAAAGACTATTCTTCTAAGTTTGTACTAAATAGCTAGAAACCTCATTTACCAGCACCATTAAAACAAATACCTAGTCATTTTGACAAATGGCCGATTTCCTCAAACAACAACGGCATATGTAGGTAATATGTAAACGCACATTCAGAAACTCTTACTAGCATACATTATGTATACCTTAGATTATACGGGAATACTTGCGAGTGGAGAAACACGGATCATAAGTCAGAAAATGTCGGTAGGAAGAATTGGGGAAGAATGGATGTGCTCTATTTTATGACTCTTTGAATATATTAGTTCGGGTAGAACGAGAATTACCAGGCTTTTACTGATACATAGGTAGGTACAGACAGCAGATAATTATGTTTCAATACACAATCCTAAGTTTCCGTATCCTAACTAATATTATAAAAGGTGAAAGTGAGTTTGTGTGTTACGCTTTCACGCTAAAACGGCTGAACGGATTTGGGTGAAATTTGGCACATGGGTCGCAGGATCAAACTGTTTGATGATTCATTATGGCGTCTTAGGAAACCAATCACAACAGGCAACACTGCAGACACTGCGCAAGTGCGTTAAATTAAACTAGTTGTTTGTTTATACAGTTATAAACAAACAACTAGTTTAATGTTCCCGCACAGTTGCGGGAGAAAAACACTGGGATATAACCCAGTGTGTAACCACTAGTAAAAAACTTTTAAATTAACAATAAACTAACTTAATATAGGTCAGTTCAAACAGCTTAGGTATCTAGAAAGTAAGCCACTGCATCTAACTTTTCCTTAATAAAAATCCAATTTTCTCTCAATAATTACTAAACTCATTACCGCCGCCATGTTTTAAAAACAAAATATGTACAATAAACAAATACATTTTTAACTCTACAGCGAAGTCACGTCTCTAGAGCTTAATTTGAATTATTAATCCAATCAAAAATGAACTTTATTTCGAAAATTTTAAAGTATCAAATCGTGTAGCTTTTAATTTATGAGTAATTCAGTTAAAGCTTTTATTTTTAAGGGTTTTTATTGAAAAAATTGTCGTATTTTATGCTCGCATAGGCTTTTTTTAGTTAAAAGAGTGTTTCGTGAATAATTCGTGGACAGTTTATTTAACTCTTTTGAAAGTTTTGCAGTTTGCCTTTGCATGACAAACGGTTTAAAAATGAAGACTTTTATTTATAAAAACCTGTCCTTTTCTGAATGGATGACATTGAAATTAATGTAAGTGTTAAATTTGAATGTTTTATTGCAGACCTTACTATGAAAACACATTGTTTTACATTCACGTTTAAATTAAATTATTCGCGCCATTTGTTTAATAATCTATACTATACAAATAAATATAAAAGAAGTGCCTGTTTGTAATGTCAAAATAACAACAGTTACTAAGTGCATATGCAAGTATATAAGTACAGTAAGTATAAATTTTTTTTTTTTTTTTTTCGTCTGTCCATTTTTTCTGGCTCTTCTCCCCGCAACACACATCTACGCCCAGTAAAATGTTCAACGGTGAATAGACCAGCTCCAATCGGCTCCCTGTCCTGACATACATATAAAAAAATATAGATTTTCACCCAAAACTCCATAAGTTATGAGGTAGTGGGCCATAATTCTTAACAAAAGCCAAAAATCTGCTTCAAAAACCAGCTTAGTGATACCACCCCTAAATGCGTCCCTTTTTCAAAATCCAAAAGCACTAACGTGCTATTTAGCAGCTATTATGGCCTTAAATAGGTCCCGAAGGCTTAAGATGGCCGAGTAATGCTCGTGTAATTCAGACAAGTCCGTAAAATATAGCCTCTGGAAGGCTTTTTGATAATAAGATGATGATAGTCGAGTGTTATGTTGGAGAGAGGAGTAGATAATATATTGTGTTTTATTTAAATTACTCGTTGATAATTAATGAAGAGTTTTACGCGACCTTGTATTTATATAAGGGCAGGCGAATTATAATTGCAATGCTTGTAAAAGGCTGCTAAGTCATAAGTACTAACATAACATAACACCAACATTGTACACTTAGTTCGCAATAAACGTTTTGACTTTGACTTTGACTTTATACTTAAAAAGTTTGAGAAATCATACAATTTGGGCATAAACGAAATAGCTTAGACTGGCTTTCTGTGTGTTCGTAAAACGGTCACATTAGAATTCCTCTAAAAGCAATTCATTTCCTGAATTTTCAGCTGTCATTAGCAATTCAAAAACCTTTCATTTGACACCCAAGCAATTCATATTGTGTGGACCATTTTACAAATCTCCATTGAACACTTTCAAACAGATGAATTGTTTCGTAATATGAATCGCACGCAGATCATATTATGAATTGTCAGTTTGTGACGTTTTACGATGATTCATAATATTTCCCTATTATGATTCTGCCAAAGTGACTGTTTTAAGGCCCCGATAAATCTATGAGGATTAATTTCTTCAACATTTTGCAGAAGCGAGGAACTTTTCGTTTAAAGTCGTTATTTTATTTATGTAATTCACCAACAGAAACCAATATCCACAACCGAATTCGTCCGGAAATACGAAAATAAATGAAACAAAAATACAATCATTCTTCATAACATACTTACAATACACACGTCAACATCAATACAATAAAACACAGTAACAATACACACACACCCACAGTCACACATACATTCAGAACAAATGAAGATCGGACGTACGGCACGAACGAACGTGACAAACTCGCTTACGGCTAGATGATGGATATACTGGGTGTATATGTATTGTATACGTATGTCCATGTTTTGGGGATAGGCAGGCAGGTTAGTAGTCAGCTGTATTATTTAGAATAGATTTGTTTTGGCAGCGATAGGCATGTATGGGCTTCTTCAATAAATATAAATATTACTGTTACAATCACTTTATTTTCTTCCTTACAATTTTAATTTTTGGTACGCACTCCACTCATTGAAAATTGTTGATCTGTTCGGCGCATGGCGTTGCGCAGGCGCGAGAGAGCGCGCGGCGGCGAGGCGCTGCTGCGCGGCCGCGGCAAGAACGAATTGTTGTCTCCCCGGACCAACAGATGGCGCGCGAACAGATTTATTACATCAGAAAAGGTCGAATTGACAAACAAACATATTAAAAAAAAATTAAGTAAGTAAGTATACATAACCATCTCACGAAATTGTGAATGTGTAAATTATGACTCTTGGAGAATAGTTATGCGGAATAGGTTACTAAATATATTATCTAGGTACATCTATTGGATTTCAAGGGAGTTTATTATTAATTAACCCTGCACACGAATAATCGCAATCTGAATATTTTTTAAGGATAATGCAACCCATTGTTTCATAATTATATTCGAAAAAATTGTCTGCTCAGCAACGAGTGTCATGAATGTGAAAATAAATCAATGAATGTTGTTGAACTCTCAAATGAAACAGATTGTTATTGATTGTGCGTTACGCAATTCGGGAGCAGGTTGGATAAGTCCGACACTAAGCTTACTACCGTGCTTGACTTAATAATACCTGCAGATCAGCGGGGCAATACCCTTATTTTTTAGAACGTTCACATTCGCATCGCATTCGCAATCTGCCAAAAAAGCCATCAATTTACCAACATTTTTGACAACTTTGACAGATTGCGACTTGAATTTGAACGTTTTTCAAATTCAAGTCGCAATCTAGTCTATACAACGCGAAAAAAAAAATCTGCTGTTCCATACATTTTGTCGATTTAAGTGAACACAAATGTATGGAACAGCTGATTTTCCCATTCTTTGAATCATCCGCAATCAAACAAAAGAGGTCGTATAAGCTCCAATACTCTCCCGATTTCTATTTTACACTTGACACGAAAAATATCTAACCTAGAATCCAATAACAACCTAAAAAGCCTACACAATTACGTATTCCTTGTGGCACATAAGTCAATTTTCTCACTCCGCCACCCGAATCAGTCAAACAGAAACCAAATGAAAGAGCCGTGTTAGTAACGTGACAATATGACACACGGCCGGGTGACGCGCGGGGCGTGTCACGGACTAATGTCTTCTTGGGGTGCCGTTTATGAGCGATGGCGGTAATGAATATTGGGGATGGGTTCAAAAAGAGAGAAAGAAAATACGTTTATTTGTGGCTAAGAAAGGACAAATACACGAAAAATTACAAATTGGGGGAAAATATGCGTCACATTAACGCAAAACGGCCATCGCACAGCATAATGCTGCGACCCTATGCGAGACAGAGCCCCAGCGCTGGTTTTCAGTGACAGCCGGTGTTGACGTGATGACGTCAATCGGTGCAGCATAATAATAAATAAACAAAAAGAAATAAAAATATTTATACAATAAAATTTCGCAATATGAATTACACGCAGATCTTATTATGAATTGTCAGTTTGTGACATTTTACGATGATTCATAATAGGTATTTTCATTAGATTTCGCTAAAGTGAGCGTTTTAAGTCCCCAGGTATACTTTTACAATGTTCGTAAATAGATGAGCAGCATGTAGGTATCACATATTTAATTTATTTGTCATTGCTTCATTTATAAGAATCTTTTTACCTATTGTGGTATAGTAATCTTATTCTAGGTGTATCGTCTTCACATATATTATTTACTAGCTGACCCGACAAACGTTGTCCTGTCAATTTTCTAATTTTCCGCGCAATTTTCTTAATTTTTATTTCATAAGAACCTTCTCCTGACAATAACAAACACAACAGAAAAAGAATTAGCGAAATCGGTCTAGCCGTTCACGCGTGATGGCGTGACCAAGGGAAAAAGGGATTCATTTTTATATATATAGATAAAATATTGTTAAACATTTGTATAACCAAGAGTAATGGTGAAGTTTCTTGCCCGGAAGTCGATGTCGAGTCGAATGCTGGGGAGCATTAATAGTAGGGAAAAGGATAGGCAGTTTGATTGAAACGACAGGTATTATCTACTTGAGGTGGCGAGCCTCCTTGCCGGATTACCACCATGGGATCTGGAGGCGAAAGTCCTCGCGCACATATGGGAGTGGCGCGAGGAGATAAAGCGCCGTGGCGTAACTCCGCTGCCGCGAGAAATCGCGGCACAGCGGACAGAGCTCCGGCAGGATCTCATGGCGGTATGGGGGCACGCTACAATTGCGGCGATAAGTCCCCTCTTTGAGGAGTGGCTAGAGAGGCGCCACGGTGTCCTCACCTTCCAACTGACGCAGGTCCTCACCGGACACGGTTGCTTCGGGAGGTTCCTGTTTCGGATAAGGCGGGGGGAAATGCCCGGGTGTCACCACTGTGTGGATCGCCCGGAGGACACGGTGGGGCATACGGTGGAGGTCTGCCCTGCTTGGGCGGAGCCCCGCCGTGTCCTCTTGGAGGCGATTGGCGGCGGTGACCTCTCGCTTCCGGCTCTGGTCCAGGCCATGGTACGGAGCGAGAGGGCATGGGAAGCAGTCACCTCCTTCTGCGAAGCAGTAATGCTCGCGAAGGAGGAGGCGGAACGCGTGAAGGAGAGGCAAAGTTTGCGCCCTCACGCCCCTAACCGCCGCCGTTGGAGACGCCCTGGGCGTCGGGAATCCCAGGCGGATTCCAGATGATTTCCTACATTCAAAAAAAAAAAATGGTATTATCTACTTAAGTATTCCTTCGACTATTAACAGGCGTTTACAATATTATTATGCACACATGCATTTAATTATATAGTAGGTTACCTAAACCAATAACAGAATTTATACGAGGGGTGTTCAATAAATAGTGAGAATACGATACATTCTCCTTGGAAAGAAAAAAAATAAATACGGGCAGGGATAGCCCAGACACTAGCTATGGTGATAATAAAAAAAACAATCGACTCTCTTATGTTAAAAAAAAATAGAAGTCATTTGTTTGCGTCGTTTCGGAACGTGTTCTGTAGTTAATTTTTTTCACCAAGATAACGCCCCCGCGTACAAATCCAGAGTTGCGATGGCTGCCATTCAAGAAGCTGGCTTCGAATTGATGGCACATTATCCATAATCACCGGACCTTGCTCCAGTGATGTTTACCGATTTTTGCGGTAAGAACATCTCACGGGCCAGAAATTTGAAGATGATGACGCAGTAGTCGCCGCCGTACACGATTTTTTATGGGATCGGAAAGAAGATTTTTTAGAAAGGGAATTTTAGTTTTAAAAAAAAGTTATACAAAGTTTATAACCCTGAAAAGTGACTACATCGAAAAATAAAATAACATTTAATAAAATTTATTGCGTCATACTCATTCTCATTATTTATTGAACACCCCTCGTATACAAAAGATATCGGATAGGTTGTAAAAAAAATGTATTAAGCTAATGTTTAAGATCTTATACAAGTTTTCACAAAAAAAAAACCGCCCCCGCTTCCGCGTATAACTTACTATTTACGATAACCGTGGCTATCAAATTAACCGGCAGATTACCCCTTCAGCTTGACTTACAAACAAAGTGCGGTACACAACAACGGGAGGACGTATAAAACATAATATCTCACTCACTTTGATTTATAGGCGTCATTTATAAGCGCCCAAGGTTTTGATAACCATTACATTAAAGATATTATTATTTGGTTGAACTTGACACGACAGACTGGCAGGTATAGTGTATGTATATCAGCTATTTTCTTAATGTCTCTCGGGAATCATCGCCTTTCCGAATACAAACGAATGCTTATTTCCATGTCCTTCAATTATCAGATTTATGGTGTTTAATCATTTTTTTATTTTTTATTTTTTAAATAAGTACACTATTGTTGTTTTGTTTTGATTTCGATGTGAACTATATAGAGCTGTAAAAAACTATTTTCCTTAACTTCCTTCCATTTTTTAAATAAATTACATTAAAGTTAAAAGAGTATTAACAACTCTATATAGGTACTCCGAGTCGATTGAGAGCGTCCGGTCTGCACCAAGTGCAAAGAGCAACTGATAGAAATCCGACGACTGACAAACCCGAAGTTTGCCGAGGGACATTAGGAACAATTTTGAACTACACCTGCCCGTATTGTATGTGTACTTACCACACGTTGACAACGCTATGATGCATTATGATAAGGTTTCCTAAGAAAACGGTGAACAGTCAAATACAGAGCGTTGTTTGACACTTTAATGTAAGTGAAAATGACAGATCTACATGACGGCCGTTACCTAGGAAACCCACACTAGTGTCTCACTTATGGCCATATTGCAGGCTATTTCTACTTTTCTGGTATTGGCACGAAGTAAACGAAAGCTCATACCGTGGTGTAAATATCGGTCTATCACGTTGGATTTCGAGCCAAATCCTAACTTTAATATTGTAAATCGAAAGTGAGTTTGTTTGTTTGTTACGCTTTGACGCAAAAACCGCTGAACGGATTTGGATATTTGGCACAGGGGTAGACCATGACCTAGAATAGGTCATAGGTTTATATCGGTTGTAGAATCCTGTTGATCCCGTATTTAAGCTGATTATATCACTACACTGGCTCATCACCACGACCCAGCCTCTCGTGCAGGTACGCTGTATCTTCCACCGTTTTCCGCCATTCATCGTGAACTGACAGTTGACATTAGTGACAGCGACCTCACTGCTGGCGTGCATGAGATAGTGTTTACATATCTATTAAATAGATACACTACATCCCTTTCTTATTATATTTTTATTTGTTCAACTTAAAACACGTTACCAAATAACCGTGTAAAATCAAAATCATAAACATATTTATTTCAACTATACATTTCTGCAAACAAGTACCAATTAATTTAAAGCAATAATTAAAGGCAGTTAAACTAAACTAATGAAGTCTGGTCATCTGTAGATATGACCTTATTAACATGTGTTCTCATCCTTTGTCCAGTTTCCTTGCTCCTACAACCTCTTCCCTTTCATTTAAAAATATTAAAAACTTTTTGTTTCAACTATCGTCCAAAAATTTAATTTCGCAACTCGGAAGATTAATCTATTTCTATGATTAATTGATATAGTATGATGGTAATCTTTCTTTTTTAGCGAATAAACGATTATTTATTTATTTAAATCTAGCTATCAATTTTTTATTTTTTATCTTCAGCTATTAGGTACTTTATCAAAGCGTTTTAGGATTTTTCAGATGCTAATGCCACATTAATCAGTATCTCATAATAATAATAATAAATCAATAAAACAGACCTCATAATAATATTATTATCTAATAGATATAGCAATACCTAACTCACACAATATTATTCAAACCACCATATCCGAAAAGCTCAGTAAATATCAAGACCTCCCCATAGAAATTAAAACCTAATGGAACGCACAAACCGTTCATATTGTCCTCATTGTTCTTTTATCTACTTGTGTCATACCAAAATCTCTCACACAAAGCCTTAACACCCTCAGATGCCTACTCACACACTTTACATGCTTTAAAAAGCCACCATCCTTAACATCATCGTATCACAAATAAGTTCCTGACTTCTTCAATATTGTCATCCAACTTTTCTATCTAAATTTCACCTTACATACTTGGTCCCGACCCGTGTGTAAGGTTGGTTTCTTAACCTCTCTTAAAGAGAAGAAACGTAAAGAACCGAAAATAATAATTCTATCAAGCAATAAAGTAATCATAAGCCTCCAACTGTCACCAACGAGACAACAGAACCCCAACTGCCACCGCCCTCCAAAGGCCAATCGACAGTTGAGCGGTTGAATAAAATCAGTTACGTCCATGACAAGACCTATAGAAAATTTAGTCATCCTATAACATCCTCTTGGTAAATATCCAATACTTATCTTATTACATATATATATATATATATATCCCACTAGCGATTCGCTTTCGCTTCGCACGGCTTCCACGTCCCGACAAAACATCGAGACTTCTCAGCTTTAATCAACTCTAATAATTAACTTTAATATACGCACCACACACACAAACCCCTCGAAACAAAACCTCCAAACGACGGCGAAAACCCCATCAAAATCCGTCGCGCGGCCCAGAAGAACAACGCACACATGAAAACGACTCCAATTCATAACATGTATAGATACTAACCTCCTTTCCATGAGGGACATGAAACCATGTTAAAGTAAAATTAAATGATGGACCGCTAGCCACCACGCGGGCCCAGCGCGGGTCGGCGGATGTCCACGCAGCGAAGCATCGGCTCCAGGACACGCCCCCACGATGCTCTCCTTCATCGCTTTGATACATCCGATTTATTGGTGTGTTACATTTGGTTTCCTCACGATGTTTTCCTTCACCATTTTGATACATCCAATTTAATGGAGTGTTACATCTGGTTTCCTCACGATGTTTTCCTTCACCGTTTAAATGCATCCAATTTAATGGAAGCCCATGCATCCAATTTAATGGAAGCCTATGCATCCAATTTAATGGAAGCCCATGCATCCAATTTAATGGAAGCCTATGCATCCAATTTAATGGAAGCCCATGCATCCAATTTAATGGAAGCCCATGCATCCAATTTAATGGAAGCCCATGCATCCAATTTAATGGAAGCCCATGCATCCAATTTAATGGAAGCCCATGCATCCAATTTAATGGAAGCCCATGCATCCAATTTAATGGAAGCCCATGCATCCAATTTAATGGAAGCCCCTGCATCCAATTCAATGGAAGCCCATGCATCCAATTTAATGGAAGCCCATGCATCCAATTTAATGGAAGCCAATGCATCCAATTTAATGGAAGCCCCTGCATCCAATTCAATGGAAGCCAATGCATCCAATTTAATGGAAGCCCATCTACCACGCGGAAACAGTGCGTACTGGCAGATGTCACATGTCTTCGAAGTATTGGTTCTCAGACATGCCGGTTTCCTCACGATGTTTTCCTTCACCGTTGATGAACAGTGGTGATGAGTATGAAATACACAAAATGCCTGCCTGGTTTCGAACCCACGACCTAAGTCGGGCTAGGCCACCACCACTGTTGTGCTATAAAAAATAATAAATATTAATAATATTTTTAACACAACTTCCAATTCACACGTAGCCAATCTCACCGCGCAGAATGCCACGCGAACGTTTTCATTATATATTCTATTCTTTTCTTCTTTTTATTGTTGTTGTGTTAAACACTTCTTACCAAATAAATGTCTTTCTTTCTTTCCTTATCCAAGTACTTTGAATACTCAATCTTAGATAATTTACATGTACACACACATTTCCACTTAATCAGCCTTCCACGTTATACCCAATACCAGTCTCAATTAATTTTTGATTGACCGCATGTATCTACTTGTACTAAGGTACCTATGACATTAAGTTTGTGTTCCTAAAACTTAACAATTATCCAAGATTCAGAATTCAAATATGCAAAAACTCTTAATTACTTGGTTGAATAAAACTTCCAAACAATATTAAAGAGCTTTCCATATTTTGATATAGCTGAGTACAGACCTACCACTCGAACTGTGTAGGTATTCTTGTACTTATTATGTTATCTTTTTTACATGCGCGTATTCCTGGTTAACAATTTGTTCTTCCTTTCTTTAAATTTATTCCATACTAAACAATAATCGGTATAGAAGAACATATTGTAGGAGTCAATGCGAACAATGCTAATATTCAGAAATGCAAAGGTATTTTAGAACTTCAATACTATAACTTCATTACTTTTACAACTTCAATACCTATTAGGCTTGACAAAAATCCTAGTACCTAGTTCAAAAGGGTTTAATTACCCAATTGTGGTTTTATGTTTATAAGTCCTCATGTAATAATCTAGTTATTATATAAGTTTGTGATTTATGTTAGAAACTAAATTACTTAATTCTAATTTTAAATCGAATCATCAATAATCATACTTAGGTACCTATACTTAATTGCATTAGGTATTTTCCAGAATATTGGGTAACACCGCATCCCAACCAACATAGCTACAATAACAACTGTGCAGTTGTTATTTATGTCTAAAACCCAAAACTCATAATCGTTCAATTTTAACCATAGATAGTTATTAACTAAAACATCGAAATCAGTTTAATAACTAATCTTCCAGCAATACATGGTGACTGCTAATGTGACAAACAATCCAAAAGATGGTGCTGATTGTTAGGAAAGCACTTCCAGCGTTACTTTATGAAGTCTTCCCTTCTAGATTTATATATCATCTATGTGGTGGTTGCTAGGCTACACTTGTTATTCTATGTACTTTTGATATTGCACACAATATATATAATAAAAACCCAATTCCACTGCGTTTACTTTAATACTGATCTCATAATAAAGGAATCAATACTTTCTCACAGAGCCATTGTAATAGTTCTACAAGAACTCACAGAGAGCAGTGTTTTCCAGATCATAAATAAGAATTATAATCACACAATTAGGCAAAGATTATATAGTATTAGAGTAGTTAACTTGGATTCTGAGGGTCCCGTCCAAGTCTCATGATACAGTGATTGAGTCCACAGCCATCAACCGGCCACACTCAAAATCCAGGTCTCCACAGAGGAACTCCTGAGAGAATAAACCCTACAACACTTTGCCCCACCCTTAACACAAACCCAGCTCAGCAGCTGTACTCAGTAACACTTGTGGCCACTAGACCAACAAATATAATAATCAGTTACTAATAATATTATGTAAAATGTATTAATCTTAAATTAAAACGCTCGCAGCAGCATATTATATAGTTATGTATTTTTATTTTATTTATAAAATTGTTTGAATAGGCATTACTTCTACATTGTATAATGGCACCTGGAACTTAGTGCCCTTTGTAGTATTGCCACAATAAAAGGGGTTTACTCAAGCACAAGAAGGCTACTTCTTCCTGATCCCTGAAGTGGGATACTTTATCAAACAGTAGTTTACCAACAACATGCCTAGTCATTGTCACATAACTGTATTATTCTAATTAATCATTTCAATAACAGTAAATTGCTTTTTTAGTGCATTACGTTCCCTTCTTTTTTCAAGTTTGTATCTGCTCTGCAGCACAATCAAAATCACTGCTTGTATTTCAGCTAACATTTGTATAATTTTTTAAACCCACAGGTATCCATAGTTTTACAGGTGAATAAATAATAGTTCTTATTAAATGTGTAGGCAGGTTGTCAGTACATCCCACAGTCAGAGTTAAAGGAGTCATTACTAAGTTCATGTACCTTAGATTACTTAAAATCACAAGGGACTCCTATAGCAACTTAGAATATTTTTGCCATTTCCCAACCCACTGCTGACAGTAAAATGAAACAACAATTTAAATATTTACTAAATATTATACTTAGGTCATTAGATGTATGAAATGCAAAGTTTATCATGATTCTAACCCAACTCTGTCCTGTGGTTAAGTAGGTAGAGGCAGCAGTTTATTCTGCAGGTAATATGGTAATTGTTTCCAAATAAATAAGTACATAGCAATTCCACATAACTTAATGACTGTGGTTCATATTCTAATTTATGTAGGTACTTACCTTATTACAATGGTGTGGATTTCCTAAGTGATCCATCTGTCCATCTCGTCAGCTTCGGCGGTTAAATGTAAACATTATCCCATAATTTTAATAACAATAAAGCCATGATAGAATCCTTCCTTCTGCATGAAATACTTGACGCCAGTAAGTACGGAATATAACAATTCACATTAGATTTTGCAGGTAGGTATCATGTATTTTACAATTTTACTTGATCAACACAACATACCATTTTCCTAAGTATTTTTTATTTTGTCTGACCTTTATCCTCGTCGCCACTTGTAGAATCCTGTTGATCCCGTATTTAAGCTGATTATATCACTACACTGGCTCATCACCACGACCCAGCCTCTCGTGCAGGTACGCTGTATCTTCCACCGTTTTCCGCCATTCATCGTGAACTGACAGTTGACATTAGTGACAGCGACCTCACTGCTGGCGTGCATGAGATAGTGTTTACATATCTATTAAATAGATACACTACACCGGTAGTACGTTCCCGTGGGACAATTTCCGACCTCCACGCGGGCATAAGCCAGTTGTATCTATAAATTCAAAGTATTTTTTTTTAATTTCACTTTAATCTACATGAATGGGAACTAGTGAAACGTCTGAATATTACATCGTCAGCGTGTGTAGAACAACGTATTTAGCCCGAGATTGTTGTATTTAACGTATGATATTTCTATTACGAATGTATTCTTACGTTTCACAGCTTTATCGGGCAACAAGTCCGTATAGAGACTGGGATACACTGATAGATTGCACACACACACACACATCTGTGCATAGTACCCTATGTCTCAAATCTATCAAACTCCACGCTCCCGCGACCTCCCATCACTCACACATCAGCATAATGTCAGCTCGTTTGTCTGTAGCTATCAAATTAGCCGGTAGATTGCCCCTTTGGCCCACTAACAGAGCTTAATGCGTCCACGTCGGCTTTATGAGCCGTTTACAGCGCCACATTAAAGTTTTTTACTCGCCCCCAACATGCTAAGTAAGCTGTCTCAAGTTTCTGGCGATTTGAGATGAAACTGGACTGTTTGGTAGCTTATTTTGTCGTGTTTTGGGTAAAATACTCTGATTCATTATTGTACTAAGGCGCCAGAATATCTCCATGAGTGATAGAATCGCAGCGACAGTCGCGCTTTACATAACGGAGTTGTTTTGTAAAACAGCTAGCGGTTTTGTAAAAAACCCGGGTCGAATCCGCTTTTTTACAATCCGTGCAACATAATATACAGGGTTAAATAGTCTTTTACATGCTCTTAGACATAGGATGATTTCCGAAGCTCAAAAAAAAAAAAAGTTGTCACTGTACTCATCCTTATGAAAAACTTTCACTATGGGCCCAACAATGAAATCGCGAAACAAAAATCAGCTCCCAAATCAATCCTTGAATGTTTTTTCGCACACCCTACCCCCTAAGAGGATTTAAACGACTAAAATTTAACCCTGTATCGCTTGATTCATAGGTTCTATTGAATTTGTTGGCTCGGTAATAGTCTCGCTATTGGCACAAGCGATGATCGATGCGCGATGATATGTCCAAATATGGAAATGATCGGCGAGTTTATTGATAATCGAACACACATTATTGAAATATTTCCTTCCATATAATCATTTTGATAGCAGCATAAAAACGTACATACAAAATTCAATGAGTAAGGCAAAATGATAAAATTACTTTTTCAGCAAAATCTGTGTAAATATTCAACATTAAAAATCATAAACATTGGAGACCATTTAGAGCCACTTTATCAACCCGTTTAGCGTAATTACAAAACCGGCTAACAAACTCGTTACCAGCTATTAAAAGTATCATATTATGAGTTCGTACCGTAAACAACGAAAATCTTACACCCACACAGAGTTAGATAATATAATTTAGCAATATTGTGTGGAGGCACAGTATAAATAAGTAACAATATTATTATCTTCATAGAAAACGGCCGAAACGACGCGCTTCAAAATCTCGGTGTATAGTATAACAGTCGCTCCATGTAAAATACTGGTATTCAGCTGCATCCGGTAAGACTGGAAGCCGACCCCAACATATTTGGGAAAAGGCTAGGCAGATGATGATGAGCGGCAATAGAAATATACAATCTGTGAAAATTTCAACTGTCCATGAGATACAAAACCCGCTGATAGTCGGATGGACGGACAGTCAGCAGAAGCTTATTAATAGCGTTCCGTTTGGCACCCTTCGGGGACGGAACCCTAGAAATGTCACACAGACCTTAAGTAACAAGATAATGTAAACATACGACAAACCTACTCGAGTACGAAGGCAGGGCCAAGTTACACAAAAGTGCCGAAACTCAGACAATGATGTTACGTCTTACTTAAGTTTTTAACGGAGCCGAGAAGTTTGTACATCTTCGGCCTTCTTACGTTTACGAGGTAAATAAAACTAGCCATAAAAGAAACACATACCTAGGAGTCTTGTGAAGATATGTTGAGTAATGTGCTGAGTGGAATAATTAATGTTTCATATACAGGGTGTCGGGGTAAACACCGTTGTGACTCAAACTGGGCAGTTGACTTAAATATAAAAATAAATGACCGAGTTACAACATAAATACGTTATTTTCATTAAAAGATTTTGTAAAGTTTCTATCCGACACCGTGCTCGCTAGCGAAACAGTGACTGACTGAGGGAGGGGTCGCGCTCGCGGCCGCTGAGGTCACGTCCCGCGCCACCCACCCGGGTTGAGACGCAAGTTCGTTGCCCTAGCACCCTAGGGTGAAAGGGTAAAATACTCTTGTGGTAAAATGCTATAAAAAAAAAAAGTTGTAATTTTCCATTGATTTTACGTTCTATAAATGACACCAAACCACTGGTTTCAAGGATAACGGTGTTTACCCTAACATCCTGTAGGGCTAGGGTATAATTATTAAATTAGCCGGCAAACAGACGGTATGACGATAGTGTCAAAACGAAAAATACTGTGATTGAGATGTTATTTTTTTTGGGGTCAAGAACCGCTGGTACTGACTTTTCGAAACTCATACCTCAAGTAACTCAGTAGAGTTACTTGAGGTATGAGTTTCGAAAATTCGGTTTTATTTTTGTGTTATTGTGTTTAGATAACAATACCCACCATGTTAATTGGTGTAATAACAACACCAATTAACATTAACGTCAAATCATTTATTTTTGTATTATCATAATTTAGATATCAATATCAATATCACGTCAATCATCGTCATCACGTCACGCCTTCATTAGAAGTCACCCAAAGGGCAATGGAGAGGGCTTTGCTCGGAGTTTCCCTGCGTGATCGAATCAGAAATGAGGAGATCCGTAGGAGAAGCAGGGTATCTGACATAGCCCGAAGTATTGCCAAACTTAAGTAGCAGTGGGCAGCACATTGCTCGCAGAACAGATGACCGAACGCGCAGGCTCGAGCATGGTCGAGCATCAAGTGGGACGCTCAACGTGTGTTTAATTTTGAAATGTATGGAATTGTCATAAGACTCATTTTTCAGTAGTTTCAGAAAATGCTCTGCTCTTCTCTTAGTGTGCGTTGATGCTTATAGGTAACTACTGCCAACAAGAAAGATAAATAATTTAAGATAACATCGATTGAGGCCATCACAGGACAGTGACCCAATTTTAAAACGTTTTCTATCCAAAAAGTTAATCAAGCATAATGTTTCCATTAACACCAGGTCCTGGCCAATCTCAACTAACGAGGATTTGTGAAATACGATCCGTAGCCAGTAACAGCCGACGGCTAATAGCCGGACGGCTATAAAATTGATTAGCCTGGCTTTAGTTTGGGATTCGGTTCCAATTTTATGAGAATATAAACGTAAAATTGATTATTTTTATACTGGTCTGGTTTTATGCTTATAAAGGTTTAGCGGGGTATCGTTGTCAGGTTAATTAGGTAATTTTTGTCATAATATTAACCTACTTTTTAACCGACTTCTTCAAAAAGGAGGAGGTTCTCAATTCGTCTGTATGTTTTTTTTTTTTTTTTGTGTGTATGTTACCCGATTACTCCGCCAATTATGAATCGATTTTGATGATTCTTTTTTTTTTTAGTAGGTCATGCTTCAGAGGTGGTCCCATATAAATTTTATTAATTTTGCTTGCGAAGTTTTTGAGTTAGCTTCAATAATTACGTAGTTTTCCCACTTTGCGATGTTGATGACATGTTAATTGACTCCGTCACATAGCAGACAACGGTATACGAATTTGTGTGGGGTAGTTACCAGAACTAAAAAGTGAAAAATAAAAACTTTTTACAAAAAAAAAACAACCGACTTCCAAAAAAAAAGTGAAAAATAACTTTAATTTCGGAAGTCGGTGGCAAAAAACGAAAATTGAAAAGCAAAGACACCGACTTCCGAAATTAAAGTTATTTTTCACTTTTTTTTTGGAAGTCGGTTGTTTTTTTTTTGTAAAAAGTTTTTATTTTTTTAGTATTCCGTACCCGAAAGGTGCCATACGGAACCTCATTTCTAAGCGTCCGCTGTCCGTCTGTCTGTCAGCGGGCTGTATCTGAACCGTATTAGGTACACAGTTGATATTTTCACAGATTGTGTATTTCTATTGCCGTTATAAAAACAAAAATAAACATTAAATAAAGTTTAAAACCACTTTTTTGTGGGTACAAAGCGTGTTTTTTCGAAGGTTTTTGCTCGATCCTATTACCATCCGTGTGCGAGTTCGACTCGCACTGCTCGGTTTGGTTGGTGGTACTGCTTGTTCTAAGTCCGCCTAGCTAGCTACCACCATCTTATCTAAGTCCGGCGCCACAGCAAAAATGTTAACAGCATTGTTGAGTTTCGGCAGTTAGAGGTAAGATAGCCAGTTCCTCTGTGGTTGAGGATTCCGGGTGAAGCTCGCTTCCATCTTTGGTATGATCATCACTTACCATCAGGTGAGATGAAGGCCAAGAGCTTCCCCGTTGTGGTAAAAAAACGAACCCATAACATGGTGATGGCATCCAAATGTCTCACACACATTACACAATCTCAATTTTTTTTTTTACTTTTTTAATTTATTCACTTTAAAAACAATAATATAATTATTATACAACTAACTATTATTTAACTAATTAAATCCAAGATAAAATTAACTATATAAACACGTTATGTATGTACAATTAAATAACAAAATAAAAAATAAAGGGGAGGGGCTTATTGGGCATCAAAGAATTCGTCCGCATCGCTGTCAATGGGAAAGGTGCCCAAAAGGCTGGCAGCATTGCCACGTTGAATGGCAAATACACATTCTCTTAAATGATCCCTTAGCAACTATTTCCAACAGAGCTATTTACATACTAGCCATTTAACCAGCAACAAGAACAGTTATAGTTCCTTAAAATTCAGAAACTTCTACTAAGAGTTATGGCCCTAAAAACTCCAAAGTTCAAAGTCAAAGTCGGGAACACAATTCTACAATTAACAAAGATCATTAGCCAGGAGATTACACAAACCTAGGAGAGAGTGCTTTAAATATAATAATATACATGTTTCATTAGGGGGGCACACAAAGGGATCACACGAGGAATCCTTCGTTTACGACTGCTAAGCGCGGTTTACATTGTTTTTGGGGCACTGAGCAGAAAATTGTAGAAGGACCAATTGTAAAAGAGAAAAAAAAAATGCAAAATGCGAGACAGACTCGTGTGCAAAGGCCTCCGTAACGCCAAAACTTTACGATTAGTCTAGGGACAGTCGGCGCCTTCTAATTCAAATCAAATCTATCTGCCTAGCCTTTTCCCAACTATGTTGGGGTCGGCTTCCAGTCTAACTGGATGCAGCTGAATACCAGTATTTTACATGGAGCGACTGCCTATCTGACCTCCACAACCCAATAACTGGGCAATACGATACCCCTCGGTTAGACTGGTTGTCACAGTTTCGGGCTTCTGCCTACGAGCCTTGGAAAGCACGTTAAACCGTTGGTCTCGGCTGTCATTTGTGGATCTTTGACAGTAGTTAAGGGTCGTCAGAAACCCGAAAGTCTGACAAATAGTCTTACCAAGGGGTATCCTATTGCCCAGTTACTGTGTTGTGGAGGTCAGATAGGCAGTCGACCCGAACATATTTGGGAAAGGGCTAGGCAGATTGATTGATTTCAGTATTCATACTCCGTGCGACATCGTTGAAACGGACCTTCTGTTCCCATACATTCCTATGCCACACTCTCGCGGGTACATTATTAGCTTAAAACGTCACGTATTCACCCTAATAGAGACGGTAAAACTACTTACAGTTGAGCTATAGACCTTTTGTCCTAGAAACACTGTGCTATTTTACTTAAGCGTAGTTTTGACCGACTTTTTCATGAGGATTTTTTCCGGGAAGGGATGTTGTTTGAGGTCGTAGTTAAGTTTGTTTGGGACTGAGAGAGGAGTGTTTCTTAGAATGGCAGAAAAACATAATAATTTCAAATTACGAAATGTAATCTTTTGATTCCTATATTCCAGTTAATTCCATAAGGCGTGTACGCACGAACGAACAAAACATGGCGAATATGAACATCGAATGGACCTAAATTTGTAAAGAGAACACGAACACCGCTCGACTTGTGTTTGCGCTCAACCGCCCCGCTCTCTTTAGTAGCCATGGATTTGAATTTGGATCGCACATTCGAAAAAAGTGTTCGATGTTCGTGTTCACTGTTTTTGTTCGTTCGTGCGTACCCGCCTTATGGAATTAACTGGTGAAAACAACTGATGGAAAGTTATAAATGCTGCCCAGGGGATTGGCCATACATTTCCGATGATGGAGATAACACTGAAGTGTCTGTATTTTAACTGACAATATCTGCACACAATACATCAGTATTCAGCATTGCTCTTGGTAAAAGTACTCGGAGAAAAAAAAAAATTAATCTGGAGTTCTACTAATTACTATAAATCTAGCCTATGACCATTTACAGGGCAAAATAACCTTGATATTGATGATTCTTTCTTTCCCCAAACTAACGATTAAGCATAACATCACGTCTGTATTCCCCGAAGGGTTAGGCAGACCACCTAATAATACACCCACATTTCGCCAGTTATGTTTAGGTCCGTCTCATGAAATAGGGGGCGAGCCTATTGCCTTCAACGGGGCAAAACTCGAGATTCCGGGCTGCTACTGAGAAATTCCAAATAGAAAACCTTATAACACTTTGTCCGACCCGGGAATCGAACCTAGGACCTCATATTCCGCACTAGCACCACTAAACCGTCCACCACAATTCTAAACCGAACCAAACTTACCAAAAGATTCAGAATCTACACCCACAAACACAAGAGTGGAAAGTGAACCAGTAATTACGTACTATGATCGATAACTGCCAGGCGCCAGCGAGTCTGAATACGTGTGTTATGTAAGTGGCAGGCTAGAGTGATAGGCGTCAGCGGGAGAAAAAGCGGGGAGGTGTGTTTAAAAAAAATGTATCGTTTTTGTTCACAGTGTGTACTGACTGATGGTAGGTAGACACATGGTCTACTCTGTCAGACCTCATCAAGATCTGTGGCGCCTACGACGGACAGAACGACCAAGTTATTCGTGATAGTGACTCAATTAGTGGAGATAGTGAAAAACGTATTTATTTTCCGAAATAAACTTATCTAGATAATTATAAAAGTTTGGTCTAATCCGCCCTTACTGTGTCGATGGCAAGCTAAAACACTGTGTCAGCCTGGAAGCTAATGTAAACATGAATACCCGAAATGAGCTGAATATGACATGGTGTCCAAGTTATGTACTTATCGTATACGAAACAGTACCACATTTGCTTTTTGGGACCTACTTGGAGCAGTATTGGACCAGTGGTAATGGTCGCGACTTACGAGTTGTAGGTCGTGGGTTCGATCCCAAGCAGGCACTTTGTGTAAAAAATATTTTCATCAGCAATGCTCTCAAAACAGTGAAGGAAAACATCGTGAGGAAACCCGCATGTGCTAGAACCAAAAAATTCAAAGACATGTGACATTCGCCAACCCGCACTGGGCCAGCGTGGTGGATTATGGCCCACTCCCTCTCCTAGAGAGGAGGCCTGTGTCCCAGCAGTGGGAACATTATAGGCTGATTATCCTTATGCTATCCTCTACTTGCCTTTAAGGGCCTACCCTACCTCAAATTGTTTAGCATGATCCTCTGTTATACCGAAAATACAGCAGCATTCATTTTGAAATAAATACATGTCAAAGTTGTACCGTAAAAAGCAATTACCTAAACTATTCGAGTCTTCGAGCCCCACTCCGTCTCGCTCTCACTCAGATCGCAAGTAGTATAATGCGAGCGAGATAAAATTTGAGGTTGGTAGGCCCATAAGAACTCGCCATGTACTGTTGGCACAAAATCGCGTTAAAAAAATAATCACAGGCAACATCCACTCAAACATTACATTAACTCAAAAAACACAAAAACATTACTTAAGAAACAGATACAAATTAATGACAACTCGACCACGTACACTGACTTACGGCAAAAAAAACATACTGTTTGAGGGAGTACAACTTTACAACAGCCTGCCTAACGACATAAAAATGTGTGATAATTTAAATATTTACAAAAAAAAATTAAAATCGCATATTTACAGTCACTATTTCTAATGAGATGATGCTGAACAGGTTGTGAAATAAAATTATGTAGTAGTAATAGTATGAAAATTGTCTCCCTAAGCTAAAGTTGTATCTTAATTTTAATTTAATAAGATATTTTTGTGAATCTCATTTTAAGTGAACTATGTTCTTATGAGAAAATAAAGTTCTTTAAACCTAAATCGCGCTCGCTTCCGTATATCATTCTGGTCAAGGCCTAACAGTTCTTATTCTAGCACGAAAACCTTGCAGTTAGTTTTAACTCGAATTTTCTTGGTTAAATGTTGACTGGTTTTGCTATTATTGTGTCAGATTGTGAATGACTTGGTTAACTTATAATAAATAAATATTATATATTCTGGTAAAAAGGTAAACACTAAATACAAATTTGCTTAAATCTACGAAAAATCAAACAGTTTTATGTGCCTGAACTAGGTCATCCTGTGTTTCAGGCGAGGCAAGGCATAGTATTTCTAAATAACCACATACTTATATATAAAAAACTAAAAGTCATCTAATAGGTATGTAAAAAGGTGTAAATACACAAAAAATAAATATAAAATCTTAATACTTACAAAACCTAACTTAGCTAAACTTAATTAGTACAATTTTTATTTGTACAACTAATAATTTCTCTTTATCTTCATAGGACATACTTTGAAGAGCTTCTTTGAGCATTCTTTTACAATTATTATAATTAAGTGAATAATGTTTCTTTGTTTGATGCATTACGCTTAATTTCTTTACGAGGATTTTTGTAATGTGCGTTTTTTGTGTGCAAAATAAACGAATAAAGATGGAGGACCCGGAGGGAAGGGGATCACTTTTTTTTTTGGTTTATGTAAAGATCGCAGCATTCTGTCCTTTCTGGCTACACCCTGGGAAGAAGGCGTGAGTTTATAAGCATTTTTTTTCCTAATTATAAGATCAAGTTTTCTTTTTACATTAGCACGGCTTGTTTTACCAGTAACACTTTCGATGCTACGCGTTGTTGCACCATACTACTCGCGACCTGAGTAAGAACGAGACGGAGTGGGGCCCTAGCGCCTCTAAAGCGTCGAAAAGTTTGGATAATTGCTTTTTACGGTGAAAATAATGGTAATTTATAGTTCTGTTTAGAGGTAACTTTGGATTTTTTTTCTATAGAGAAAATTTTATGTAATCGTGTTTTTGCCAAACATAAGACCTAGCATCAATCCTCAACTTTAACATATATTTATTTCAAAATTAATGCTGCAGTATTTTCGGCATAACGGAGGATCATGCTAAGCAATTTGAGGTAGGGTGCGCCCTTAAGAGCGAGCCTAAAACCGGATCCAATTCCCAACTTCGAAACTGTTACTCGGAATTGCTAACTACAAAACTAACACTGCCAATTCCGGGAATCAATCACAGACCTCTTGCTACTCCACAATCCAGTGACTGTAGAATTTTTTGACAGAATAACCTAATGATATAACTTTGCCCGACCTAGGAATAGACCCCGCGACTCCACCTATCTGACCTCCACAACCCAGTAACTGGGTAATACGATACCCCTAGGTAAGACTGGTTGTCAGAATTTCAGGCTTCTAAGGACCCGTAACGACTGTTAAAGTTCCACGATTGGCAGCCCGGGACAGACGGCCTAAAGTGCTTTCCGAAGCACGGAGGAGTCTCGGTATGTAAAGATGGTCACCCATCCACGTACCAACCCCAGCAAGCGTAGCTTAACTTGTTGGATCGACCCGTGCGGCTGTTATTACTTAGCCACGAGCTTCGATTTCTATAATTTTCCTCTACCTTTTATTACCATCCACGACCACATCAAACCAAATTCGATCTTCTTCTTCTTTTCGTGTGGCTATGACTAACCTGGTGTCAGAGTTCTTATGGCGCCTATGAGCCTCTGACTTGGCTTCACATGCCGACGAGAAATATCTCTCAGACATGCCCGGTTTCCTCACGATGTTTTCCTTCACCGTTTTTAAAGCAAGTGATAATTATACAATACGCACATGAATCCGAAAGTCAAATTTGTTGCTTGGGTTCGAACTCGAGACTATGACTTGGCAGTCCGACGGTCACACCACTAGGCTATCACTACTACCAAATTCGATTAAACTAGGGCGACCAGGTTTTCAAGAACTGTTAGTTAATACTGTACATAAATAGTTGGACTTGCTAACGTCTAACGTCGCATAGCAAGTTTATCGATCACAGACCATAATGTAGAACACGTAATTATCAGTTCTCCTTAGCAGTTAGAGCTATTATCGGCCTTCTATACTGCTGTATGACAGTGAGTTTAATTCCTTAGACTTGTAATCAGAAGTTCAGATTGTAGCTTCGACGACATATTGTTGACCGCCACAAGAGATCTTCCTTATCAGATCGAGTTTGACGCAATTTCTGTTGCTCTTTGCTTTTACTAGACATGGATTTACTTAATTTTACTTTGTTATTCTAACGGTGTCGATCTTGATCATCTTAATTATTGCGGCTTCGCCCGCGTTGATCCTAATTCGTTTTATAAAATAAAAGTAACCTAAGTTACTCCTTTTACATCAGATAGGTATATGCTAGTGAAACCCCGGAACAAACAGACAGATTTTATAAATAGTTTTTTGTTGTAAATACCATAAATACTTTCATATGCATTTAGTAAAAAGCTGTTATTTTGACAACCTTAAGAGGACTCTTAAGGTTGTCAAAATAACAGCTTTTTAATGGCAGTTTTAGGTTACGGTATCCACGAGTACGCGCAAAAAAATACGCGATATTTTTGACATTGTTATTGTTTTTGCATTCTGCGCTGTGACTATAGAGGTTAAACTCAAACTCAAACTCACACCTGTAGGAATCCGCTGGAAAACAGAAGCACAAAACCAATCGAAGTGACGGTGCTTGGAGAAGGCCTATGTCTACGGATATCCGCCTATGTCCAACAGTGGACGTCTTTTGTTTCGGCTGAAATGATGATGACTAACTGTCTCTCCAACTCCAGTGTAACTGGATGCAGGTGAATACCAGTATTTTACATGAAGCGACTGGCTATCGGACCTCCACAACCCAGTAACTGGGTATTACGATACCCCTTGGTAAGACTGGTTGTCAGACTTTCGGGCTTCTGTCGACCCGTAACTACTGTCAAAGATCCTCGAATGATAGCCGGGACGTGCTTTCCGAGGCACGGAGGTGTCTCGATATGTAAAGATGGTTACCCCCATCTACGGACCCACCCCGGCAAGCGTAGCTTAACCTGATGGATCGACCCGTGCGGCTGTTATTACTTAGCCACGAGCCCCTCTGACTACTGTATTGTGATTGCCAATTCAAGCTTGTGACACGTTACATATAGTTATTTTTAGGACCATTTCAGTAACAGACTTCAGCCAGCTCCAAATTCAACAAAGAGAATAATCACAAAACATTAACAATACTTTTAAAAGAACAAAGACCGATATTGAATGTAAGTCTCCATTCCTAAGAGAACAAATATCGATAAATATAAATACCTCAAAGAAAAGCAGGCTTAGGACGAAGAGGGCATTATATTATTCATGTTTTTATACTCAAGCACTCCCCGTTAAGGAAAAATCCTTCGAAATTTATCGTTTAATAACCTCCCGGACTATAATTTTTCTGTTTTGAGCGATATTGGTAGCGGCACCACAAACTTCGAGACGGATTTTTTGTATTTTGTTAGTCTTTGATAAATATCAATCAGTCTAGCCTTTTCCCAAATATGTTGGGATCGGCTTCCAGTCTAACTGGATGCAGCTGAATACCAGTATTTTACATGGAGTGATTGCCTATCTGACCTTCACAACCCAGTAACTGGGTAATGAGAAAGTTTTGTCTGTCGTACAAAACTCTAAGCCACATTATAACGGAAAACTTTAGAAGTATGTAAAATAGTGACAAGTCCACAATTTACAAAAAAAAAAAAACTGTTTTACGCAATATTTTCTACAATTTTGTAGAACTGTAGACATGTAAAGTTTTGAGGGTCCAGAGGGCCTAGACAAGTGACAATCGCTTCCAAAGCGTTTCGTATTTCTACAACGACTTTCAACAAGATTGACATAAGCTTTTCCATAGCTTATGTAAGTCCTATACATTTTTGCCTTTTACATCATCGTTATCGCTGATAGAATATCACTTTGTCTATGGCCTCTGGTGTCATTTCTCTGTAGCAAAATATTCCAAATAAGTTTCAAAGGGATCAGAATTTTATACAAGCCTTTCAATAACCTCCGGCCAATAATTTTTCTGTTCTGAGCGATATTGGTTGAAGCTAAACTATGAGGAACGAAGGTTTTTACCTTGAAACTGTTTTGTTTTGACCCAGTTTTAGAAGTTCAGGGTTGAAATTGTTGAGTTAGATAATAAGTTTTTTTTTTTAAGTTTCGTTTTACCGTTATTACTTAATTATATATAGCTTATACCTATATTATGACAATTGGGCTCATAGCAACAGTGCAACCCTTTCTCTATAAGACATTATGCTGCACGCGTAGGATGACCACCATAGAAACAGGTTTTGTCGACGGAAGAATAGACAAAATGACAGATGCATAATCACAATCTGTAATTTTGTCTATGTTTATGTTTTGTCGAATTGTTGAAGTGGCGCTTTTAATGCTACTGCAGGCGTAGCATGAGCACCGTTTTGTCGACGGATGAGTAGACAAAAATTACGTTTCCTGTAAACAGTACGACTGAAGCAAAGTAGAAAGAGTCAACTGCACTTTTTACGAAATTCACTCTTTTACATAATTCGACTCAGAATTCTTTGTTTTGTCATAGGATTTATCGGTTGTCAGTGTGATTTTGACAGTAAGAATAGAAAACTTTCTTCCGAAATAGTCTACCTACAAAAAGACGTAGACAAAGATCGTTAGAAATGTAAGGCAAAAGGACAGGTTGTAGAAACATTTCTACGGTGGATGTCAAAAATGAAGAAACGAACTGTCACTTTGTATAGAAAAAGCTATGTCTATTCTTCGTAGAGATAGAAAGCGCCATGCTACGCCTGCTGGACGGCAAGGGTCAGTTTCCTTTTCTTCCAATGTTCCTATTCTTTTGCGATTCTACACTTATAATATGTTACCAATATGTATGTGTGAAGAAGTGTACTATACTAAATCGAATGCCAAATAATCGAATATCAATTGATCGACCACTATAAATCGAACGTCTAAATACTCGAACGTTCATAATATCGAATAGTTAATAAATCGAAAATTCAATACATCCAGTGTTCAAAATATCGACTCATTCGAGCCATCTCCTTCTGGCCTAGATTCTGAATGTTACCCCTTCATTCAAAGAACCTTCTTTGAATTAGTTTGTTAGGTATACTCACACCAGGCTATCAAACTACCGCCTCAAAAACCACAATAACTCATTACCCTCGCTAACCAAACTTCGTTTACCCGACAAGGCAGAACGTAATGGAAATCAGTGTCGGTTCCCTTAAGATGAAATTGTGACCTTAAGGTTTAGGTGAGATCCATTATGGACATAATTTACTTTGGAGGGTAAACAGTAGCCCTTTTAAAAACAAATGAAATATCTAAAAACGTAATCGTGCCGTGTTTTCGATAGCCAGCTTTGTACAGTAGGCGACAGAGTGGTAAATATAAAAAACAAACTTTTTCATTTGTCATAAAAAACTGAGTCACTAAAAGTCAAAATTGTCAGTCAGAGATACTCAAATTAGGCCCAGGCCTGTATTTTGGGGGTCAATGTAAACTAGTGTAAGCTAGCCTCATATTCTATTGAAACTCTGTACTACGCTAGACCAGCTCAAGTTCAAAGTAATACCTACCCAATGATATTATATTAACAGATATGTTGTACACTCACAAAACAACCGAAAAAAGTGTTCCGCGCAGCAGCGGCACACATACCACGTTTCATTCATTTTACATTTCACTACAAGTAAAAACGTTACAATTGGAATGTTTTGGAGTCTTCAAGATTGCGCGCTTATAACATATCTGTTAATATAATATAATTGTACCTACCCCATGCGGTCGACTCGTACGTAAAAATGAAGTTTGTATTAATTCTATTTTCCAGTTAATAAGTATTTAAAGTTGATGTTAACTTGCCGACATCGATGGCACTAAAAAACTACCCAGGCAATGCTGATAAAATTTATATGGAAGCACCGCGCAAGCTTCCTCTACCAAATGAAAAGGAATTTTCAAAATTAATCCACAATAGGGAATATGCATGTGATTCAAATATGGGTCCAATATTTTTTTTTATAAACTATGTTACTTTAGAATTATGCCTCCATCAATATTTTTGAATAAAATTTCTTTTTGAGTGAGAAATTAATTTTAAAAAAGTCCCAAATAACTGTGGGTAATTCAAATACTTGAAAAGCTAAGAGCGGATGTGACGTAACAATCCGGGATAACAATCAAAATGTCAATGTCAAGTCAATCAACAAGTGTCAAGTCAATGTCAAACACTCCTACAAAAAGGAGTGTTTGAAGTTGACTTGACAGTTGCTTGTTTATTTTCACGGATTGTGACGTCACCACACCAAGCGCGCCAAATGGAGGGCGTTTAAATAGCCCGGATCGGTTGGATATTTAAAAAAAAAAAATTAAGTACTTTAAATTGCTTGTTTTGCCGTCGATTTTTTTTTAACTATTATTTGACGATATTAAAAAAATACATGCATATTCCCTATTGACGAAAATATTGATGAAAATACATATACCTACATAGAGAAGAACATAATAACTTCCTCCATTTTTGAAGTCGGAAACCGCTTCAACCGCTGTAGAAAACGTAATTGGCATAATCGGCTTACGAAGAATTGGTAAAATGATGCTTATCTAAAGAATCCTTCTCTTGAATATTTTTATTTACGAAACTAGTGTCTAAGGAAGATAATAATCATCATAAAACTATGCTTAGAACTGAACTGATTTAAAAGTTTAGCTAGAAAATCTAAAACCCCAATAAACCATTTCCACTTTTATCAAAGAAAACCTAGTTCTCCATAGCTAAATCATCACTATTATAAAACAAAGTCCTCCGCCGCGTCTGTCGGTCTTTCTGTTCGCCATAAACTCAAAAACTACTGCACCTGATTTTCATGCTGTTTTCACCAGTGGATAGAGTGGTTCTCGAGGAAGGTTTTAGTATATAATAACCAGAGGCGGCTCGTCATAAAGAGCGCTGGTGCAGTGCACTCCCACGAAAATAGCATAATCTATATTTCTTTATTATAATCCTATACATACATTCTTTCTACTATGCCCATGTATACAATAGCAGTTTACTAGAAAACCATTTCCTACGCGTACATTGGGCGTCAAGTTGTAACGTGTGGAGCGCCGGCGATTGCGCTCCTATGAAACAAAGTTCAGTACGATTTCTAGCACTGTATTCAATGAGTGCGAAAGAGAAATATCGACACAGTCCGACGCGTGAAACAAAAGATTTTGTATGAGAAATTAGCCTAATTTGGAGCGCCGCTCACGCGCGACGTTGCCAAACGGCGCAAGACGGCCGCGCGCAGGAATGCGATCCATGCCTTTGCGCTGTTGCCGATCTTATGTAAACAAACGGTCGGCTCAACTCGGCTGTCAGTAGATTCGCAGTGTTTATTCTAAATAATTATTAAAAATAGTTTGTGCGCGACATTTGTGTTAAAAATGGAACAATACAGTGTATCTTGTTGTATGATAAGCATTGAAAAACGCTTAATTAATTCCATAACTGATTTTCACAAGAAAGTGATAGATGTCTTCGCTCGCCAAAAAGATCGCCGAATGGATTTTCTTTACAAATAAAATAAATGGTAAGCTCTAGTTCTACGTTTCTTTTTTAGTGAACCCCCACAAATAAATATCACGAGCCGCCTCTGATAATAACCGACGTATACGCGGGCGAAGCCGCGGGCATCAGCTAGTAGAATTAAATAATACCAACAGACGACCTTTATACTTTGTACATTTAGTCCTTCCTTTATTCCTTCATTCTTTTATTTATTTATTTATTTATAACAATCTTATCTACACTATCATTACAGATCTATGATCCAATGCGACAGACGGGCTTAATAACTAAATCCTAAATCTACACCTTATACCTAGTTAAAAAATATCTTAATCTAAATAACTTATTACATATAGTGTAACTTTTGCGAATTCACTCAAGTTGCACCACAATACATCAACCCTCCCGTGAACTTCATTCACCACGCGTATGGCTCTAGTGAGAGGAGTTCTCGCCAGTAGGTTGGTCCTGGCCGCAGGCACAGCGAGCAGGGGCGGGCGTTGCCGCCTCCACACGTACCGGTCGGGCACGTACAGCTGTAGGTGTCGCAGCACTCCCGGGTTATGCGCCACGCCACGTAGTAGTTTCACTACAACGCTACGAGCGAAAACTCCCGTCGTACTCTTAGAGTGTTATACCCTACCATACCCAGAACAAATAGTGTAGGGTACATCAATGGGTATAATGGATATACCCCATACAGCTTGTAATACAAGTGCCTCGTGAACTTATTTTGGATACGTTCCAACATAACACTATACTTCGCCTCATGAGGAGCCCAAATGAATGCGCTATGTTCGAGGTGACTTCTGACTAATGCGTCATATAGTACCCTTAGTGTCGTGATGTTGGTGAATCCTTGGGACTGCCTGAGTACGAAACCTAGGTTTCTGTATGCCTTCTTACATATCTTATTGATATGCTCACGGAAGGTTAGTTCCAACAAAACCAAGTCTAATTCTCAGCGTCATAAAATGAAAATAAGATATAAAAATACCGACCTAATGACCTTCCCTAGCCATAAAAATATTTTTTATTAGATTTACCGTCAAATAAAATCGAATATTCTCAAGGTCAAGTTAAGCTTCGGCACTTTTTCGTGTTAAATTGAAGTTTATTTCTTTTTTAAATTCTTCGGATTATTATTAGGCTTAGCTATAGGTATTTAAACGACTTCATGTTTGTTAGTGTCTTTGCCAGCAAGTTTTACCTTGGTAAAACTATTATAACCAAGGGTTGTCGAAGTCATATAAGCAGTCGCTCTATGTAATACTAGTAGTATTAGCATTAGGTTAGACTGGGAGCCTACCCCAATCCCCATCTTTCGCGAGCCCGCGAGTCCTCCTTCCAGTTTTGATGTTACCTATCCAGCTTGTCCCGCCATCGGACGCCTACGTGGTCTGCCGCGACCCCGCCTCACTGTCTCAGGGCACCAGTCCTGTGCTATTTGGGCCCACAGTTTGTCCGGCATGCGGCAGTCGTGTCCTTCCCAGTCCCATGTAAGTTGTGCAGCCTTTTCAGCCCCGTCAGCTATCTTTGTTTCGGAGCGCAGTATTCTGTTACGAACAAGATCCGTTAATTTAACGCCTAGTATACTGCGCTTTATTGCTCGTTGACAGACCTTGAGTTGGCAAAACTTTTCTAGTATTCTATTTTTTTATTATTTCTTTCTGGTGTCAATTAAAATTAGTTGCAATCATTAAAATTTTAAACAAGCCTACTGAATTTTGCGTTTTATTTTTCTGTTCAAAATCAATCTAAACAACAACCGCCATACAATCTTTCCCAGTTTATATTTTTTCATCGCTACCTTCGCCAACACATCTTAAATCCGCCCCTACAGGAAAAATATTACCTATATGCACCCCTTCACACCTTCAAAGGGATCCCTTCGAATATTATAATAGGAGGATATTCATGCAACGCTGGAATATTCGCACAATTCACTGAGGGCACCCTATTTATAATGGATATATTGACATGCTTTGGAGAAATGTTTTGAAAAATAACTGTAGGGAATATTACGGAATTTCATTTTAACAAATAAAACTAAAATACAATAGACGTAAGTAGATATATTTAATAACCTATTCCGCTTAACTATTCTCCAAGAGTCATTAAAAACCCTGTAAGAAATCGACACGTGTTTCACCTCACAACGAGGCATTCTCAGAGTTACTGTGCGTCCAGCGCTCAGTGTGGTAACACGTCACGTTCTGGTTTGCAATTGGTCAATCGTCATCCTGAGGATGCCTCGTTGAGAGGTGAAACAGTGTCGATTTCTGACAGGGTTTTTATGACTCTTGGAGAATAGTTAAACGAAATAGGTTACTAAATATATCTACGTCTATTGTATTTTATAATGGATTTCCGCAAAGTCACGCTTCAATCAATTAACTAAGATAAAACTAATCCTATTCCTAGTAATAAACCGTTCTGTTGATGGCAATAGACTGACTATTACATGGGAATTAAACATAAAATAACACAACTGCTGAGTATGAGGCCTTGGGTTCGATTCTAGGGTCCCGCAAAGTGTTGTTAGGTTTTCCATCTGGATTTTCTCAGTAGCAGCCGGGAGTCTGGATTCGTACCCGGTTGATGGCAATAGGCTCTGTCCCCTTATTATATGGGACTTAAACATAACTAGCGAAATGTGGCTGTAGACTTTAGTGTTGTCTAGTGTCAAGTCAAAGTTTTCAGTAGATTTGTTAAAACTTTGAGTACTTATGAGATTTTTTGAAGCGGATATAACGCCATCACTGTTTAAAAAAAATAGCCAGCCTGGATAGTGTTCAAAAAGTGGCAACTTTCGACAAAATTGCGCAATCTCGGCAAATTCTCAAGCTTTGAGCAATTCATTGCCCGGGTAAGCAATTCCAAGATTGTATAGATATTGCCGAGAATTGCGCAATTTAGTTGCCCGTGTAAGCGCACCAGTAGGAACAGTCTAAACTCCGAGCAAACTTTTCAGTTGACTTTACACTAACTAATATTATTGGCGAATTCCAAGTAAAATCAAACTGTAGCTATTCCTTGAAACTGGGCTTACTGATACGTAAGTTGTGGTTACAACAGCTATTATTAGCAATCTATTTACTTCGTAGTTTAAACTTACTGAGAACATAACCACTTTAGCCTAAAATACTTCTCCGGTGTACTAACAAATAACAAGCTTGTTGCCTTGTTATTTGAAGAAGCTATTACCAATAACACTTTGCCCGACCCGGGAAGCAAACCCAGGACCTTATGGTCAGCAGTAGCTCTTACTGATATATGACCTAGTTTCTAAGCGACTTCCAAAGCTTATGTCATATGGTATCACCTGAAGAGCCTCATCAGTACAGTACACGACAACGCATAATAACCATTTTGGAGGTCACAAAAAAAATCGATGTCAACAAACCTACTGCTGTCCTTGTCTCTCTCATCGTGTCAGTTAGGGCCTCGTTATCGCTGTCCCCACTTGTAAGAAGACCCATTGGAGTGCCCTACGACCAGGCATTATTATTATAATGATTTACATATAAAAGACTGTTCGTTTGAAAATGGGTGAAACTATTCGGTGTGAAGGTGTGATGAAACTTGAGTTTGTGTTTGTATAAATTAAAGAGGATAGGGGTTTTTTTAAGGTATTTTCAGTTAGACCATGGACAAGGTGCTCGTGGCTAAGTAATAACATCCGCTCGGGATAGAGAAGAAGTGAAAAAATGCATTAAAGCTTTGAAATTCAAATACACAATTTGAAGAAGAGTAATCTACTGTCGAATGTCATGTTCATTACTATAACTAATAAGATGAGTTTTCCGTTTTTCTGTGACCAATCATTTTAACAACCTGGAGTTAGTTGAGGCCCTAGACAAAGTGACATTCTATCAGCGATAACGATGATGGAAAAGGCAAAAATGTATAGGACCATCTTAAGCTATCGAAAAGCTTATGTCAATACGTTGAAAGTCGTTGTAGAAATACGAAACGCTTTCGAAGCGATTGTCACTTGTCTAGGCCCTCTGTGGTTAGACAACTTTGCCTCCCTTATAATTCTAGTCTAATAGAATCCTAGTCAAAAATCAATCAAATCGCTATACCGTTTCAACGTTCAGAACTAAAAGGCTCGAACTCAATATATCCAATAAATTATCAATATTGAACATCTCATACAAAATATTCATGAGTTCGTGTGTACCGCGGTTTATCATCCCTGATATAACATAGAACAATTAATACCACGTCGTTAATAGTAGTGGAAGCAATCATTTGATAATTATAATGTGTTTTTCATTGTTTTGGGTGGGAAAACATTTGGTATTCTGGGTCATACCTATTAGTTTTTCCCCCTATTATATGAGAGTTAAACTCTGGTGAAATATCTGCCTAACCCTTAGGGGAATCAGGCGTGATATTATGTTATGTTATTTTTATTAAAATACAATGTTCTTATTCGTTTTTTGAGGATCTCGTGGCTAAGTTATAACAACCGATCCATCAGGTTAAGCTACGCTTGACGGGGTCGGTCCGTGGATCGGTGACCATCTTTACATCCCTAAACTCCTGCGTGCCTAAGAAAGCACGTTAAGCCGTTGGCACCAGCTGTCATTCGTGGATCTTTGACAGTCGTTACGGGTCGTCAGAAGACCGAAAGTCTGACAAACCAGTCTTACCAAGGGGTATCATATTACCCAGTTACTGGGTAGTGGAGGTAAGGTAGGCAGTCGCTCCATATAAAATACTGGTATTCAGCTGCATCCGGTTAGACTGGAAGCTGACCATAACATAACTATGTTGGGATCGGAGATTTTTCCCAACTGGGAAAACAACATAGTTGGGAAAAGTCTTCTTAAGAAAAGAGACTGCAATATGCTGGTATTTTTATTTAATTGTTCTTGGCTTGACTCATCATCCTTCTCCTGACCTTATCCCAATTTATTTGTGATCGACGCAACATGTCTTTTTCTTCCATACTTCTCAATTAGTCATAATCTCGGTAGTCACCCTGTTTCTAGCCATATCATCTTTCACACAGTCCATCCATCTTAGCTTGGCTTGATTATCCGTAATTTATTTCCTAATCTAAACTACTTTGGTGTTATGACGTGTAGGTATTGTTTCGCTGCAATACCAACATCTCACCTATTTTTTTTTTTATATGTGGTTATTATCGGCTAAGGCTAAGTAGATTAATAAAATAATTAAGTATGCATGTGTTCTTTCTTTGAATTTCATTATGAAGCTATCTTTAGAGTCCAATTAAATTCCAGTTACGTATTACAAAATTGTTTACGGTCTATCTTACGTGTCCTATAAAAACGTCTATAGTTGTAAAAAAAAAACAAGATTATTTATAGCGCTACCCTCGATGGAAACCTTCACTTTTTTATAGTTTCGATGAGCGGCTCAAGCTTTTAATTTTTATCCAGTAATTATAGTCGTATTTTTAAAGATATAAAAAAAACTCCAACTGATTATAAAATATCTAGGTCACAAGCGTTCGATATTATTATGACATAGTTATTTTTTTAAATGCTAGAATGTGTGCATGAAATAACTACGTACGGCTGTCCGTGTATTCTTCTTCCCGATCTCAAAGCCTGTCCTTGGCAAATATACCAAGGTCAAGTTTTCCTTAAAAAACTGTTTAAAAAAAATACTCAATTTATCACGCGTTGGAGTATTTCTCCATTCATCAAATATTCGTTGGAACTAGTTCTCGTAATATTATGCTATGTAGATGAAGGCTTTCTCGGTAATATTGGCCCTTGATTTACAACTTGTTACTTTAACGTTATGCATATAGAGCGGTTGATACCGAATTTATTAATTTCATTATTTTAGTTCTAAGAAAAAAAGATTCATCGTCCAGTAAGTTTTTTGATAAATGCGAAAGTTGGTTTGTATGTTTGGTAGGTTTCAAGGCAAAACTACTGAATTGATTAAACCATAATTCTAGGGAACGTAGCCAAGCTGAAAAAGGACATTTCTTTAAAAAACATTAGTATGATAAAAATGCCATCAAAAGTCTTCATTAGGTATATTTTTTTTTAATATTATTGTTTTTTCCAAGATACGTATAACTATTAATAAAATTAATTTGTCTAATCCAATATTAATCGTCATCAAACACCACAAGACATTAAAGAAGCTTTGGCCAATTTTTAAAAGCATCTTAAAGCATTCACGGAATCCAAACGTGACGACATCAAAACTACATCGCACTTGAAATATGGCGACACTAAACTGCGAATAGCAAATAAAGTACTGGATTCACGAAATGTCAAAGAAGCTCTAGCTGACTCCAAGAGATAGGCCACAAACAAAACACCAGCTTTACATGACCTTCCAACCCCCCCCGGAATATAGGAACAAAAGACGAGCGAAGGGAATGTATACCGGAACGCAGAGGTCAATTTAAAATGGCCGCCACCACCCAACCACGGCTAGCAACGCAATTGCCTGCCAGTTTTCTGCGCGGTTGATTTATTTCCTCATTATAATGGTTATAGGGATGTTTTGAAAGATTCGTCGTTTTAAAATTTACGTTTTCTTGACTTTTGGGATATTTTTTTTGGTTAGTATTTAATGCAGAATTTTTACTAAAAGAAAATGATTTCAATATAATTTTATATCCGCATTTTGTTATGGTATTGCTGAACACCCAACCTGCACCGCCTCACCTGCACTGATCTCACAATTACCTATTGTTTATAAATCATGTTTAGTTATAGTAACTTTGTTATTAAACTCATCCTGTATAGTTAGCCTGTATAGTTACACAACGTTTTGTCTTCTTCTTTCAAAAGTAATTTGACTTTTGAAAAAAGAAGACAAAGCGTTGTGTAACTATACAGGCGCTATACAACGTTTATTAGTGAGGCGGTCATTGTGTAATACCCAATGAACATTTAATTTCATTACACTATAGACCTGTTTAAACACCTGTATCATATATATACTTACAAAAGTTAGGACATTTCATTATTAACCTTATTTAATTTATGATTTATTATAGCGGCAATAGAAATATACAATCTGTGAAAACAACTGTGTACCTATTACGGTTTATGAGATACAGCCCGCTGACAGACAGACGGATGGATAGGCTTAGTAATAGGGTTCCATTTGGCACCATGGAACTCTAAAAATTATAGCCTCAATTTTTGCTGCGTACAGCCTAAGACAATGCTGAATCTATTATTACTAAAGCCATTATATTGGTAAGCAATCAATCTGCCTAGCCTTTTCCCAACTATGTTGGGGTCGGCTTCCAGTCTAACCGGATGCAGCTGAATACCAGTATTTTACATGGAGCGACTGCCTATCTGACCTCCACAACCCAGTAACTGGGTTATATACGATACCCCTTGGTAAGACTGGTTGTCAGACTTTCCGGCTTCTGACGACTCGTAACGACTGTCAAAGATCCTCGAATGACATCCGGGACCAACGGCTTAACGTGCTTTCCGAGGCACGGAGGAGTCTCGATATGTAAAGATGGTCACCCATCCACAGACCAACCCCGGCAAGCGTAGCTTAACCTCATGAATCGGCCCGTGCAGCTGATATTCCTTACTGAGGTAAGCATTATCCTGAAAAATACGTTCACCAGATTATTTTCTTCCTTAACCGGGCTTTTTAGTTAATTGAAGTAATTTTGTGTACGTCGGTTGCATCACAATTCAGCGCGGTATTTCTGTAATGGCAGCGAATTAAATTACAGTTTTAGAGGCACCAGTTTTGTGAGCTTAGACAAATATTCTAGAACTAGCTGTAGCCCGCGACTTCGTCTGCGATCCAGGATGAAAAGTAGCCTATGTCCTTTTCCGGGTCATGGTCTACCCCTGTGCCAAATTTCATCCAAATCCGTTCAGCCGTTTCAGCATCAAAGCGTAACAAACAAATAAACAAACTCACTTTCGCATTTATAATATTACTAGCTGATGCCTGCGGCTTCGCCCGCGTCTATGTCGGTTATTATACATATACTCAAACCTTCCTCGAGAACCACTCTATCCATTGGTGAAAACAGCATGAAAATCGGTGCAGTAGTTTTTGAGTTTATCGCGAACAGGACGACAGATAGACGCGGCAGAGGAAATTGGACTTTGGACCACGAAAACCGTCCCTACTCCTACGACATAGAGGTCAAATTGCTACCACTAAAGTGTGGTTAAATGTACCACTTTTGTTTCAATTTCAAAATTAACATGGGACACCAAGTATCGAAGAAAAAACATGAGACAGTTAAAAAGAAAATCAGTGCCTACAATAAAGTCTGAGTGACTAAAACCACCTACAGAAAAAAAACTAAATGCTAAAACTACCCTATAAATTGAAAAAAAATCCATTGTACCATAAAATTACCATTACTTTCAAAGAATATCAAGTACGCACTATTGTTAGTTTCTAATAGCTTTTACAACTCTTTTAGAGTTAACCTTGAAATAAATTAGGCAAACAAAAGAAAATGGTAGACCAAGTTAGGAAGGATTTTTTATTAACCCGTCTGTTGCTATGTAGGTAATTGAGTTTGTTTGAAAGTATTTTGTTCAGTGATGGGGTTATGGCCTGGGCGTAGTTTTCAAAATAATATATATTTGTCAGCAGGCATTTTAAGAGATTTGGAGGGTAGGTTATGAGGATTTTTTTTTTATAAAGAGTTAATTTTTTTTTTCTGACCTTGCTAGTCACAAAAAAACGCGTCCAATGCATTTTTTTCCTCTTTTGGATTTGGTTAAAACTATCTAAGTAGGTAACACGAAAACAATCTCATCAAAATTGATATTTTTTTGTTCCAGGTTAATTTTGGCCAATTAAAAATCTCATCGTGAAAACTTAGGTGAAGTGAGCTTGGAGTGAACTGTCACTGCCTTAGCATCAGTAGGTATCGATGACAATGACAGCTCACTCCATGCTCACTTCATCAAAATAGCAAGTCTGCGGATACCAAGACGTTTCAAAAGGACCTAGACAAAGTGACACAAAGAGATTTTTTTTTATTAGAAAAAAACCATGGAATAAAAAGCAAAATGTTTAGGACTGATATAAGCTCCGGAAAAGCTTGTCCGCTTGTAAAAAAACGAAACGCTTTGAAAGGGATCGCCAGTTTTCTAGACCCTAAGGATGATAGGACATCAACAACACCGAAGATTGAAATAGGAAAAACCCATTAACGTAATCCAATACACCCAGACGCACCTACATCAAACTCTTGCCGAATCTTCGCATTTGGCGAAAGTCAGGGGCAAACAAATGAATTGGGCCACTGTTCAGTAACTGCCCGAGGGCACGCGACGTCGATACGCGACATTGAAGGAGGACTGACAAATTACTCCTCCATTATCAGTTTATGTCGGCTTTTTCGATTCGATTGTCGTATACAATTTTTGGGGTGACCGTGGAGTTTTGAAGATGAGAACTAAGAGAAACGTAACATCGCAATCACGTACTTTCGTAGTAACGTACATCGCTGTAATGAACTTCGCAATAATGGGGTACACCCGGTGTAAGGCTGCCATCAGACGGACTGAATTTCAACTGTTTCAACTGCACTCCAACTGCAAAGTTGCAGTTTGCAAACTGCAAACTGCAGGAATGCAGTCCGTCTGATGGCAGCCTTAGAGGCTGTGAGTGAAAGTGAAGCCGATGGATGTCAAAGCATCATTCATAATACGCCGTATGGTCGGACGGCGAAAATTATTGAAACGGCGGAGCGGAGATACACTACTGCTACTGATATAGCAAACAACAATCTGCCTAGCCTTTTTCCAACTATGTTGGGGTCAGCTTCCAGCCTAACCGGATGCAGCTGAATACCAGTATTTTACATGGAGCGACTGCCTATCTGACCTCCACAACCCAGTAACTGGACAATACGATACCCCGTGGTAAGACTGGTTGTCAGGCTTCTGACGATGTAACGACTGTCAATGATCCACAAATGACAGCCGGGACCAATGGCTTAACGTGCTTTCCGAGACACGGAGGAGTCTCGGTATCTAAAGATGGTCACCCATCCACAGACCAACCCCGGCAAGCGTAGCTTAACCTGATCAATGGACCTGTGCGGTTGTTATTACTTAGCCACGAGCTCCTCCATACAATATTCCAGTTTAATTTTGCCCTTTCTTCAATCAATTCCGTTTGGTCAAAACGACCCTTGTCCTGACAGGACATTAGGAGTTTTCCAAATTGATAGAGCACCAACTATCTATGCTATCACAATCCGAAGGATTTTGGAAGAAATTCCTAATCCGTGACTCACTCTGCTACGCTCAACAACATAAATAAATATCTCAAATTGCTTAGCATAGTTAGCATGATCCACTGTTATATCGAAAATACTGCATTAATTTTGAAATAAATACATATATAATTATGTATTGTAAAGTTGAAGATTAATGTAAATTATTGTAAGTAAGTAAAGATTGACGAAAATAAGATTACATAAAATTGTCTCTACAGAAAAAAATTACAAATTTTACCTCGAAACTGAACAACGAACCGCTAAGTATTAACAGTGAACTAACTAATGTAACTGAACTAAATAAAAAATACCCAAAAGGCTCGTCATGAGGTTCAAAATAAAACACGTAGTAGGGCAATCATATTTCAGGCTTACTTGCTATTTCGTTTCTGACCACTATCACAGAATAGTACAGAAGGCGCACTCCGCATTTTAGGTATTAAGCTACAAGTATGCGGCGGGCTGGTCTTGTGGGGCCAATTCAGTGAGCCTAACGTAGTCAGAAGATATAGGAGTTACGCGATAGAAAGAGAGGCAACTTCTACCAAGAAGTTGCCTCTCTTTCTATCGCGTAACTCGCACAGCGCTAATTACCTACAGTTATATTCAGGTGAATATAACTGTAGGTAATTAGCGCTGTGCGACCAGAATTGCGCTTTATAGTGTCGTAGCAAGAGTCGCTTTTTATTTAAATGATTTTGCAGAGTGAGTCATCTGTATTAATCTGTGCCAATGTCAGCCTAAAGTCCCCAGACATTAGACCTGCAAACCACACGAACCTGACCCATCAAGACCTCGATCTCAAACAAATAACTGTCGAATGATGACCCATCTTAAATTATGCAGGACAAACGAATTCACCGAACCCTCATCTTAAACCGCCAGTACTTTTATTCCTTTACTTTTGTTGGTAAAAATAGTACCGTCAGTCTCAAAAAGATATAAAATACATTACAAGAATTCATTTCATTGTCTACGATATTTGTTCCCTATTATTGTATCAACGTGTAGCCAAAAAACATAATTACACATCTTAGCCTATTCTTAACTATGTTGGAGTCAGCTCCCAGTCTAAACGAATGCAGCTGAATACCAGTATTTTACATGGAGCGACTGCCTATCTGAGCTCCACAACCCAGTTACTGGGTAACACAATATAAACTCAAACTCTAACTCAAAACATTTCAAAACTCAAAGCATTTATTTCAAATAAACCAATTACAGGCACTTTTGAACTGTCAAGGGGTCTGTCAGTCAAAAATATGAAACTAGTTGCCCATTCCAAAGCGTAGTCCAGTCCTACTTGGACTGTTTGTCGGATTTTGGGCTTCTGACTACCCGTGACAATAGGGAATATGCATGTGATTCAAATATGGGTCAAATATTTTTTTTTATAAACTATGTTACTTCAGAATGATGCCTCCATCAATATTTTTGAATAAAATTTCTTTTTGAGCGAGAAATTAATTTTTAAAAAGTCCCAAAAAACTGTGGGTAATTCAAATACTTGAAAAGGCTAAGAGCGGATGTGACGTAACAATCTGGGATAACAATCAAAATGTCAATGTCAAGTCAATCGACAAGTGTCAAGTCAAGAAAAAGGAGTGTTTGACGTTGACTTGACAGTTGCTTGTCTGTTTTCACGGTCTGTGACGTCACCACACCAAGCGCGCCAAATGGAGGGCGTTTAAATAGCCCGGATCGGTTGGATATTTTTAAACATTTTTTAACTACTTTAAATTGCTTTTTTGCCGTCGAATTTCTTTTTACTATTATTTGACGATGTAAACTATCGAATAAAAATATTAAAAAAATACATGCATATTCCCTATTGTCAAAGATCTACGAATGACAGCCGGGACCAACGGCTTAACGTGCTTTCCGAGACGCAGAGGGGTCTCGCTATGTAATGAATGGTCACCCATCGACGAACCGACCGAGGCAAATGTAGCTTTACCCTGGATCGACCCGTGCAGTTGTTATTAAATATGGAACACAAATTCTTCTCGATATGATCTTTTGGAGTTTGACTGTACGAAGACTTCTCCCTGACAGGTTATTTGAAGGGCATAAATATTTAATAGAGCTAGCTCGGCTCCGGCTGATATTTCCGATTTGTTTCCGATTGTCGGATCCGATATATCAGTGTCTGATTTCGAATAAGATACGATGTTTTCGTGAAGATGAGCACACCAGAGGCCCGTCACTTTGTCACTTTGTCTACAAAGTGACATTCTATCAGCGATAACGATGATGGAAAAGGCAAAAATATATGAGACTGACATAAGCTATCGAAAAGATTATGTTAATCCTGTTGAAAGTCGTTGTAGAAATACGAAACGCTTTCGAAGCGATTGTCACTTGTCTAGGCCCTCTGATGGTCTATTCTGCAAAAATCTAACGGTGAAACAGTTGCTGAAGTGAGCTATCATTCCACTTGATGCTAGATTGACTATTGACACTTCACTTCAGACCTATCAGAATACCAGCGCTGCGGTATTTATTTATTTAAATATCGCAGCATTATGCTGAGGTAGGAGCCTTTTTGGCCTCGCACAGGTAGCCTAAGTATTTTGTTCGTTTTAATTTTTCTTTTAATTTTAATTTAGTACCTACTAACTTTATATTACTGATTGTTTTTCCTGTGCGTGTCCCAAATAAAATATTTTTCTTTCTTTCTTTGTTTCTTTCTTCACCTTAGTTTTTACGGTGAAATTACAGAATATATCGGAAGGACCAGAGGGCCTAGACATGTGACAATCGCTTTGAAAGCGTTTGTATTCCTACAACGACATTCAACAGGATTGACGATAGCAAATCTCAGTCTTATACATTTTTGCCTATTCTATCATCGTTATCGCTGATAGAATGTCACTTTGTCTAGGGTCTAAGACCTGCTTTCGGCCACTAGAAAGCAGTAAAAAAGTAACATAACATAACATCACGCCTGCCTTCTGCGAAGGGTTAGGGCAAAGGTGTACCTATAGTACACCCACATATCGCCAGTTATGTTTAAGTCCCATGTGATAGGGGGCGAGCCTATTACCTTCAACCGGGCACAAATCCAGACTTCGGGCTCATCGTTATAATCAGCCTATAATGTTCCCACTGCTGGAACACAGGCCTCCTCTCTGTGAGAGGGAGCGGGAGCGGAGCGGATATCCACCACGCGGGCCCAATGCGGGTTGGTAGATGTCTAATTTTTGGTTCTAGGACATGCTGGTTTCCTCACTATGTTTTCCATCACCGTTTTGAGAGCAGTGGTGATGAAATAATTTACACAAAGTAAAGCGCCTGTCTTCGAACCTACGACCTACAAGTCCTAAGTCGCGGTCGTTACCACTGGGCCACCACTGCTCTCAATTATTCGAGAAATCGGGCTGCTACTGAGAAATTCCAGATGGAAAACCCAAAAAACTGTCCGACCCGGGAACCGAACCCGGGACCTCATGCTCAGCAATCACTTGCGACCACTAGACAAACAAGTAATAGGTTCCTATAATACCATCACCCCAGTAATTAGGAGACGTCTTGATTACTAATTAAGGCCGTTCAAAAGTTATCCTAAACTTACACCATTCTGTATATTAACGACGGCTTACAAATCTGCATATCGAGCAACAAACTTCAGAGTATCATAAGTAGGAATTTGCTTAAACTTAATTTTGTTACCCTTGGTTGATTTACCCTAAACTTTAAGTTTAAAGTCCATATTATCAGCTAACTTGCTAACTTTCTCAAGTTACATTGTTATTTTCTCGTTGGTCTAGTGATCGCAATTGCTACTGCAGAGCATGAAGTCTTAGGTTCGATTCCCAGGTCGGGCAAAGTATTATTGGGTTTTTTCCATCAAGATTTTCTCAATAGTATCCGGTCCCGAGTCTGGATTTGCGTCTGGTTCATGGCAATAGGCTCGCCCTCTAATTCATAGGATGTATCCATCATCTGCCTAGCCTTTTCCAAACTATGCTGAGGTCGGCTTCCAGTCTAACCGGATGCAGCTGAATACCAGTAATTTACATGGAGCTGCCTATCTGACCTACACAATCCAGTAACTAGGTAGCACGATACTCCTTGGTTAGACTGGTTGTCAGACTTTCGGTCTTCTGACGACCCGTAATAACTGTCAAAGATCTTCAAATGACAGCCGGGACCAACACGATCCACGGAGGGGTATGGTGACCAACCGCAACAAGCGTAGCTTAACCTGATCGATCGACCCTTGCGGCTATTATTTTTTTTTTTTGTTTATTCTGTAAATAGGATATTGGAATCACTTTTACACGTCATATTAAAAAGTTGTAAAAATAAGCTAGATGAGGTCGGCGTTTCCTATCTGACTACTCTGAGAAGAAAGGCCGAAACAAACTCAGAGGTCACCGTCTCCTTTAAAGTCCAGACATAATCTTGGTCAGGCCATATGAGGACCATGTAGATAAGAGTCTGAAATGGTTTTTTGAGGAAAGAACCACACAGATTTGAGTGGACCTGTCCAGTCAGTGTAAGCATTTGTCAGTAATAGTGGAGCTCAACTCAGAACTAAAGGAGCTCAACGACTCGACGAACAATACCAAAGAAAGGACGTTTGGGTAGGTCGCATAAAGTTCTCAAATTGCCAGACCTTCGCTAAAACTAACAGAACGAAAAATAAATATCCACATAGTCCTCACATTCACAATAAAACAATACTTATAAGTAATCTTCATGTCATTTTGTATATAATATTCAATAATGTCAATTTGTATATAAAACTGGTAGGTATATTTTTATGGCTTTCCATAATATTCAAAATGTCACAATGCTTAGCAGAGCGAGCAGCTCAATCCCATGCATTTTTGTCTTCTAAATAATCTGTGATTTCATAGTACCCTTTTTTACAAAGTTTGGTTTTAATACAGCTTTTAAATCGTTTAATGGGTAAGTTTCGAATGTCAATGGGAAGTTTGTTATAAAAGCGTATACATTGACCCATGAACGAGTTGCCTACTCTGTGGAGACGAGTGCGATGTACAGCAAGATTGTGTTTATTCCTGGTATTTAAACTATGAATATCAGACATTTTCTTAAACTTTGATATGTTTTTGTGTACATACAATAGGTTTTCAAATATATATTGTGAGGCTACAGTCAGAATATCTATTTCTTTGAATTTTTCTCGAAGGGAATCTCTTGGACCTAGGTTGTAAATGGCTCGAACAGCCCTTTTCTGTAAAACAAAGATAGCATTAATGTCCGCACAGGCTCCCCAGAGAAGAATCCCATAAGACAGAAGACTATGAAAATAACTAAAATAAACAATTCTGGCTGTATCTACGTCAGTTATCTGTCTATTTTTTTTAACGGCATAGGCGGCCGAACTAAGCCTACCTGACAATTTTTCTATGTGTGGGCCCCATTGTAATTTACCGTCAATGGTTATTCCAAGAAAAACTGTCGATTCAACGGGGTCCAACTCTATTCCATTAACTTTAACATTGGTAGATAGCTGCCTGACATTTGGCGTTGAAAATTTAATGAGTTTAGTCTTTTTTTCATTCAAGAGGAGATTATTTACATTAAACCAATGCACAACTTTAGAGAGTGCATCGTTAACTTGTTCAAAATTGACTAACTGGCGTTTGATTTTAAAAATGTGGGATGTGTCATCTGCGAATAATACGATCTTATGATTATCCCTTATGTGGTAAGGCAAGTCATTAATATAAATGAGAAATAAGAAAGGACCTAGAATTGAACCCTGCGGAACGCCCATGGTGACCGAAGATCCTGCAGATCTCTTGCCATTAACATCGACCCTCTGAATTCTGTTGTTCAGATAAGAAGTCAGAAGGTCGAGAGCCTTGTCCCTCATACCATAGTGGTACAGTTTCCTGATGAGAGTATCATGATGTACGCAATCGAAAGCCTTGGACAAGTCGCAGAAAATGCCAAGAGCATCCTGCGACTCCTCCCAGGCCTCGAAAATGCTCTTCAGTAATTCCACGCCCGCATCTGTAGTTGAACGACCCTTTGTAAAACCAAACTGTTTTAAATGGAGTAAATTATGTGCATTGAAATGTCCTAACATCTGTTTAAAAATTAATTTTTCAAAGATTTTGCTCAACGTAGGTAAAATCGAAATAGGCCGAAAATTCGTGGGATCAGTTGTGCTGCCAGACTTGAACAGTGGAATCACTTTGCTAAGTTTCATCAGATCAGGAAATACACCAGATGCAATACAAGAGTTAAAAACAATTGCCAAAAAGGGTGAAATAACATCAATTATTAAGGACATGGTATGTACTGATAATCCCCAAAGGTCAGCAGTTTTTTTTACATCGAGTTCTTTAAAAGATTCTATAATGTCTTTAGCAGTAGCAATTGTGAATTCAAAAAGTTTGTCACATTCTGGTACACATTCTTTTATTATTGAATAAGCAGAAGTCGCGGACGACGATGACAGAGTTTTGGTTGTTAAAATTGGAATATTAGTGAAGAAATTTTCAAACTCAGTTGCCACCTCCACGTCTGCCTTAATATCTACATCATTGATTTTTAGATGGAAGTCACGATTCCGTACTGTCGTTCTTCCCGTTTCAGAATTAATAATATTCCAGGTTGTTTTAATTTTATTTCCAGAAGATTTTATTTTATTTTTAATGTGTATGGCTTTTGCTGAGGAACAGGCTGTTTTAAAAGTTTTAGAATATTTCTTAACAAATTCTTTAAAAATTTCATCATGGTTATATGTTTTTTCATGATATAATTCAAATAACCTTTGCTCCCTTTTGTAAATTCCTGGTGTTGCCCAATCACTAAATATAACGCGGTCACAAACAGGCAATGTTTTTGAGGTGAAAACCTTCCCAAACTCATAATTGATGAGGTTAAATAGTGCGGTATAATCTTGATCCGGGTCATTGTGATAAGGCAAACCGGGTAATTTTTCCATTAAATTATTTTTAAATTGTTCTAAGCGACTTTTATTTACAGGAACAAAACTCACAAGTTTTCTTTGAGCTCTGACTATTTTCAGAGGGAAAGTGACTAACTGGCCACAGTGATCAGAGTCCAACTCATTTATAATTAAATGGCTAGAAGGTCTTAAGTTTGTAAAAATATTGTCAATACAGGTAGCACTAGTGGCAGTTATTCTAGTCGGCTCAGAGAATGTATTGTACAAGTTATACGACTTTAATAGAGTTATAAATTTATTTACTGTAGCAGATTTTTCTAATATATTTATGTTGAAGTCTCCACAGACAACAACCGTTTTATTACTGCTATAAGTCTTTAATAATACTTCTTCCATAGATTTCTCAAAAATATCATATGAAGCACATGGGGGCCTGTACACGCTTATTACAATGAACTGCTCAAGCTCAATGCAAGCTATTTCAATAACTCGCTCAACAGAGAGGCTCACAATATCCTTACGTTCTTTAAATTTCATATTGTTACGAACAATTATTAGAGACCCACCGCGTATCATATTAACTCTGCTGAATGAGCTGGCAACCTGGTGGTTGTTAAAGCTGAACATGAACTGGTGGACTTTTAACCAATGTTCAGTTACACATAAGATATCAATAAAACTACAGTTCATGAACAGCTCCAATTCTAATTCCTTACCTATCACACCCTGTATATTCTGATGGACTATTTTTAGACTATTATTATTATTTAAATTACTACAATGTGATGGGTGAGAGGATAGTAAAGAAGAACGTTTTGTAACATTTTGATGATTTAACCAGTATTTATAATTTCTGCGTTTATTAGGCAAGAGTTTTCCTCTATTGTCCTAATTTTTAATTTAAATTATAATCAATGTCATTCATTGTTGCCAAATTATTGGCAGAATTATTTAAAATTACATTGCATTGCTCAAAAGAAGCAAGTTGTTTAGCCAAATTTTTGGCTGAAATAGAAAAAAAATATGATAGCGACACAGCTACTATCTTTCTACCTACTATAAAAGACAGATGTCTTTTATAGTAGGTAGAAAGATAGTACATAAGAATATTATATCTATCTCTTGTCAAATGTAAATTATTACCAACATAATTGTTAGTATCAACTAGATGGAACAGATTATTATTGAATGTCCAATTATGTAATGTCATATTTAATTCAAATCGTAGGTTATTTTCTTCCTGTGGCAAACTCTCACTGTAAGGGAATGTAAACAACACAATTTTTCTTAAACTAAGATTACATAATGTTCTATAATATTGGAGCAATTCTCCTTTGTTCACATTTCCCCTATTACCCATAAATATTAATAATGTAGTGTCCTGGTTAAAGTTACATTACCTGGTTAGTATTACTTAGCCACTCGCCCCTTTCTAAGACAGTTATATCAATCATTCATACTTTTAAAAATCTAACTTTCTCCTGTTACAAAAAATTAAAGAAGAAATTCAAAACACCATCGTTCTTTACAAAACAGGTCTGTCCACTCCTACGTAAACCTTGTATTTATACCTACCTAATATGAACATTGAACATAAAACGTAATGGCCACGTAGAACCAAATAGGTTTAAATCCAAAGCACGCATGACCTAAATAATACATTTACGATTACGCCTCTAATCAGACCGCCACGCGATGGTCGCTTGTTTTTAACCGACTTCTTCAAAAAGGAGGTGGTTCTCAATTCGTCTGTATGTTTTTTTTTTTCGCAGGTCATGCTTCACAGGTTGTTCCATATACTAGCTGCGCCCCGCGGTTTCACCCGCGTAAGTCTCGATCCCGTGGAAATATCGGGATAAAAAGTATTCTGTGTTAATCCAGGTTATAAACTATCTGTTTGCCAAACATCCAACTCCATTCAGTCGTTGTTGCGTGATTGAGTAACAAACATCCAAACACACAAACTTTCACATTTATAATATTAGGCGTAGTTTTTGAGATAGGTTCAATATTACGTATTTGCCTACTTAGTATAAGTAGACGATATTTTAAGTGACTCCATCACTGTTATTTACATAGCAGGTAGTGGTATTCAAATTTGTGTGGGGTAGGTACGACAACTAAAAAGTGAACAAAATATAAGTAAAAATCTTTTTAAAAACAATCTTTAAATTAACTAAAAAGTACTAAATAAAACTTAAAAAAGAACAATAGAACTTTAATTATTTCGGAAGTCGGTGGCAAAAAACAAGGTACCACAACTAAAAAGTTAAAAATATTAAAAAAAATACAAAAAAAAACCAAAAGACTTCAAAATAAATACTAAAAAAGTGAAAAATAACTTTAATTTCGGAAGTTAGTGGCACAAAACGAAAATTAAAAAGCAATACGACACCAACTTCCAAAATTAAAGACAATTTTCACTTTTTTTGTGTTTTTTTTGGAAGTCGGTTGTATTTTTTTTGTAAAAAGTTTTTATTACGGCTGCATTGTAGGTATTCACAGTTGATCATTGGTTTCGATTCTAGTTAGGATCGATTTGATTGCTGTCTGGGTAGGGAATAAGAAGATATGGCTTCATTATTGATGATTAATAAAAGGATAATGTATCGAGTTTTGACCCTTGGTTTCTCAAATCCAAATTAATTTCATTAGGAATCGAATCTCCTTATGTAATCTTAGGCTATTTAGATCATCATTTTGAGGTTTTCCACTCAGACCACTGATTTCAACAGCACCTGACCGAACCGCATCTTTGCACTGCCACTAACCGCACTAAAACAAAAAAAATGATAATTGCAGTTTGGTGGAACAGTTCATACATCGCTACTTCAACCGGCTGTCTGCTTCTTGCATCTAGCAGATTGCTGCGGTCTTCACACCACTATCACCTTGTGAGAGGTCTTCCAACGCTACGTATTTATACTATATCTACAATGATATTCGTTAGACCAAAGTCTTGATTGGCTTGGCAAGGCAGAAAATATAATAAACGTAACAAAACCTTTATCATTTTATGGTTCAGCTCAACTAGATACCCTTTACAGCCCCACAAACTAAGACGGTCGCAAAAACTCGAACCCGCGTTGGCCTTATCACTCGAATAACATAGGTCGACAGTTGGAATCACTCAGCGTAGTTCGTTCACAGAATAGATAGATACAGAAGGCCAGCTCCATATAACGAATGAAAACTGGTGCACGCATACATAGACGCGTACGAAAAATACGACTGATGAATCATGGCTGCTCCGAACTTTGCGCAGAAGGCTGCGCGATAACGTTTTTTAGGAGCAAGATGGTGACATGATTTGAGAGAGAACGTGCGCGAAAGTTCGGAGAGCCTATCGACCGTATTAAAGAAGACAAAGCAAGTTAGCCTCCCAAAAAGTAACCTAATTAGAAAGAAGAAAGGTTACCATCCGTCAAACAGAAGCTTTTAAAATATCTCTTGCTTTATAGACGACTAAATTCAGACAGCCAAGTGGAATAAGCTCTAAATAAATTCCGGTGGCGAGTACGCTTGCACTCGCTGTACGTGAAGCGTGTCTATCGTTCGCTTTCGTTCGTTGATGGATTCGCCTTCTGTAGCTATCTATTCTATGTTTCTGTCCCGCCCTAAACCAGTTGACAGTTGAAGTCTCTCGGTTTACTAAACTGTGCAGAGGATAGATGTCGAGTCGATTTGTTTTCGAGTGGTTTAGAGTCGGTTTTGGTTGATCGTTCGGGTTTGGCTGCTGTAGTGATGTAGTGAGATTTTGGGTTTGAATATCTTTGGTTATTCTGGAAGATCCTACTAGTTTCCTTATTACATAAACATTATTTTAGAGAGACGGCCCCATTTTTTTTTGTGACTAGCTTCGCCTCGCGGTTTCATCCGCATAAGTCTTGATCACGTGGAAATATCGGGATAAAAAGTATTTAATATCCTAACCCAGGTCTACTGTAAGCCAGTATTCTAAATTAAATAATAAAGTGGATTGCGGTAGCATTCACGGATCATTAAGTAGATAACCCAGGTCTACCTTATGCGCCAAATTTCATCCAAATCCGTTTAGCCGTTTTCGCGTGAAAACGTAGCAAACAAACATACAAAAATCTAATCTTTTCGCTTTATTTATTTATAGGAGAACCAACAGCTATAAATAATGGATAACGATTTTATAAGAAACACAGAGCAAATTACAGGTTCTCACGGGTAAAAACTGAAATAGAGAATAGTTGTTTTTTTGTGAATAAATAAACTGCTACGCCACAGATATTTATTCACTCCAAACATACAAATATCCTTACAGGCTAGACCCAATGCGATAAAAATGTAACAAATAAAGGAAATAATAATGTAATGTAATGTAGTATGTGAAGTGATATTTTTCTTCTTTTATATGATGCGCGGATTTCGCTTTTAAGAATTTAGCTAAGTCATTCACATGTTGAATTTTAGAAGAATACTTAATACCTCATTACTCCTAATCATTCGAAGAACCTACCTACCTATAGCCTAAATAATATATCCAGCTGTACCATAAACCCACGAATTCTAGTACAAATTAGAAAAAAAACAATCTAAACTTAATATTAAAAGCCTTGATACTCAAATTACATTCTAAAGAAAAAACTAAGATCTCAAAAGAGACATCACGGGAAAAAAAGATAACCCTCGCGCTGCAGCTACAGAATTAATTACAGAAAGTGACAGTTCGTCGTGACAAAGGTGAGACTCCGTTCTTGTAACACGGTACTTGCAAGTACTTGCAAGACTTGCGAGAATTGTGCAAGTCTTGTAAAGTCTCAACTGTCCTTTATGCATTGTGTGCGGGGCTTTTTAAATTTTGATGGGCTAGTTTTGTTGGATAGTTTTGTGTGTGTCGACTTCAAATAGAGAAAATGAGTTGGTTTTCGTTCTAAAGGTGGACATAGGTGACTTTTTATTTTAGATTTTTGTATAAAAAAATGGGACATATTCAACTGATCCCCTTAAAAGTTATTGAACATCTACTGATTGGTACTTTTTTTATTATTAATTAACCTCTTAAATCTTTTTGGTCTTCTATTGATGCACAGTTATTTGAATAATTGAGCCTCTTTTTAACTTTTTTTGGTCTTCTATTGATGCACAGTTATTTGAATAATTGAGCCTCTTTTTAACTTTACGAACGCACTTACTTGACTATTTAGTAGTTTTAGGACCCCAAAATAGGAATAATTTGAGATTCAAAAAAAGTGGCGCAATCATTATAATATTAGAGTCTTCAATAATATTTTTAGGATAGCAAAATATACATGCCTTAAAAAAATATGAAATCCTAACTAATACCTATTATAAATGTGAAAGTAAGTTTTTTTTCTACGCTTTCACGCTAAAACGGCTAAACGGATTTGGATGAAATTTGGCACATAAGTAGACCATGACCTGGAGGAGGACATAGGCTGCTTTTTATCCTGGATCGCGGACGAAGTCGCGGGCAACGGCAGCTAGTACAAAATACACGCAGATTAAATCGCGGCCAACAGCCAATAGGCAGATAATAATTAAACAAACTGCGCCCTGTAACCCTGTTTCGCATACACGTGAAAAGCAAATCCTAACTATATAATTTTATAAATGCGCAAGGGAGTTTGTTACGCTTTTACGCTAAAACGGCTGAACGGATTTAGATGAAATTTGGCACATGGGTAGACCATGACCTCGAATAGGACATAGGATACTTTTTATCCCGCTATTCCCACGGGATTTAGACTTACGCAGGTGAAACCGCGGGGCGCAGCTAGTCTGTAATAATTATTACTAGTTTCCTCGCCACCATAGGAAAGTCGACTAACTTCTGCTTTGCTCGCATGCATAGTTTTCTCATTAAGCACAGCTACAAAGGCAATGTGTTCTCTCAAATGAGAAGATTACTGCTCTGTTGTTTTAATTAGATATTATTATCAAGGCAAAGGATTTAACTGCAGCACAAATATAGGTACGTAAAGGAAAATAAACACTACGTTTAGGAGGTACTTTCATAAGCATTAGCTCAGTAAAAAATGTAATGCCAAAATGTACTAGGCGAGTGCAACCTACCTTTATTTAAAAATCTATACACTGCTGAAGAGCTTGTTTTTTTTGTTTGTTTGTTTGAACGCGCTAATCTCTGGAATTACCCGTCGGATTTAAAAAAAATGTTTTGGCACTTGATAGCCCAATTCGTGAGGAAGGCTAGGCTTTAACCTAAATAAAGTCAGAAAGAATACTAAGCGAAAACGAAGTATTAGCGCGGGCAGACGATGCGTTGCGACGCGGTTGGTACCAGTAACGTGGACGAAGTCACGGAAGCTATTACCTTTATAAAAGTGGCAGTATCATTATCTCTCTAGCCTTTTCTTAACTATGTTGGTCAGCTTCTAGTCTAACCGGAAGCAGCGGAATAACAGTATTTTACATGGAGCGACTACCTCTCTGACCTCCACATCACAGTTACTGGGTAACACGATACCCCTGGATAAGCCTGATTGTCAGACTAAAAAAAAATACTTAAAAAAAAAACATAAAAAGAAAAAAAAATAACATAAAAATATGATAATATAAAAATATAATATATGGCTAAAATTATGACACGCTTTAATAAAATCTCAAATTAATTCAAATGGATATAATTAAAGATCTACATTATGAAAGTAAATGGAGCCAATGAATTTAAAGATAATCGTAGCCATAACGAAGTAAATACTGTTTTATATTCATAAGCACTTCAAAGAGTTTTGAACTCTTAAACAAAGTCTTTTAGTGTCAATTCTGAAGTTATTAACCTGTTGTGGTTTATTTAGATAGCATAAACATAATCAGCCTATAACGTTCCCACTGCTGGGACACAGGCCTCCTCTCTGTGAGAGGCAGTGGGCCATAATCCACCACGCCGGCCTAGTGCGGGTTGGTAGATGTCACATGTCGTCGATTTTTTGGTTCTAGGTGGTGATGAAATAAATTGCACAAAGTAATGTGCCTGTTTGGGTTCGAACCCACGCACTACGTCACGTAAGCAGGGCCATTACCACTAGGCCACTACTGCTTTTAATTTAGATACATAATTAAGGAATAGATAACACTTACCTGAATTTTGTGAAGGTTTAGACGGGGATACATATGCGGTAGTACCTACATCGCCACATGCGAACTACGCATCAAAGACCTGACGTCACACAAAAATCCTGACGTCACAAAAATCCTGCATCGCGCAATTAAAGTTTACCGTGCAATGAACATATATACAAGAACCCAACATCAATCGTTGGGCAGTTGCCCGCCAGACACAACACCCGTCTGGTCGGAGGATCCTCCCTTTTCTTTGGTGGATGAGTGAACTTTACACCCTGTTCCTCATACTCCTAAACATATGACTCTCACATTTTACAATAAAAAAATCGCAGTCACATGTAAGAAGGGCAAGTCTATTGTCATGAACTAGTGACTAATTCAAAGAACTGAATAACCCAATCCCGTATTGAACTAAAATATTACTAATACTTGCTACCTTATATTAAATAAAAAGCATTTAACTTAATAACCTAGCCTACTCTTGACAGTGGACACTAACCATAGTCCGTTTAGTTTCAGATGCCTCACCATAATGTACTACGCAACCACAAAGATGATGACCCAACTATGTAACAAAGCTATATGCCTGCACACCTCTAGTTCTACAGGTTACCTACGGACCAAGTATACTCATGGTTTTTGTATTCGATGAAAATGTAAACAAATGGATCAGAAAAAGTACCTGCATATGCCAGTTTGTAGCGCCACTTACAAATTGAAAGCTTTGATTTGATTATTTGAATATTTAAAACCGAAATTCTAATTTTAAATCACCTTAAAGATGTTTTTCTCTTGACAACTGATGTTAATTAACGTCAATTTTCATTATTGGGAACAAAGGTGATCTTTCAGTTATTATTTTTATTTTAATGTTATTCTAACTTTTTTTTTTATTTGTGTAATTTGTTGGGATACAAACTTGAAACCTACTAAATACAAATGAATGTGTTACGTTTGTTTACAATTTCAGCACATACTTTTTGAACAAACTATACCTCTAGACATAAAGGTTACCTACTAAGGACCAAGTATACTTGTATACATACAGGTAACCTAGGAACAAGTACAGTGAAGCCAGTGTAAGACGCCTGCGAGCACTTGTGTAGAACAAACTTCCTCGCTTGGAACTACGAACAATAATTAAGCCGGCATTATTATTTGAAGCAACGTATAGTACGCGGTTTAATGTCGACTAGGTTTTTCTTCGGTTCATATAATAGGAATAATGATTGTGCTTATACACAGCATAACACATAGGTTAATCAGCCTATAATGTTCCCACTGCTGGGACACAGGTCTCTTGTCTTCGAGAGGGAGTGGGCTGCAATCTACCACGCGGGACCAGTGCGGGTTGGTAGATGTCACATGTCTTCGAATTTTTGGTTGATATGAGTTGTAGTTCGTAGGTTCGAACCCAAACAGGCGCTTCACTTTGTGTAAATTATTTCATCAGCAATGCTCTCATAACGGTGAAGGAAATCATCGTGAGGAAACCGGCATGTCCTAGAACCGAAAATTCGAAAACTAATTATGTGTGACATGGGTACTTTTTATCCCGGATAATATACATAATAATAGGCTACTTTTATCTCCCGTGTGCCCGGACGGGAGCGCAACCATGGGAGAAGCTTGTAGTCCATAATTCCTTCCACATTTCGCTACACAAGTTGTGTAAATAAATTGGTGACAAAAGTTACTTTTATTTCATAAGATACACTCTAAACAGTTTTAAACTAAACTGTTTTCTAACATTTTCTTAAATTTTCATGTCGGGAAGAAAACTGCAACATATTTTGACGTAAAAAAATGAATTAACAGTAATTTATGACAGAGAAAATGCAAAATATTTTGACTTGCAGGCCTCTACTATGCAAATATATGTGTAATATGTTGATGTTATGAATTCACCTTGTTAAAATTTCGTACAAAATGTTGAAAATTTCATATTTATGTAAATCACTACAAGACATATTATAAAACAAATTCCCCCCGCCGAGTCTGTCTGTCTGAACGCGATAAACTCAAAAACTATCGAACGGATTTTCATACGGTTTTCACCAATGGACGGAGTGATTCAAGGTTTAAGTGTATAATTGATTAAGGTTTCGTGTAAGTTGGCTGAACTATGACGATGATAGTTGAAGATGTCGGAAAAAAGCATTCTGACTGGGAGCTTTACTGGCTTGGAATTCATTATAGTATTTCAATCATTAGTATTATGCTACTAATAGGATTTAGATAAAATTTGGAACATAGAACCCAAAAATTCGAAGACATGACATCTACCAACCCGCACTGGGCCCGCGTGGTGGATTTCGGCCCACTCCCTCTCGAAGAGAGGAGGCCTGTGTCCCAGCAGTGGGAACATTACAGGCTGATTATGTTGGAACATAGAAACAAAAAAGAAAGTTTTTTTTTTATTCTGCACAAACTAAACGCACATTACAAAATAAAGAATGACATACGAGGCTTTTGGCTAATTTGTACTTACAATAGAAGTGCAAATTAGCCACAAGCCTCGTAGATAGTTTATAACCTGGATTAACATATAGGATACTTTTTATCCCGGTAGTACGTTGCCGTAGGATAAATTCCGACCTGTACGCGAGAAAACTGAAAGTATTTAATAAAAATAAACTGTGTGGGTGGTATTAAACTTAGTATCTAAAATAATCGTAATTTTGTAGAATAAGGTTCCTAAAATACGTAGAATTGTAAACTAATTAAACTTAATATTCCAGTTCCCAAAGGTTTTAATAGAAATTAAATTCGGAGTTCTGCGTAAAAGGAGTTAGGTTTATTAATAGACTTATTTTGAATCTAATTCCTGGTAATTTTAAAGCAGATTTTTCATCAGCCTCGTTGGACTGGTTGTCGCAATCGCAAGAGCATGAGGCCCTTTTTTTTTTTTTTTTGAGGGTGTGAAATCATCCAATGACTTCTCCCGCTCTGGGCGCAGCGGAAGGGCGTGCCAGACTTTTACTGACTAAAACCCACCCGTGTTCCTTCAGTTGCCTGTTGCTAAGGTCCCGGTATCCCTTTCGGACTAACCCGCAACCCTGGCAGGCATCGGTCCTAGCGGACCCCGCCAATTGTGCTGACATCTCTTTGAGGCGCGCGTGGAACACGACGCGCCATCGACCCGGGCCTGCTAATCGGACGGCGAGCTACCCATTGCTCGCCGTCCGCAAGCCCGCGGCTATGGTGGCCGGGAATCCGCCTGGGATTCCCGACGCCCAGGGCGTCTCCGGCGGCGGCGGTTAGGGGCGTGAGGGCGCAAACTTTGCCTCTCCCTCACGCGTTCCGCCTCCGGTTCCTTTTTAGTGACTGCTTCCCATGCCCTCTCGCTCCGTACCATGGCCTGGACCAGAGCCGGACGGAGAGCATGAGGCCCGGGGTTCGGTTCCCAGGTCGGGCGAAGTGTTATTGGGTTTTCCCAGCAGGATTTTTTCAGTAGCAGCCAGGAATCTGAATTTGTATCCGGTTGATAGCAGTATATGGCATTTCATTATCAATATTACACTAGTTAGCGATATTTCATACTTCGTGAATTAATTAAAAATGCCATCTGCGACATAGCCCACATTAAAAAAAATAAAAGATGTGGCGGTATCTACATCGCCACATGCGAACTACGCATCAAAGACCTGACGTCACACAAAAATCCTAACGTCACATAAATCCTGCATCGCGCAATTAGAGTTTACCGTGCAGTGGACATATACACAAAAACCCAACATCAATCGGGCAGTTGCCCGCCAGACACAACACCCGTCTGGTCGGAGGATCCTCCCTTTTCTATGGTGGATGAGTGAACTTTACACCCTGTTCCTGAAACTTCATTACAAACAAAGCTTACATTTTTTTACCAAACACAATCACTTTATTGATTTATCAACAACTCGTCCATATTTTACAGTAGGTACCTACCTCCATGAAAATAAGTGGTTACGATAAAAAAATAACTGTTTCACGGTACTTTCGACATCCTTGTCTATAATTTCATGTATATTATCCAACCCACTTATTTAAAAGTGGGCAGGTTGAAGTCAGTGTCTTCAAATAAGTTGTTTTGTAATCATAGCCTATTTTGTAACGTTAGATAACTGAGTTCAATATTTTTGAAAGAGTCGTGTAGTTATTTATGTGAGACTAGCTTCCGCCCGCGGCTTCGCCCGCGTGGTATGTCGATAAAAAGTAGCCTATGTCCTTCCACGAGATGCCATCTATCTCTTTGCCAAATTTTATCGAAATCCGTTCAGTGATTTAGGCGTGAAAATGTAACATACAGACCGACAGTCAGACTGATAGAGTTACTTTCGAATTTATAATATAAGTATAGATTTTTTTCAATGTGTTTATGAGCTGTTTATTCACCACAAAAAATGTGTATAATAAATATTGGACACACCTGCCTCTGCCAGTGTTTGTGTTCTTGTTTTCGATTTATTCTTTCTATTTTTAACCTGTCAGCCTTCAAAACAAAAAGAATGAATATGCGATGCGTTGAACACTCGATCAAAATGAAATGAAATGAAATGAAATTGTTTATTCTGTAAATAGGATATTGGAATCACTTTTACACGTCATATTAAAAAGTTGTAAAAATAACCTAGATGAGGTCGGCGTTTCCTATCTGACTACTCTGAGAAGAAAGGCCGAAACAAACTCAGAGGTTACCGTCTCCTTTAAAGTCCAGACATAATCTTGGTCAGGCCATATGAGGACCATGTAGATTAGAGTCTGAAATGGTTTTTTGAGGAAAGAACCAGACAGATTTGAGTGGACCTGTCCAGTCAGTGCAAGCATTTGTCAGTAATAGTGGAGCTCAACTCAGAACTTAAGGAGCTCAATGACTCGACGAACAATACCAAAGAAAGGACATTTGGGTAGGTGGCATAAAGTTCTCAAATTGCCAGACCTTCGCTAAAACTAACAGAACGAAAAATAAATATCCACATAGTCCTCACATTCACAATAAAACAATACTTACAAGTAATCATCATGTCAATTTGTATATAATATTCAATAATGTCAATTTCTATATAAAACTGGTAGGTATATTTTTATGGTTTTCCATAATATTCAAAATGTCACAATGCTTAGCAGAGCGAGCAGCTCAATCCCATGCATTTTTGTCTTCTAAATAATCTGAAATTTTATAGTACCCTTTTTTACAAAGTTTGGTTTTAATACAGCTTTTAAATCGTTTAATGGGTAAGTTTCGAATGTCAATGGGAAGTTTGTCATAAAAGCGTATACATTGACCCATGAACGAGTTGCCTACTCTGTGGAGACGAGTGCGAAGAACTGCGAGAACTATGAATATCGGACAATTTCTTAAACTTTGATATGTTTTTGTGTACATACAATAGGTTTTCAAATATATATTGTGAGGCTACAGTCAGAATATCTATTTCTCTGAATTTTTCTCGAAGGGAATCTCTTGGACCTAGGTTGTAAATGGCTCGAACAGCCCTTTTCTGTAAAACAAAGATAGCATTAATGCCCGCACAGGCTCCCCAGAGAAGAATGCCATAAGACAGAAGACTATGAAAATAACGAAAATAAACAATTCTGGCTGTATATGGCTGGCGTCAGTTATCTGTCTATTTTTTTTAACGGCATAGGCGGCCGAACAGCCTACCTGATATTTTTTCTATGTGAGGGCCCCATTGTAATTTACCGTCAATGGTTATTCCAAGAAAAACTGTCGATTCAACGAGGTCCAACTCTATTCCATTAACTTTAACATTGGTAGATAGCTGCCTGACATTTGGCGTTGAAAATTTAATGAGTTTAGTCTTTTTTTTCATTCAAGAGAAGATTATTTACATTAAACCAATGCACAACTTTAGAGAGTGCATCGTTAACTTGTTCAAAGTTGACTAACTGACGTTTGATTTTAAAAATGAGGGATGTGTCATCTGCGAATAATACGATCTTCTGATTATCCCTTATGTGGTAAGGCAAGTCATTAATATAAATGAGAAATAAGAAAGGACCTAGAATTGAACCCTGCGGAACGCCCATGGTGACCGAAGATCCTGCAGATCTCTTGCCATTAACATCGACCCTCTGAATTCTGTTGTTCAGATAAGAAGCCAGAAGGTCGAGAGCCTTGTCCCTCATACCATAGTGGTACAGTTTCCTGATGAAAGTATCATGATGTACGCAATCGAAAGCCTTGGACAAGTCGCAGAAAATGCCAAGAGCATCTTGCGACTCCTCCCAGGCCTCGAAAATGCTCTTCAGTAATTCCACGCCCGCATGTTTTGTGCATTGAACGACCCTTTGTAAAACCAAACTGTTTTAGATGGAGTAAATTATGTGCATTGAAATGTCCTAACATCTGTTTAAAAGTTAATTTTTCAAAGATTTTGCTCAACTTATGTAATATCGAAATAGGCCGAAAATTCGTGGGATCAGTTATGCTGCCAGACTTGAACAGTGGAATCATTTTGCTAAGTTTCATCAGATCAAGAAATACACCAGATGCAATACACGAGTTAAAAATTTAAAAATTCGATATTTTGAACACTCGATATAATGAGTGTATGATGTATTGAATGTTCGATGTATTAACCACTAGCATCCGCCCGCGGCTTCGCCCGTATGTCAATAAAAAGTAGCCTAAATCCGTTCAGTGGATTAGGCGCGAAAAGGACAGAGAGACAGAGTTATTTTCGAATTTATAATATTAGTATGGATTCGATATTATGAACGTTCGAGTATTTAGTCGTTCGAGTTATAGTAGTCGATCAATTGACTCTCGGTTATTTGGCATTTGATTTGGCATGTGTGTACACATAGAACGGGTGTACACACGGCTACATATTATCAAGCTATACTTTTTCAGTTTATGCTGATCTCGCATTGTATATGATTTCCGTACAATGCGAGGTCAGCTTATACTAGAAATGTATAGCTTGATGTGTAGCCGTGTGTACACCCGCACCTTCTGGGCATGCTGGTTCCATAGAAGCCCTCATCCATCGCTATTCATACGGTGAGATCAAGAGCAAGTATTTGAACTAGAACTGGCGATTATGAAAAAAATAATCATCGACTATTATGATCGCCCCTTTCATGAAATAGAAAAAAAAAACCGTCTTACTTCCCCAACTTTTAAAACCGAACATTCTACACACATGTAGAGATAATAAAATTAAACCAAATTCCCTTAAGCACGCAGCACGCACCTATCCTAAATCCTTCTTAAAGAAAACCATCCCTTTCACATAAAGACCTCTCTAATGTATTATTGCCACGTTCACCTTTTCAAATACACACATAAACATATTTTTTCACCCCCAAAAGGGGTGACACACACCCCGCATTCAGCGAAAACATCCATTGTAAAAATATGCCGAACTACACGGATACCTTGACCCAAATGTTTGAAACTAATGAATTTTTTGTGCGAGCTTTACCCATTTCCCAAATGACTACAAAAAAAACCTCTTTTTATACTGAAATGCATTTCACCCCGCAACTTAGTGTAGTTATTAGGCTATTTGTCCATTAGAGTGGATAAAAATTCAGGTCTCCGCTCCACTTTGCTTCAGTGAACATGGCCAGGACGGGTTTGAGATTGATTTTATGATGAACTAGCTGCACCCCGCGGTTTCACCCGCGTAATGTCTCGATCCCGTGGGAATATCGGGATAAAAAGTATCCTATGTCCTATTCCAGGTCATGATCTACCCCTGTGCCAAATTAAATCCAAATCTGTTCAGGCGTTTTAGCGTGAAAGCGTAACAAACAAATAAACAAACAAACTCACTTTCGCATTTATAATATTAGTTAGGATAAATAACGAAAACCTATTAGTTGTTTACAACACAATCTCTTTTTCTCTCCACCATCTCCACTTTTGTGGATACCAGGTTACATTGTCGGGTTCACATTCCCCACTTCAAGCGTCGTGTCAATTATTTTTAAATGTCACAGCATCATACTGGTCTCAAACAGGACTTTCTGTTTTTATTTTCATGTATAAAAATACTTATTTTGTTTATGTTTATATTTTAGGTACTTATTTAGTTTAGATTGTGATATTTGGGTGCGAACCCTAATTAATAATTTGTTTTTCTTTCGTCGTCGCTCTTACACTTTCCCTCAGTCCTCTCCGCTAACTCGCGCCGCTCCAATGGACAAGCAGCTTTAGTTAGGGGTTGAAATGGCCTAGCCATTATAGGGTTATTTCGACGAACAAATCAGTTCTGAACATTAATGTTATGGTCGTACTGATAGCGATGCTATATGTGCTACTTCGCAGATTAGTTTAAGGTGTGTTTCGAGTATTATCGCTGGACTCATATGGATGTTTATGTTATGACTGTGTTCAAGGGCGTTAGAACATGGGATGAGGATGTGAAACTTTTTATGTGATAAGGGAACTCATTTTCGTAGACAGCAGGTTTTAAATAAAATCTAAATCGTTGGTCTAGTGATCGCGAGCGCTACTACTGAGCATAAAGGTCTTGGGTTCGATTGCCAGGTCGGAAAAAGTGTGTAGTTTTTTTTATCTGAAATTCCTCAGTAGCCGCCCGGAGTCTGGATATGTGCCCGGTTGATAGCAATAGGCTCGCCCCCTGAGACTTCAACATAACTGGCGAAATGTAGGTGTACTATAGGTTACACCTATGCCAGGCAAATCTTCAATCCACTTCTTATGAATCTTGGTCTCTGAAAATCTGAATCTTTGGTCATATTTGACATATTACTCACATTTTTGTGAAACTCATCTCTTGTCGTTAATGATACGTCAGCGCCGCTACCAACCTTGCGCTGACTGGAATCATATCGTGAGAATAAGAAAACATGCCTTCAAATAATAACCACATCTCTAAAATCCACTATCGCAAAATAAACCACAAAAATAATCAACGAATAATTGCAGCATGCATTGTATATGCAATTTGCATATCTTATCGCCGGCAGTGGCACCAAGACTCGCGGCTATCGGCGCCGACCATCGGTTCGCGTTTATGAATACAAATGTTGCCTCCAATTTGGGCTCCGTTAGACGCATATTGCAGGGTTATGTTGCCTATAACCCATTTATGATCGTATTTTGATACATAATATGGCTGTATTGGCTTGATGGCTTAATGGCGCGATCATTTGGGTTTTTTAGGAGTATTGACAGGTGTGTACCTAGGTAAGTCATGGTAAAAAAACTAACTAGGCTGGTAACATTTTTCGGTAGTGTTCGCTCAAAAGAGAAAACATCTGTTTTACAACGCGAAAATGAATGCTCGTTCGCCGTGACGTTTTCACTGAAATAATGAGTGAGCGAGCATTCGTTCACCGAGTCCAACCGATCATCACTGAACAAACATGTTCGCTCGCTCAAGTGTTTTCATTTACCGCGCGAACAAACGCTTGCTCGGTCAGAACTGTTCAGAATACTAAGTGAAAACTCAGCTGTACCTATATCCTATCATATTCAATGAGCAATATTTGTATTTATTATTTGTAATCACGCTCTCGAAAACGGCTTTGACGATTTCGATGAAAGTTGCAACATATGGGTTTACGGGGGCAAAACTCGATCTAGCTATGTCTATGTCTCATATCTGGGAAAATTCGTTTTCTCTCTTTTAACCAAGCAAAGTTCGCTTGCCCATGTACTTAATTGCACGTGTAACCAAATCTAGTGTAGGCAAACTATTAATAACACTCTATTATTTTTCCACATAAACCAACTCCAAAATCTAATATACTATAATAATATTCAAAGAGAATTAATTTGAAATCCCAGCTCTCATTCCAAGGGTCCCGTCTTTGTCATAGAGTTATTAATAATTTATGCTAAACATATAATAACAATCAGGCTATCATGGCAAATAGATTCATTTATGTAAATGAGGGTTACCCGAGCTGAAGAGTTGAACGATGAAAAATCAAAGAGCTAACATTGAGTTTACTTGATAGTGTAGTTTGAGGGTTAGATAGGAGACTGCTTCTTCATTTTATAGATTACTATTTTTTTTAAGTGAAAACTGCTTTAGGCGCCAAGGCGCCTAAAGCAGTTTTCACTTAAAAAAAATTCCATGATTTTTGTGCTCAAGAGCACAAAAATCATGGAACTCGCGTCATCGTCACTCTGGAAGTGATTTGTTTATTTAGCGGCATCTACGCCGTTATGCTTTCACGCTAAAACGGCTGAACGAATTCGGATGAAATTTAGCACAGGGACCACCATGACCTGAAGAAGAACATAGGATACTTTTTAATATCCGATAATCCCACGACTTCCAGACTTACGCGGTTGAAACCCGCGGGGCGTAGCTATTATTATTATATAGTGTAATATTATTTATTATTATTGGGTTATTGGTAAAACAACGACAACCTCTTAAGGAGTCATTGTATTCAGCGAACAAAAAAAAACAGCTGTTCCGTACATTTATGTTCGCATAACTCGTCAAAATGTACAAAACAGCTGTTTTTTTTTTATCGCGATTTCACTTTTGTTCCCATAGTAAAAGTTGTTCATAATGATGAGTACAATGACTCCTTAAGAGGTTGTCGGTGTTTTACCAATAACCCTGTATCGATTCCTCAACCAACTATGACAATGAGCCTGAGCTAAATAATTAACCATAATCATAGAAACACACAATGCTGATATTCAAATCCACTGGGTCATGTCCCATAAAACAAGGTTATCAAACCCCATAATTAAATTTACCGACCAAGGTAAATGCATTCACGGTAAACCGGTATTACGGTAAAACAAACAGGTAGTGCAAACATGGACAACCATGATTTGTGGCTGTTTACAGAGAAAGCAATACGTAGGGAAAATTGTGTTATCGTGTGTTTTCTAGGCAAATAACAGGCGTTTAGCCCAGCTTGTAACACAAATCACTAAACACTAGTAGCGCTCAAAATATTTAAAACATCATCAACTCATGATCCTAATCCTAACTAATATTATAAATGTGAAACTGAGTTTGTTTGTTTGTTCGGTTGTTGAACGGATTTGGATGAAATTTGGCACATGGGTAGATCATGACCCGGAGAAGGACATGACTACTTTTCATCCTGTGGGCCTAGACAAAATGACATTCTTTCAACCATAACGATGATGGAAAAGGCAAAAATATATAAGACTGACATAAGCTATCGAAAAGCTTATGTCAATCCTGTTGAAAGTCGTTGTAGAAATACGAAACGCTCAAAAGTGCCTTTAATGTGCCTACTTGAAATAAATTATTTGACTTTGACTTTCGGAGCGATTGTCACTTGTCTAGGCCCTCTGGATCGCAGACGAAGACGCGGACAACAGCTAATTGTATACATATAATATATATAGATAAGTATATGCGTTATGTATTTATTTATATAAGTATATGTTACACAACCCTTTTTTTTTTCGAGCATGTTACACCACCCTTGAAATGCATCCAAAGGTTGTCTTTATTTTTTTAATATTTGTATTTCCTGTGCGTGTCCGAAATAAAATATTTTTCTTTCTTTATTTCTTCTTTCTAAATCGTTCGATGGAAAACCGATACATTGTTTTGAAACTTGATGGCGTATCATAACATTAAGTTTGAGCTTAGTAGACGTATTGTGATGAGCTTTGCTCAACATCTAATAGACGCGTAGAGTGGAGCTTACTATTCCATTGGTTTAGCGTACTACTGTAATGGGGCCAGTGAAGTAGCGAAAAGTATTGACTACACAAATATACAATGTGTTATTTTTTATATCCCATAACTCTAGGGTATGATTGAGACCATATCAAAGAACCAACTGGCATATGAATTATTATTCAATCATATTTTTTTTTGTTTTAATTTTTCATACAAAATAATTCGACAAAGTCACAATTATTAATGTAAAACACCGTTACGTGAAATATGACAACGTCGCATTATGAATGATTGGTTTGAATAAAAAATAATTACTCTTATTTATCAATGAAACTTCGTCTTCGTCAAAATAATTAAAAAAAAGAAAAAAAAAGTAAATAATTCATAATAATTCTATTATCAATCATTATTTAATAATATGAAATGAAATGTTGAATTATGATTGCATGCATGTAATTTTTTTTTTTTTTTCGAAATTCAAAGCAAGAAATAAAAGGCTATTTTATTTTTATTTTATTTTATTTTCAATGAAACTTAGATACCTATACACATCGAGAGTCTATTATATATCTTCGAAACTATGCATTTTTGGACCACCTATTCTAGGAGGTTTTGTGTTATTTTTACTTAAATAAGTAAAAAGAACACAAAACTTACCCTAGAGTTATGGGATATCATTTTTGATATCCCTTAACTCTAGAGTAAGTTTATAAGTTTTTTAAGTTTATACAACGTGTTGTTTTCAACAAGTTGTATAAACTCACGCGTTCTTCCCATGGAGGTAGGGAGGAACTACAGAACGCCACCTGCTACGATCCTTAGATACTTCTTGAGCCTCGTTTACTTGTAAGTATTGATAAAAAAATAGTTCCACTTCTTCTTCCCAGCTAAAGCACTAGGAAGTGGTGAAGGGTGGGCGTTTTAGGGGACTGTTTTATGTAATTTTGACGTTCGAAAAGTGCTGTTTCTCAGCCTAATTTGAATAAATGACTTTTGATTTTTGATTTTGAGTACCTAATTGAAGTTAAAACATAACCTTCACATCAGGTATAAAAATATCTTTACTGACGGAAAAAGATTCAATTTTAAAATATAAAATAAATTATTGCATTGATTTTTATTTTATAAAGACAGTTAATTCTGAAGCAAATTGTCTCCAGACTTTAATTGTCCGTGTAATCAAATTATAATTTCGATCCTTAGACAGTTGTATGAAATGACTATAAAACGGAAACGACGTTACGTAGGGTATCAATTTGTTTAACAATTAATATCCTTAACTGTACTTTGTCGAATTACAGCACCAGAACTTGACCTTGCGCTATAAAAACATGCCAGTTATCACACAATCAATGAAAGGTCATTTATAAAAATTAAATAAGTACTAATTAAGTCAAACTTAAAAGAAAATTGCGGAGAATCACAATGTCATGAACATTTCTTCAAGAATGGAAAGAAAATGGAAAAGCCTTCGATCAAGTTTTATAGAATAGAGAAATGTCAATTGGACCTTAAAAATGCAGTCGCAATCTCAACGCGACTCCCTCGAAGCCTTGAAACAGGAAACGTTTGATCAAACTCGATTTCTTTATGAAAATTCCATTCCTGGTTTATTTAGAAAGTAGGATTTTTTTTGCAATTGTTTGCTGTGAAATGTTGTGATACTTTTTAAGAATCTGTAGCTATAAGCATGTTTAATGCAATAGATATAAAAAGGGTTTATTTTTAATTTATTCAGATAATAATTTCTGAAAAAAAATCTAATCAAATACAAGTTCGGTACATATACAGGATTACATATACATAATTATGTTTGCTTATCTTGTCATGTAGTGACTAATGTAGGGAACAGCTATTTTTTTTAGTAATTTCAGGGTTGGTCCCATAGTGAAAGTTGTTCATAAGTATGAGTACCCTTTAAGTGGATTAAAACGAATAAAATATTGACCCGTATAAGTCAAGTATTTTTGTATTTTTGAGGCAAGAAAAGTAAGGTAATTTTCTTTTTTTTTTTCTAAAAAAGATATCCTACAATCTTTTTTAGTTCTTTTTCTACTCATAGATATTAATTCTATCCATTTTTTCAAACTCCCATACCTAATAATTGGCTATATTTTTACATAATCCCCAATTACGATTCCAAGGGTACACAATAAAATTAATGGTATAATTACTTTCAATCCGTGGTTTTAATGGCTACACAGTCGAAGCTTATGAAGCCCACGCAAGCTCAAACTCGAGTGGGCGTCCATTTTGCCGCATTTTCTCTGTAATATTATGATACTTATAACACGATTATACACAAGCAACTTTTATTTCAGGAAGTGCCTTATTTAACCAATACCAATTATTTAGCCAATGTCTTAAAATTTGTTAAAAAAAACAGTTTTTTTTTTATTTTAAAGATATGGTGCGATAATACGTATTTCCGCCTCCAGAAGAAGGCGAAAATACGGTTCCTAGAAGAGCTATGACCGCCATATAGCGTCTGCAATTTGACGTCGAATGACGTCACTGAAAATGAAATTACGTTAGTGTGTTTTCGTAGAGAGCTTTTTTTGACATAAAGTCAAACCCAGCTGCCACAATTTCCATGACAGCCGTCACTGCGGCCGCTATCTGGCGGCCACCGCTTTTCTAGGAAACCGTAGTTGTAGTGAAAGCCAGTGACGGCACTACTGGTATGTGGTCTGCGGCCGACCCTCGACCGCAGCGTCAGACGGCAAAGTCGCCATATACGGAAGCGTTTTCAAGAATTACATAGAAACCAGTAATGTCGCTGCGGTCTGTCGTTGCGATTGGGTGACATTCCCGCTTGCGGTTGCGGTCACTGACTAGAGAAACAGCTTAAAAAGTCCTTTAAATAAACTGTCTCGTTGATCAAGAGGAAGTAAGTTCGACTGCTGACCTGTGTTTGATCCTAAGGTTAGGCAGATGTTTGTGGATTTTTTCTAGTTTATCAGATTGTCTGGTGTTCCCGGTTTATTGCAATAAAATAACTATAGATGTGGATGTGAATAGGTGAAAGAAAACATCGTGAGGCAAACTGGAATTCATCTGCTTAGCTTTTTCCCAACTATGTTGGGGTCGGCTTCCAGTCTAACCGGATGCAGCTGAATACCAGTATTTTACATGGAGCGACTGCCTATCTGACCTCCACAACCCAGTTACTGGGTAATACTATACCCCTTGGTAAGACTGGTTGTCAGAGTTTTCGGCTTCTGACGACCCGTAACGACTGTCAAAGACTGTAAAGATGTAAGACTGTAAAGATGGTCACCCATCCACGGACCAACCCCGGCAAGCGTAGCTTAACCTGATGGATCGACCCGTGCGGCTGTTATTATGTAGCTTCGAGCTCCTCTCGAATGAGGAAACCTGGAAATATAGTTTTTATGAAATGAAATTGTTTATTCTGTTAATAGGATATTGGAATCACTTTTATACGTCATATTAAAAAGTTGTAAAAATAAGCTAGATGAGGGCGGCGTTTCCTATCTGACTACTCTGAGAAGAAAGGCCGAAACAAACTCAGAGGTCACAGTCTCTTTTAAAGTCCAGACATAATCTTGGTCAGGCAATAAAGGCATAATCTTGGTCTTATAAGTCTTAAATCACCAACTTGTTGTTGGTCTTGGGAAAGCGTGGTGGTCTTCTCTGTATGAGAAAAGGCTAAAATATAGGCAGGTACTGATGTGAATTGTCGGTACTAAAATACCTCTGTTTACTCATTCCAAAAATACAAGCACGAATTTATTTGTTTGTTTTATCCAAAAAACATATGAAATCCCAATTTTCCGGTATTTTTCCGAGAGTATCACAATTTGTGCTGGGAAATGGAAAATATCAACGTTCCCGATGTTTTTGGTAGTGGATTTATATTTTATCCATACGCTGTTGTCGTAAAACGAGTCCTAATATAGAAATCGAGCTTTTATTTCGGTAATAAAGGATTGACTTCGTGTATTTTTAACCTGACCTTTTTTGTCCCAGTGGCGAGGGTGAAGCCTGAACAAAGATTACCATGTTTTGATTAATGCATCAAGCTTACTTTTTTATCACAAACATGAAATAATGTGAAGTTTATGGATCTTTGTTAGGTTTTTTTTAACTCAAGGCATGAGGGTGGATGGATGGTTAACAGGGTGTAAAGTCCACTCATCCTCTATAGAAAAGGGACGATCCTCCGACCACCGAGGGGTGTTGTGTCTGGTGGGCTAGTGCCCGACGATTGTTGTCAGGATGTTGTATATATGCCAGGCGAGCGGGAAACTCTGCTTGCGCGATGCAGGATTTTGCGTGAGGTCAGTGTGATGTTTGCATGTGGCGATGTAGATGGCACCACAAGCTCAATGTCAAATTGTTACCAACGACATGCCGTCTACCGTAAAACACCGGTTTACTGGTTTTCTCTTTATATATTCTAACTCATAAACAAAAATAACTAGAATCATTACTTGTTTTAATTACCCTGAAAGACATTATAATATCGACCGAACTATTCAAAACACGACTTTATTTGCCGTAGTATAACATTAAATAGTATTTGTAAATAAGACTGAATAGAATGATTTTATGTTTACTTCTAAAGAAAAATATTAATAAAAGAAAGCAAGCGCTTTATACACTGTTACACTTCCCTGGAGTAGATATTTCTGTAAAATCACGTAAATAACTTACGGAACGTGTTCGCCATTTAAGTTATTTTCGGATACGTTAAATCACCGGCAGTTTATTTATAGCATACCTACTAGCTGACCCGACAAACGTTGTTCTTCCAAAATTAAAATGTCGAGAAACAAAAAACATTCAGCTTTTTTACCCAGTTTTCCCGGCAACTTTTCAATGATTTATTTCCGTATGAATTCCTCCTACGCTGATGTCGCGTACGATCGGTCGCGTACGCGTAGCAACGTAGTACGCACCGCGGATGTCAGCGTCGCAGTATAGTGCTATAGAGAACACAATGTATATACCTACGTACCCGCGACCGAAGTACGCGACCGACATCAGCGTAGGAGGAATTCAAGCCTACAGAACCTCATACAAGAGGCAAATTTTTGTTGTAAACGGCATTTAATTTTTATTGCACAGATTAGGTACAAACCATACAGGTTGAATTTCAAAATCAGCAATTCAGTTTACGTTTTATCCAAAATCAAGCTCATGACTTTTTAGTTCATTTTGTTTCCATAGTTTGGGATTCCTGTAGTCATATCTCAAAAAATCATCCTGTTTACTGAATACAGAGACAGCATAATTAATACAAACAATAATGTATAAACGACCCCAGCAGACGATATTTTTTAATCATAAAATAATACTTATTTATACAAAATCTAAAAAAACCACTGACCTGCTAGCTTGGGTATTGGAGGCGTAATCGGTGCAGCCGCTGTCGTAGCCGTGTTCGGGGGGTACACAGGATCGCAGCATTCCCTCTCCGGGAACTCGCTTCCCCCCACCCATGCCACCAACAGTAGCATCACTCCCACCACGGACCATATTCCACTCAACCGGAGACACCCACGAGACATCGACGAGGTTAACCCGAAATAGCAACTCACTTTTGATAACACAATATGAGAAACCGATTTTTGTGGCCGCCTGATTTCAGTATTCAATTTTGGGAAGTGCGAAATCGGATTTAGAATTGACGCGTATGATGGAAAACTGTATTTTTTAAATTCAGAATTTTGATTTTCGAATAACTGGCATTCACTTGTTTCTCTTCCTATCTCGCTTTGTTTTTGCACTTGAATAGATGTTTCGGTCTCTTTTTCACCCCGAACCGTTTTTCTTTCATTATCATCGCCGATGTCCTTTTCTTCTGTCATCTGACACTTTTCACATTACACTTTTTAAAATGTTACATCAATATTTTCTTCTACTTAATTTTTAATGATATATATTGATTTTCTTCGTCGCCCACTTAACTCATAGGTACATAATTGACTTGAAACGCACGGAACTCCCGCAGATTTTTTTATTGTATAATAATTTGTAATAAATATTTATATTTATTTAAATCTGGAATAAAGGTAATGCAGCATGACATTAAATTAATGGAAACAGAAAAAAGAAAAAGTACTAAGATGATTTAACTTAGTAAAAAATGAAAACAATATTTCTGTCACTCTCATACATAAAAAAGTAACTTCAAAACATTTATTCTCCAGACATAGTTCCATAATGTTCTCATCCATAAACCATTCAGGCAGGACCCATAATTCTTGTGCCAGAGATTATAAAAAGTTTAAACTCAGCCTGTGTGTAAGGGGCCCAAAGTTAAGAGGGCATTAAACAAATTGAATTCTTAATACGCTATTTAACTTTTTGTTCGAAATCCTAACGCATATTACTTTTCTACCTACTCCGAAAACTTCTTCTATTTTCGTCGAAATTTCATTAAATGGGCCAAGATTTTTTTTTCTCATTCGTTCCCTTTTGTTTCGCGTTGAGATGTGATAATTTATTTTAATTGTAATTCTTAAAAAGATTTTTGCTTTCATTTTTATTCGAAAGTCTTGGCTTTGGAGATTGTTCTTTTAATAATGTCTCGTTTTTTAGTAATAAGACGTGATTTACGAGTTGCCAAGTTTGGCTAATGAGTGGGGATTATGTTTCGTAGTTTTTTTTATTTTATTAGAAATTGTTATTTGTTTTTAATTTGGCATGGTCAGACAATCGTTGAAATTATTTACTACATGGTAAAGATTAGTTTTAAAATATTTAAAGGATCATTTGGAATCTCATCATCATCTGTCTAACCTTTTCCCAACTACGTTGGGGTCGGCTTCCAGTCCAACCGGATGCAGCTGATTACCAGTATTTTACATGGAGCGACTGCTTATCTGACCTCGACAACTGTGTAATACGATACCCTTGGTAAGACTGGTTGTCAGACTTTCGGGCTTCTGATGACCCCTAGCGACTGTCAAAGATCTATGAATGACAGAAATGAATCAGTTGTATTCCACGACACAATATTTTTGAATACATAAATAAAGTGATGAAAATCCACTAAATGAAAAGTATTAAATATAATAAAACAATTTATTTAATTTTTAAAAAACACGCCTGCAAAAAAAAAAATATAGCCTATGTGACTCCCACAATTAAGACGAACCTAACGACACCTCATACGTTAAAATCTATCAAGCCGTTTACGCTCTGTAGCCGAGCGTGCCAAAGAAATAGATATACTCTCGAAAAACATTACCCTCCTTCTGGGGCAGTCGGGTAAAAATAGGTATCTACTTCAGAAAATTGGAATAAATTGAAATAGCCGTTTTAGTTGTACTTACATAAATGTCTAAAAATCTTAGACAGCCCTATTCTAGCTTGTCTTATTCATTTAGTCGTTGAACGTTTAACGTTAACGTGCGTTTGCAACGTCAATAACATTCAATTAAGTCCATCCATTTGACAGTAAACGAATTATTTCAGTTTCAATTAGAAACTGAAATAATTCGTTTACTGTCAAATTAAACGGCTGCAACTTAATTAAAGTAGTAGGCATTTGACATCTATAATGGAAAACACGGTACATATTAGATAATGTGAACATTAAACATGTTTTTTTTTACATAAAAATTTTTTTTTTCTTACTATTTCAAAACTTTTTTTTAAACTGACTGCCTCTTTCGTCACTACTGAGCATGATGCTGGTCGTAGATTCGATTCCCAGGTCGAGTAAAGTGTTACTAGGATTTTCCATCAGGAATTTTTCAGTCGTAGTCTGAAGTCTGAATTTTTGCCCCGTTGATAACTATTGAAAAAATGGGAAATGTTGTTGTAGGTAGCTTAGGTACACCTCTGCCTGGCCCTGGGGGATTATAGGCGTAATGTTATGTTATTTCGTAAAAGACAAATCAGTCCAATAAAATTCAGACAAAATTAATAATTATTTATTGTAATTGGTTGTACAACCGTTGTAACATTCGAAATTCGAAATTTCTTCTTGTATCGTGGGTGTAAACGCACCCACGATACAAGAAGAAATTCTTAGTGTGGGGCAACGTTTAAAAAAAAAAAAAAAAAAAACAAAAAAAAAAAAAAAAATAATAAATAATAACTAAATAAAATTATATATATAGTCCTCCAGACCGTATTTTCGGCCACGGCGGCCAATCTCAACGGAGACTAGCCTTCGGCGCGGGAGATATTATAGTGCACAAGTGTTTGCGCAGACACAAGTGCAGAGTGCACTTGTGTCTGCGCAAACACTCTTCCCTCACTCTCATAGTCCGATGGGACGGCAATCCGACACGACCGGAGAGAAATAAAATTACGAAGCACACAAACGGACGACTCTGAATTTAAAAAATTACAACAAAATTGATTGTTATAGAAGTACAACCGCAATAAATCCACAAATGCAAAATAAAAATCTGAGGTAAACTCCGTTTTTCTTACTAACACAACCAGATCCAACGCAGCTTGTTCAAGTTTTAATAAAGATTAACAAAGTCTTTCGGTCTAACAAAGTCTTTCGGTCTGCCAAAGCGAGCACTTGTCATGAAAACGTACAAGACATAGTCGGGGAGTTAGATGATTTCTTTTGAGCCTCAAGATCAACTTTATGAACAATTAAAAAAATATATTAATAAAGGTATCGTGGCTAAGTAATAACAGCCGCACGATTCGATCCATCAGGATAAGCTACGCTTGCCAGGGTTGGTCCGTGGATGGGTTACCATCTTTACATACCCGAGACTCGTCTGTGTTTCGTAAAGCACGTTAAGCCGTTGGTCCCGGCTGTCATTCGTGGATCTTTCACAGTTGTTACGGGTCGTCAGAAGCCCGAAAGTCTGACAACCAGTTTTACCAAAGGGTATCATATTGCCCAGTTACTGGTTTGTGGAGGTCAGATAGGCAGTCGCTCCATGTAAAGTACTGGTATTCTGCTGCATCCGGCTAGACTGGAACCCGACCCCAACATAGTTAGGAAAAGGCTAGGCAGATTGATTGATTGTTACTGTGAAATTCCGCAACAACTTGTGTTGCAGTTTTCACCATCATTTCGAGAATTTATTGCGGAAGGTTTATGAGGGAAATAAATTATTAAATTAAACTTACTTACATAAAATAAATAAATCTCGAAGTTTTTTGAAGTCGTCGTTAAAACCGTGCGAAACAGCCGCGGATCGCTCGCTAGTAAGTAAAGAAATTCGATTGCAACGTCAACCGTATCAATAAATGATTAGATAGATCATACTTTAGTAATGTGCATTTACAGTTAACAAAGTAATTTCCACGTTAGTAACTGTACCTAATCAACTTTAATCTTATGTAAACTGTACCTAATCAACTCGATTGATAAAGGAATACAACACCATAATAGTATTATTTCCGAATGCTAAAAACTCTGCTACTCTCAACAGCTCAGCTCGTTCGAATAAAGATTATCAAATAAAATAATAGTGTCTTTCGGTCTGCCAAAGCGGCACTTGTCATTAGAACGTTCAAGACATAGTTAGTCGGGGAGTTAGATGATTTCTCTTGAGCATCAAGGACAAGTTTAAAAAGATTAAAGACCACTACATAGTATAAAACAAAGTCGCTTTTTCTCTGTCCCTATATCCCTGTGTATGCTTAAATCTTTAAAACTACGCAACGGATTTTGATGCGTTTTTTTAATAGATAGAGTGATTGAAGAGGAAGGTTTATATGTATAATAACTTCACAGTTTTTCTTTCAGTGTATTTAGTATCAGCATTGCACCCGTGCGAAGAATAATTGCAACACTTGAAACCTAGTTTTTTTCTTAATAATACAACCAGAACCAACAGCGCAACTTGTTCAAGTTTTAATAAAGAAAATAATAAAGGCTTGTTCTGTAAAAGCGGCACTTGTCATGAAAACGTTCAAGATATAGTCGGAGAGTTAGACGATTTCTTTTGAGCATCAAGATCAACTTTAGCAATTAGTTGGCTAAAGCCATAACTGAGTTTTTTAATAGGGTTGCCAATGTCAAAATAATAATTTGTGGGGCAGTTTCGGGAGTTGTGCAGTTTTAAAAGGTGGCTAGTTTGTTGGGTAAAGCGAATTGTCTGAATACTAGAATACCTATAAAATATTTTTTTCTAATGATATAACCCCTTTCTAGCTATATCATCTTTTCTCCATCTTCCATAGTAAACAATTTATGTATTTTTTTTACAGTGTTTTATTTATTTACACACACAGTAAAATACAAAATATATACGACATCATTAAAATATGAGAACAAAGGTACTGCTTATTTCTTAAGAAATTTCTTCCAACAGACCTGCGAAAGGAGAAATGAGAAAGAAATGTAGACAATAGTGTGTGAGAACAAGAAGAGAAAAACATGATTATGCGAAGTCTTAACTAAAAATATCAAATATACTTACACAGCTACCTGTTTTCGTTGTATCATTTTCTATTTTATTTAGAATATTTGATAAAGTGAGGAGTAAAAGAGGAGTGGAATAATTTAAAATATTATAAACTCAAATTCAAAACTCAAACTTAAGGCATTTATTTCAAATAGACCAATTACGGGCACTATTGAATTATCAAGGGGTCGGTCAGTCAGAAAGATAAAACTATTTGCCAATTCCAAAGCGTAGTAGGTACCTATGGAGAAGAACGGGCAAGATACTCCACGGAAACTCTTATAAACCAAAATGAAATGTTGTTACAAAATATTGGTAAAAAAAAAAATAGTTTAACTATTATACTATATTTGTAAAAAAAAAAATAGTTTTTAAACTATATTTTTTTTTCATTGGTTACATCATTCATGTTGAAATTATACATGTGAGAACCTTGCAGAACGTTAAAAGCGTCCGTAAAGAAAAGATAAAAAAAACAGTAAAAAAAAAATTAAAAAAAATAAGCCGTGCTAGCTACTTACTTAGCTGGCACGGCTTATTTATTTTAATTTCATTGAGGAGAGAGAGAGTAAGAACGTTTTATACATATATACATTCTACGTATTATATGGCCAGATTTTGTTTCACATAACTATTCAATTTCTCAAAACAAGCTTTATTAATTACGAATATAATGCCAGCCCTAGACAATAAAGTGAAAACGTTTAATTTCTTAGGATTTCGCATAAAATTATAATTTGGTTTTCGCCTCAAATTGATAGATCTTAGTGAACTTAAAGTGCTAAGTCGGCTGAAATATCAAAGTTTTGTTCAACAAATTATTTCTAAGTTGAATTTTGTATTAATATTGTCTTAACTGCTTTTCGGAGTTGACCGTGGGGTTAGTTAAGTACTTAATGACGTCGCGGACTCTTGACCTATGCTTTCATTGAATTAGAAATTTTAATTAAATCTTTACTAATTTACACAATAAAGCTGAAGAGTTTCTTTATTTGAACGTGATATTAATCTCTGGAACTACCAATCGGATTAAAAAAAAAAAACCATTTGATACCTCTTCGTAAGATTATTTTACATGAACCACACGCTACAAACCTTATGAGAAGAGCAGAACTTTATATAAGAATACGAATAAGAACTTTATATAATAAAGATACGTTTCCTCTTCACACTCTTCTCAATACACTAAAAATTTTGAAACACTTTGGAAAATATATTTTTTTTGTAGTTTACCTACTTTTATATTTAGTAATTCTATGGCCAAGATTATATTCGACAACGAATTTTTATTTTGACATTCACTTCACTTTAACTTATGATTTATTTTGCTTTCGATCACAGAATTTTCAATCGCCACACTATCAGGGGAATCACCTTGACGTTTTGACAGCTCTTCTATAAATAATGTTTTAAAATTAATCTTTCGATACGAGTTGCCGACTTAAAATACGACACGGTTGGCGCAGTGGCTCAGCGATGGACTGCTGCGCAACGTGTCGCGGGTTCGATCCCCGCACGGAACAAATATTTGTATAATCTGCAAGTAGTTGTTCCGGGTCTGGGTGTTTGGACTAGTTTCGGCCCGCGACTTTGTCCGCGTGATTTTTCTTGTTTTAACATAAAATATATCCTATAATACTCGGCAATACTGTAGGTTCCCGTTACTGAAAGTATTTTCCGAATCGTATCAGGAATTACTTTGCTTGCGTAGTTTTTGAGTTAGCTTCAATGATACGTATTTTCCCACTTAGTATATTATGTAGACGATGTTCTTTGTGACTCCGTCACTATTATTTATATAGCAGGTAGTGCTATTCGAATTTGTGTGGGGTAGGTACCACAACAAAAAAGTGAAAAATAAAAACTTTTTACAAAAAAAACGCAACAACAACCGACTTCCAAAGAAAACACAAAAAAAGTGAAAAATAACTTTAATTTCGGAAGTAAAACGAAAATTGAAAAGCAAAGCCACCAACTTCCGATATTTAAGTTATTTTACACTGTTTTAGTGTTTTCCTTGGAAGTGGGTTGTTTCTTTTTTGTAAAAAGTTTTTATACTTATTATTGAGAAATTTGAGATTCTCTATTAGAGAGAGAAAATTCAAACAAAGAACCAACAATATAAATGTCTTCTTAGACAGTCAAAGGTGTGGACTCTTCGAAAAAATTGCGTCCAACTGTTGGCCGCTAAATGCACGCACACTAGAAAAGCACAATGACATGGCGCGAGTGTAAAACGTACCTGTCACGCACACCAGCATAACAAAACTGGCTTGTTTATTTTAGTTATTTTGCTGAGCGACACTCTATATAAACATATAAATTAATAATCAAAGCAAAGAACATTATTACAACTAATCTAAAACACAATATTCGTACCTCCAAAGGCAACTTAAACTGTTTACCAAACCTACCCACAATACAGCAACCTTCATAATCAAAATCAATAAGCATAAAAGGTCTTCGGTGCTATTTTTCCCGCCGACCGGTACACGTTGCTATAAATAAAATATGGCCGACTTCCGGTCAAGGCACGCACTGACCGAGGCAAAGGTAACCCTCCCGTGAGCCAAACGATCTCCGTGATAAATACATCGCTCATTCCTCATGATTTAAACTGTTTGCGGTGTTCGTTTTTTAAAGTTCGCAGCTTTTTTTTATTGAAGGTGTGTTTTGAATTTAGAATACATTTTTTTTTTAAGCTTCGTATAAAATGTTTTTTTTTTTTCTGTTGCGTACTCTTATAATCTATACCTACAATTATAAATTAAAGTCGCTTTTCGTGTTTGTTCGTATATGCGCGTTGTTATTCTAAACCTCGGAACAGATTTTGATGAAGTTTACATTATCGCTTAGAGAATTTATTCAGGAAGGTTTATGTGTATAATTCGTCAATCTTATAATTATTAAGAAATCTCAACGTTTTGTGAAGACGTAAAAACCGTGCGACACAGGAGCGGGTCGCTATTATTTGGATAAAAAGGTGTGATAAACTTTAACGCAGCGAAGTATAGTATGAGAAACGCAGCGAGTGACGTTCTATAGTTCCTGCGTACCCCGTAGAAAAAGCCGTCAGTTTATGTATGGTAAACTCAAGAAATGCTGCTGCTACTGACAATTAGGGACCACAACTCACTCTGCCTAGCCTAGCCCCAACATAGTTGGGGTCGGCTTGGAAGCTGACCCAACATAGTTGGGAAAATACTGGTATTCAGATGCATCCGGTTAGACTCCAGTCTAACCGGAAGCATCTGAAAACCAGTATTTTACATGGAGCGACTGCCTATCTGACCACCACAACCCAGTAACTGGGTAATACGATACCCCTTGGTAAGACTGGTTGTCAGACTTTCGAGTTTCTGACGACCCGTAACGACTGTCACAAAGATCCACAAATGACAGCCGGGACCAACGGCTTAACGTGCTTTCCGAGGTACGGGGGAGTCTCCATATGTAAAGATAGTTACCCATCCACGGACCAACCCCGGCAAGCGTAGCTTAATCTGATGGATCGACCCGTTCGGCTGTTATTACTTAGCCACGAGCTCCTCCACGAATTAGGGACCACAACTAAAAATTGAAAACTAAAAAACACTAAAAAGTGAAAAATAACTTTAATTTCAGAAGTCAGTTGTACTTACGTTTAAAATAAACCCTAACATTGAACATTTGAGAGCACTAAAATGACACAGTCAATCGGTTATTAAACATTAAATACTGTACTAAGTCATTATAATCAATCCACCTACACAATGTCTTCAAGCCGGCAGGCAAACAATTCATTTCTAATTTCTGAACGGCTTTGAGAACCTAAAATTATATTTTGTTTTTGTTACCACCTACACACTATGATTTATCGCCTCCATTTGCCCTTTTAAATGTAAATCACAGTAAATTACTACAATCTACCCACATTTTATCAATATTATTTACTTCGAGGATAGAGTTTCGTAAAGAAAAAATAACATAACATCGCGCCCGTATTCCCCGAAGGTTTAGGCAGAGTGATTTTAAGTAATAACAGCCGCACGGGTCGATCCATCAGGTTAAGCTACGCTTGCCGGGGTTGGTCCGTGGATGGGTGACCATCTTTACATACCGTGACTCCTGCGTGCCTCGGAAAGCATGTTAAGCTGTTGGTCCCGGCTGTCATTTGTGGATGTTCGACAGTCGTTACGGGTCGTCAGAAGCTCGAAAGTCTGACAACCAGTCTTACCAAGGGGTATCGTATTACCCAGTTACTGGTTTGTGGAGGTCAGATAGGCAGTCGCTCCATGTAAAATACTGGTATTCAGCTGCATCCGGTTAGACTGGAAGCCGACCCCAACATAGTTGGGAAAAGGCTAGGCAGATGATGTTTAAGTCCCATGTAATAGGGGCCAGCCAATGGGCCAGCCTTTTGCCATCAACCGTGTACAAATAGAAAAAGAATAAACGTATTTAAAAAAAAGAACTGTATTAAAAAACTAATCATTTGAAAAGAGAACACACAAACATAAGCGTCGTTCTGTCTGCTATCGATTACGCAATGCCCTTGCATCGAATCGATTGTACAAAACGATTCGATTATTCGGTACGACCGACTCCGAGACAATCGTGATATAGTGATTTATTTCGATTGGTTCCCGAGCAAAACTACATATTGGAAAAGTCTCGATACTTTTCAGGAGACGTAAAAAGGGACAGCTTTTTTCAGGCATCTAAGATGTATTGAGTATCGGAGTTTTCGATGTAGGCCCTGTTTATTTATAAGTTTCATGGAGAATTTGTTTGGGTTTAGATCAAAGTTATATCTTACGTTGGTACTTATAATGAAAATGAAAATATATATCTGGGCTATTCGGGGTTTAAGGCTCGTTTTATTTGACCTACCTTAACGTTTGTCTATTTGCCTACATTTTACCCAATGATAGCTATACATTAGCAATGTTTTAACCACGTATTGTAAATACCTACTTCTTATATCGAAAAAAAAAACGTTAAGTGTTAAAAACACAATTTAAAAAAAGATTCCTAAATAGGTATCTTTTTATATTTTTTTTGGTTTTATCTTAACTATCCATACTTAATATTATACATAAATTCAAAAGTAACTGTCTTTCTGTATGTTGCCTTTTCACGCAGGAGATAGATGGCACCCTGGGGAAGAACATAGGCTACTTTTTATCGACATACCGCGCGGGCGAAGCCGCGGGCGGACGGTAGTAAATGCGAGTGTGAGTTTGTTTGTTTGTTTATTACACTTTCACGTTAAAACGGCTGAACGTATTTGAATGAAATTTGGCATAGGGGTAGACCATGACCTTCATGACCTTGAATAGGACATAGGATACTTTTTATCCCCATATTTCCGCGGGATCGAGACTTACGCGAGTGAAACCGCGGAGCACAGCTAGTACCAAAATAAGTTGCCAATGAATACATATCTACAGGTTGTTGTAACAAAAACCATCACATTATATTCCTACATAAACTCCACCACAAAAATCACGAAACGATTTAAAAAATATAAATTCAAAATGAACTTTCTTATTCCGAATCATGAATACACATCTCGATAGCGAAATCGGAACATGGTAACCGTTTTTACCATTTTTACGTAATCAATGCGTGGTGGAAATCGACTGTGGCCAGCATCACTCCCTCGGGTAGTGTTCGGTTAAGATATTCATGCATTCCGGGTAAATTTTTACCTGAAAAAAGTTCTAGATATTATCGGTATGCCAAGAGTATCATAATATGGAAGATCGATAATCTTTTACATTGCGATTTTTTTGTTGGTAGTACCGATTTACCGAGCTCGTGGCTAAGTAATAACAGCCGCACGGGTCGATCCTTCAGGTTAAACTACGCTTGCTGGGGTTGGTCCGTGGATGGGTGACCATTTTTACATATCGAGACTTCTCCGTGCCTCGGAAAGCACGTTAAGCCGTTGGTCCCGGCTGTCATTTGAGGATCTTTGACAGTCGTTACGGGTCGTCAGAAGCCCGAAAGTCTGACAACCAGTCTTGCCAAGGGGTATCGTATTACCCTGGTATTACCCATCTAAAACATTGGTATTTAGCTTCATCCGGTTAGACTGGAAGCCGACCCTTACATAGTTGGGAAAAGGCTAGGCAGATGAGTACCGATTTATTTGGTAATAACAAGGTCGTTTATAAATGACTTGCTTCTGCCCGCGGCTTCGCCCGCGTGGTATGTCGATAAAAAGTAGCCTATATCCTTCCCTGGGATGCCATCTATCTCCTTGCCAAAGTTTATCGAAATCCGTTCAGCGGTTTAGGCGTGAAAAGGTAACATACAGTCCAACAGACAGATAGACAGACACAGTTACTTTCAAATTTATAATATTATATAGTATATATAGTATAGTATACAGTGTGGAGACGACAATACAACAATAAATGAAAACATTGGCAATACTAATGCATAAGAGTATTTTGGAACTATCAAATAAATCCTAACATCGAAATTAAAAAAGTCATTTTTTCAAACAAACTAAATAGTAGTGATGGGCCGACTATGGGGTTTGCCGATCTTTGACTAGCTATCGTAACTAAGCTATTGGATATATTCGATTAATTTTTTGTATGTAGACCGAGAACGTCATTAGATATGCGGAGTTTTTTTTTGTCGTATTGTCGTCGCCACCTTATATATAGTATGGATGAGTGCCTCGTAGGTTGCAAGCGCTACTGCTGAGCATGAGGTCTCGGATTCGATTCCACGGTCGGGCAAAGTGTTATTGGGTTTTCCATCTGGAATTTTTCAATGTGAATTTGTGCTAGCTTGATGGCAATCGGAATCGAACCCCCAGAAGCAGCACTTACAACCACCAGACCAACGAGGCAGTCACTTAAAATAAAACACATCTAAACGAGATACTAAAAGGGAAACAGTTACCTTATTTGAGATGCCAATCTACCAATCAGACGGGTATAATCCACTCTAAACCTATCCTATCCAATTTATATAATAATTTATCTTTATTTCAGACAATACTTTTACAAAACTATGTGAGTAGTACACAAAAAAAGGTATTAGTAAAGTGTTAGTAGTCAAAAACAAGGTACACAATTTACTAACAGGTGTACTCCTTGGGCAGGAGTACACCAAAAAGTACACATTAAAAGGACTGTCGATTTGGCACGCTAACACTATTTATGCCAAACATGGCCTTAAGTAGTCCACTATCACTGTACATTAGTGTACATTCTGTATATATTTTAAGAATTATACAAATTATACTACATTACAGAACATTAGTACCCTGCTTTGCACCGTTTTTACGACTTGACAAAACATCAGTATTTACTGATCATATGTAAGTTTACTATCAATGTATTATACACATAAACCTTCCGAAATAAATTCCCTATTTGATGGTTAAAACCGAATCACAACCCATTGTATAGTTTAGAAGAACAACGCGGTCACACGGACTGACATGAAAGGCGAATGTAGTTTATAATATAAATGTATGGACTTATAACATTGACGTGTTCAGCCCTAGCTCTTAGAATGTCACATATTGTATACATAAATAGATGAATAAATAATACACAATATAATAAACTCATACACGCTTTTACTAATAATAAAAAACTACCCAATTACACACTTCGTAGCGCGCTACGGAACAGCTACGAACTTTCGTAGACCTTTGCTACGACATTTAATGTATATCTCGATAAATTCTGTCGTAAAATGTCGTAGTAAAAATAATATTTATGTTTCCCCTTTTTATGTGTACATGTTGAGGATCACCTCTAGTATTAGTAAACTAGAGGTAGGCTTGCGTAAAGGGACGGTATTAGTGTAGCACTTATGTTTGAGTAGATGGGTAAATAATTGTATTGACATTCGCTAGTTATTTTTCTAGATAACGCAATGGAAATAAGATTTTAATAAATGCTTTATGTAATATTTCTATTATCTATTTTTTTGCAATATAAAGAACATTATTTTCTAGTAATAGATAGCCATGGTCAATAGGCTCGCGTACTATGTACTTAAACAAAACTGGTGAAATGTGGGTGTACTATGGGTACAGTCACGGACTTTAATTGATGAGCCACCTGGCACTGTTCGTATTTTAGCTGTGTAATGCAAATCGGGTTTATTCGGTTCCCGACACGCAAAGTCATATGTCTTCGTATTAGAAGAAGAAAATTATATTTCACATTCTCATCATTTACCGGTTGGCTAACCTGAGAGCCAGAACTACAAACTTGACAGCAGAGTGACTACCCAAAGTCAACCAATTGCAGGTCTAGCAACAGTAACCTAGCAACGATAAACAATCGTTGCTAGGTTACTGTTGCGATAGTAACGTTAGCGTACGGAGAAATATTATTAGTCATTTCGGCAAGTTCGAAAGTAACGTCTCTGACATCAATATTTCAATTGTCGCTGTCTTCAGTTAAGTTTTCAGAATTATCGAGTTAATGATCTATGATTCAAAGGAGGTCGGTATCAAATAGATTGGATAAATTTAATGCAACATTGTATTTTTTTTTAATTGAGAACTTACTAGTCAACCTCTATGGATAAGACTTTTTCCGATTAAAAGTAATTTATTTCTCATCTTGTTTACGAGCGTGCGATTTGAGTTCGTGTTTAATCGTGTAATCTCGTGTATGTATGAAACTGCAAAATTCAAAAGTTTGAAAGTGGCTCATCAATTAAAGTCCGTGACTGTACATCTCTGCCTAACCCTTCGGGGATCACAGGCGTGATATTATGATAGGTTAATTTTTCTAGTAGTTGTAATAGCTTGTTTTAATACACCTATGCATTACAAACAAATATATAGAGAGACAGCGTATTTCAATAGATTTTACTTAGATGTCACCTTAAAGGTGACTTTATAACCATTTTATAACATAAAAAACTTAACGTTTTAAAAACATACTTTTTCCCATGACTATAAAACACAATGCCATCATTGGAATTAGGTTTTTAAACAAAAAAGAAAGATTATATAATAACTCCAACAAGCGAAATTGTGAAAACAAATGATCAACAGATAAATTCCACTGAAAATAATATAGCAATAACAGATTGTATACAAATCATTAAGTTAATGACTCATTAACTCATCAAGCATAATAGCAATTAACGCCAAAGTACTCTTCAAGCCACGCTTGACATAAATTGGTGGGTCAAACGGAATACCTATTAATATTTATAACGGAAAGCCTTCAATTTTGTGAACCTTCAGTCTATTTTTATGATTTGCTGAGAAATATAAAAAAACAACCTGTATAGTTCATATTTTTCATTTTTTTTAGTTCACGGAACGCCCCTTTTCCCCTGGGCGTCGTGAAAGGACAAGATTTTGATTTTCTTCTAGAAGATGAGCAGTAGATACCCTTTTCTGTTCAAATAAAACCAATCAAACTGCCTTTTTTTTTCCCAACTATGTTGGGGTCGGCTTCCAGTCTTACCCGACGCAGCTGAATACCAGTATTTTACATGGAACGACTGCCTATCTGAGCTCCATAACCCAGTAACTGGTTAACACGATACCCCTTGGTAAGACTGGTTGTCTGACTTTTAAGAAAATAAAACCATTCTGATATTATCACCATCAGTCTGATTGTCAATCGTGGTGATTCTGGTCATAGGCGAAATATGACCTAATAAACAAAAAGGTTCATAGTCATCAGTGGATTAATATCTGGTATATTATGACCTGAACCAAAATAAGTAGGCTTCATAAACCTACTCCAAAAAATATGTATACCTAAAAATTCTACGTGTAAAAAATATTCAGCATTATTGTGATACTACCAAGAGCCTTGAATATTTTATTTGAGAATATTTTTTTTTTCTCTTACTTTATTTACTTCTTTATAAATAATATGTACGACTTTACTTTACTATACACGACTTTACATGACTTTACTTTAAGTACTATACACGACTTTACATTCAATACATTTTTTATTTATAAAGTTGACTACTTCAGATATTAAATCGTGCCCCGAATAAGAAATTCTGCACTTTAAGAAGATCAACGATAAACAAACACCCTGTATAGAACTTGAGGCCACGGAATTAAATAGTACCTCATCTTCATCATAAACTTAACAATAACAGGTTTCTACTTAATATTTTAATTCCCAATTTCCCTTCACCCCGGTTCAGAAGCTGGCAGGATTACAGAACAATTTCCATTTTAAATTCTACTTGAAATTTTAATAAGATAGCATTCTCCCTTACGCACACTCTTGGTACTACAATACCGTTCCCGCCTTTTTTACCCGCCGTGTGTGTTTTCCCGCGCTTTCGCTAGACAGTTCTATTTTTAATTTTAAGTGTACTCGGTCCGCGCTCCATTCAGCGTTCTATTCTTTTTTAAATATTGCCACCTGTACGTTTCCATACCTACATAAGTAGGTCATACATTCGCTGTAGGTATACCAATCGTACCGACGTACGATCGCATCGCATCTATTAAACTCTGCCGTTGAATGTAGTGTAACCTCCACCTCACTCCGGCACAGCACTCGCGCTCACAAACAACTAATAAAGTTTAAAAACCAATAAAAAAATCATAGAAGCTGTTAGAAAAGGAGAGATGATGAAAATTACGTTTTAAAAAAATCGTAAAGCGCACGCGCGTGTGAGTGCGCGCCATCCGTGCGTACGATACGACAGACGCGGCGGTACTAACGTAGTAGACCTGGAAAGGCTTTAGCTGCCCCTACCCCTCCCCCCGCACCCGCCGGCACCCCTTTCAGCCCTCGGCCGTGGCTACTACTTCACACACAGAACATAGTATTCCACTGAATTGCTACAATCGAAATAGGACTTTATTTGAAAGTGGAAAGATTGAATTTAGTAGGAATTGGCTACGTGTCGGAAAACCGAATGCACGCCGTCCCGCGAGTCAATAGGTTGTACAATTTATATTAATCATAATCGATTTTCGACTTAATTACACTAGCTTTAAGGGCGACTTTTAATCATTAATAAGAAAGGTTACTAAAACGCGATGTATATGTGTGCGCTGTACACAAACGTCCGAATTCGATTACGGTATAATTGTGTTACGTAATAATGGTCCTTACAAGTTTTATTATAAGGGTCATTTTCGTGTTTCTCGACGAACTTTCAGAGTGTACTGTTTGCTTTCCACAGTTCATATTAGCTGGTACAGAGCTTAGGAAAATGACCGTTCGATTTTATGACTTATTGCGAGTTCGGTAGAAGATAATTTTGATTGAGAATGTGTAACAAGAAAAATCGAAATTTAACACCAAGGGACTGGAATTAATGCCGACGTAGATTTTGTCAAATGAGTATCATAAGAAGTGCATTTTCTTCAGAAGAAGATGCATTTTGTTCTCAAAGGACATTATGAATAGCATCACGACTCTGCCTTAGGGGACTCGGCAGAATAATAAAACATCAAAGTGTTAAAAATTGACGTGTAGCACATTACATTATGTAGATTGCTCGCATGTTATATTTAATATTATATCATGTATTCCATATAAAAAATGTAACGTTACATGACAACACGTTATATCTTAATTATATTACCATAATGAGTTTTCTGTAAACTTTTAAGCTCTAAAGCGCTTGCAGCGAGAGACTTATCATTTAAAGCGGCTTTCTTAGAAACATCTTTTCTTCAGAACCTCGTGTTTGTATGACGCAAAGGCTTCTGTCTAGGTAGGTCATCAGTGCAGCCAACCTTAGTCTGTGCTAGATGTGTCTTTGAATTTTTTAGCTTGATAGTGGATGAAGTGTTTTAGAGATCAAAATCAATCTGCCTAGCCTTTTCCCCACTATGTTGGGGTCGGCTTCCAGTCTAACCGGATGCAGCTGAATACCAGTATTTTACTTGGAGCGACTGCCTATCTGACCTCCACAACCCAGTAACTGATGGGTAATACTATACCCCTTGGTAAGACTGGTTGTCAGACTTTCGGGCTGCTGACGACCCGTAACGACTGTCAAAGATCCATGAATGACAACCGGGACCAATGGCTTCCGAGGCACGGAGAATTCTCGATAGGTAAAGATGGTCACCCATCTACGGACCAACCCCGGCAAGCGTAGCTTAACCTGATGGATTGACCCGTGCGGCTGTTATTACTTAGCCACGAGCTGCTCTAGTTGAAGTGTTTTAGAGATAGTTAGCCCAATGGCTAGGGCGTTAGAATGGCGAACGTAAAGTCGCGAGTTTGAGTTTCGTATAATTTTTGACAGGAACTAGAGATTTCAACATGTTTTGCCAATGTCAACCATTCTTTAACATTTGCATAGGAGTCAAAACGGGCCATTTGGCTATAAATGACCTCTCCTACATTCCCTTAATGGATTGCCGACATAATACAGTATGTTAACTAACAAAGGGCGTTCCCGTTAACCTGCAATAGTATCGCGTCTATACATACTAAAAATAATATTACCATAAAAAAAAAATATTTTTTTTGTTTTTGTATAGTAAAATATTCACAAAAAATATTAAATTGTTACGGAAAATAAACTCTCTGTACACGCCCACTTGTCACACTTGTTTTTCTACGTTGAAATACAAGCATAGATGCTTTGTTTTGTTGGGGGTTTTAATTTAATAAACGATGTTTTTTTTTTATAACTAAGAACTCTATTAAGTCACCTTACAAACAAAAACAAACAAAATAAAATTGGTTCAGCCGTTTGGCAGCTACGATGGCGCGGACAAACACACAGATACACACGTTAAACTCATAACACCCCTCTTTTTCCGTCAGGGGTTAAAAAGACGCTGAAATATAATTTGAAATCACATTTCGAAGTAAGTAGGCTAAGCATTGATAGCTCAGTTTTGACTGATTGCCAGCACATTCCCTATCTAATAGCTCTAACGATAATAAAACCTCCGGCGAATCGACTTTCATGATTTGCGCAGTTTGATATAATATACAGGGTGTTAGGGTAAACACCGTTATCCTTGAAACCAGTGGTTTGGTGTCATTTATGGAACGTAAAATCAATGGAAAATTACGACTTTTTTTTGTTTAAAAATTACGTTTTACCTCTAGAGTATTTCACCCTTTCACCTATGCGCTAGGGCAACAAACTTGCATCTCAACACGGTTGCTTGAGACGTGACCTGACCGGCCGCGAGCGCGATCCCTCTCTCAGTCAGTCAGCTGTTTTGCTAGCAAGCACGGTGTCACAAAGAAACTTATTAAAATCTTTTAATGAAAATAAAGTTTTTTTTAGTTGTTAATCGGTGATTTATTTTTATATTTAAGTCAACTGGCCCATGACTCAACCAATGGTTTGAGTGCCAACGGTGTTTAACCTTTACACCCTGTATACTCTTTTAGCGTTAGGTGAAGCAGCGATATGAAATAAAATGAAATGTTTATTTCTAAGATATTGATTCAGGCGTGACTTTGCGGAAATCCATTATAAAATACAATAGACGCTGATATATTTAGTAACCTATTCCGCTTGACTATTCTTCAAGAGTCATAAAAACCCTGTAAGAAATCGACACGTGTTTCACCTTTCAACGAGGCATCTTCAGGATGACGATTGACCAATTGCAAACCAGAACGCGACGTGTTACCACACCGAGCGAGACACCGGTTGAGAGGTGAAACACGTGTCGATTTCTTACAGGGTTTTTATGACTCTTGAAGAATAGTCAAGCGGAATAGGTTACTAAATATATCAGCGTCTATTGTATTTTATGTTTATTTCTGTAAATAGATATTTTTACCCGATTGCCACGAAGCCAAAAAAGGAGGGTTATGTGTTTGACCTGTATGTATGTATGTATGTCCGTCTCTATGTTCCCTCGTAACTACTCAACGGCTGAACCGATAAGGATGAATGATATTTCGTTAGATTCGGCTTTATTGCGCGAGTGTCACTGGTACTTACTTATATTAAAATTATAAAAAACAAAATGGTGGATTTTAGAAGTCAAAACGGAGGTGTTAATAAAAAATCCAAACCTATCGAGTGGGTATTAAAATGAAGGGTTTTTACAAAAATATACAAGGTGGAGACGACAATACACCAATAAATGAAAACACTGGCAATACTAATGCATAAGAGTATTTTGGAACTAACAAATAAATCCTAACATCGAAATCAAAAAAGTATTTTTTTCAAACAAACTAAATAGTAGTGATGGGCCGACTATAGGGTTTGCCGATCTTTGACTAGCTATCGTAACTAAACTACTGGAAATATTTGATTAATTTTTTGTATGTAGACCGAGAACGTCATTAGATATACGGAGTTTCATTTTTTGTTGTATTGTCGTCTCCATCTTGTATACATCATTCTGCCGCCCTTATTCCAATTTATTTGGGGTCGGCGCAACATGTCCCTTTCTTCCATACTTCTCTATTACAAAAATATATACCAATTAAAAAAATACTTATAGAAAACAAACCCTTTAAATCAATAACTTCTGTTTTTAGTTATTTGGTAGTCGAAATCGTAAAGTTAAAAACAACTCAAAACCTTTAAATTATCTTCAAGCAAGCCTAGAATTAACAAAGTTTTAAATACTAGTTACACCTTTCAAACTCGGCCCTAAGAAGTTCAAAGTTAAACAAATCTTTTACCTAAACTCCATTATATATTTATCATAAATGGAATGTGTCTAAGTGACCTCCAGACTAACTGAAAGCCTTTAACAGTCAGCATTCGCCTTTAAATGTATTTCACGTGAATTTGTGAAGGCTTTTCAGATATTTTTTTTGGGAGAAACATTTTATAAAATTATTAAAAGATTTTAATGCGTATGTCTTATTGTGAAATCGTTCGTTTAATGGAAAGAAAATATTTTGTATCAATAATGGATTTGGTAATTCATTTTGATCAATTTTTTTCTATAGAATTTATATTTTTGTCCATTTTCTGTCCTCCATATTATTTATTATTAAAATAAAAATCAATCTTATTTATAAAACTCCGTCTTCTTCAGTGTCAATAAAATATTATTTTATTGTCAAAGTAATTTCTGCCCCAGACAAATTGAATATTATATTTTGACGAGCTGTCACTTCTCCCACTCGATATTATTTGCTCAAATATCTATGGAAAAATATGATCAATATTTTGAAACAAGTGCGAGTCGGACTCGATCACGACGGTATGGAACCTAAAAACAACGCACTCTACTACTTACAAGAAAATTGGTTCTGTAGTTTAGCAGTTAAAACGTGCCAAATGAACAGGCAAACACAACTATTACATAAATAAATTGATCTCTAAAAGAATAAATCGATATCTGCTACGCAAGACGCTGTCGTAGCAAGCGTAGCGTAGTAAGCTACGCCGTAGCACCCGCGTAGCCCTTTTAAATGATGCGTAAATTCAAATTGTACCTACCTACTAAGGACTTAAAGTAATACTCGATAGCCCCCAATTCAAAGCTGACTAGGCCGCAAGACAAGTACCTCTGTGACGATGACTTATTAGGGTATTATTATAGCCTTAATTTTAAGTATAAGACCAACCATTATAGTTCAAAAAACATTTTTTTAAATAATTAATGGTACCAGTATTTTACATGGAGCGACTGCCTATCTGACCTCCACAACCCAGTAACTGGGTAATACGATACCCCTTGGTAAGACTGGTTGTCAGACTTTCGGGCTTCTGACGACCCGTAACGACTATTAAAGATCAACGAGTAACAGCCAGGACCAACGGCTTAACGTGCTTTCCGAGACACGGAGGAGTCTCGATATGTAAAGATGGTCACCTATCCACGGACCTACCCTGGGAAGCGTAGTTTAACCTTTTGGATCGACTCGTGCGGCTGTTGTTACTTAGCTACGAGCTCCTCAATATTAGTCTAATAACTGTAAAGAATTCCGTTACAATAGAAAACCAACTAAACCAAAAACCAGATGACTTTTGAATCACAGTCTTAGCTTCTTCGTCTACTTATAGCACCTTTTTGAATGCCATAGCAATTAGAACTCTATCACACATGCGATAAGATAGAAATTCAAGATAAATCAAAGCATGAAGTATATTTAAACTATGACCCAGACGGGTTGACCTCATTCGAGCACGGACATATAGAACAGATACTATGATATTGTTGGCTTACCTGTTAAGGAAACCATACATTTTATATAGATATACCATAAGGTTGATCCATCCTAACCCTTTACGTGCCAGCGACGGTGAAAATAAAGAAAGAAAGAAAAAAAGATAAACATTTTATTTGGGACACGCACAGGAAATACAAACAGTAATAAAAAGTAAGTACTTAATTAAAATAAAATAAAAACAATTAAAAACTAACAAAATACTTAATTAACGACCCGTGGGAGGTCAAAAAGGCACCTATCTCAGCATAAAGCTGCGTTATTAAAAAAAAAAAAATGCCGCTGCGCTGGTATTCTGATAGGGCCCGCTGTGATACCACGGACACACCTACGGACAATGGACATAATATAAATACCACTAGGGGATTACAAAATAAATAAAACAATAAAAAAATCAATCAATCAATCTGCCAAGCCTTTTCCCAACTATGTTGAGGTTGGCTTCCAGTCTAACCGGATGCAGCTGAATACCAGTAACAGAAAAAAATAAAAAATATATAAATAAAAACCGTAACTGTGTAACATTAGACACTTGTCTTGTCGCTGCAACTAGACGCAGAGCTGTCGTTTAAGTCGGCCACTAGTTGTTTCGACAAACATCGTTCAGGAAGCGTTCATTTTCTTTGAGTATTTGAGAGAGTTGGTCGTGTTGTTTATCTTGTGAGTGCATATGGAGTCTCTAGTTGCAGTTGGCTTGGTGCTTATCGTGCGAAGACTGACGCTGACCTGTCGCATGCGACTCAACTAGTCTGTCGTTGCAGCTCTACAACTCGATGCCAAATGTGCAACTTTGAACAAAATATGTAAATGAAAAATGTCGGCCGCAGCCTCTCGTTGCGTCTAGTCCCAGTGCTGTCGCAGTCGCATGTAACATATTGTGTGCCATGTCTAAAGAGGGCCATTGCTCGTTGCTATACTGTTGAGAGCTGTTTCGATGTACAGTAATGACCAAAATACCTTACAATTATGCAAAAAAGCGTAAGCGCAAAATTTAAGACATAAAAAAGGCTACTTTGTGCACACGTTCAGTCAGGCCAAAACGACGGATGTCCGACTGTTCATGTGTGGTAGGCCTAACAACAATAAACCATTCAAGACTGTTTCTCGCGAAGCTTCAGTTAAAGTTGTTTACCTTTAGCCATAATCTGCAAACGATTAAGTTCGAGGCCTATCTAAAATTAACAAGAAACTTGTTGCTTGAGTAAAGGACGAGGTTTATTGAAGGTTACTAGCTGGATTTGAATTAATATTTGTATATTATTTTTAGGAGCTCGTGGCTAAGTAATAACAGCCGCATGGATCGATTCGTCAGGTTAAGCTACGCTTGCCAGGTTTGGTCCGTGCATGGGTGACCATCTTTACATACCGAGTCTCCTCCGTGCCTCGGAAAGCACGTTAATCCGTTGGTCCCGGCTGTCATTCGTGTATCTTTGGCAGTCGTTACGGGTCGTCAGAAGCCCGAAAGTCTAACAACCAGTCATATAGGCAGTCGCTAAATGTAAATACTGGTATTAAGCTGCATCCGGTTAGACTGGAAGCCGACCTGATAATTGAGAAAAGGCTAGACAGATTGATTAAAATAAAAAGTCGTTCTATTTTAATTTTTATCGCTGTAATTTTCATGATTGTATAAAAGGTCGGGAGATGTCGTCTAAATTAGTGTCATTTAGGGAATGTGAAAGAGATTGGTCGCTCATTTGAGCTTTTTACAACCATTTGTTGTCCTATCCCAAGAAATCAAGTGTTTTTTAACAGACTTCAAAAAGGTCTCAATTCGACCGTATGTTTTTTTTGTGTGTTTGTTACGCGATTACTCCGCCAATTATGAATCGATATAGCTGATTATTTTTTGTTTGGACCTAACAAACAAGAAATGCTGCAATGCATGCTTCAGAGGTGGTCCCATATAAATTGTATTAACTCCCGAAAATTTCAAATCCCGTAAACGTCATGATTCCTATGCCCGAGACTGTAAACACTATGATATACTTGCCCTTGTGGATAGGCGTAAGATGCTGGACATGCTTTTTCTTTTTGATGTTCTGCGAGGTCGCTTGGACAGTAGTGATCTGTTATCATGTATAGATTTCTGTACTCCTAAAACACGTACCAGACATACAAAATTACTAAGTGTCCCTGGCTGCCGCACAAAATATGGGAGAAATGCTGTCATGACTCGACTGCCTCGCATCTACTCTGAGTATTTTGAAACTGTCGATATATTTCATTTATCCAAACAATCATACCGGAGACAAGTCAAGCAAATATTGTTTAGTGGACAAATTGTACCGTAACTCATTTCTTTTTTAAATATACTTACTTTAGTATCTAACTAATATACTTAAGTTTTTCAATGGCTAAGCGCGTTCTAATTGCTGGGTGTACTTAGTGAATCTTACCTTCGATTCACATTTTAATATTTTGTTTTTGATTTTGTTTTTCTTTTAATTCTTTTAATTGAATGTGTATAATAATATACCTTAATGGTATATTTCTTTTATTGATTTTTTCCTTACACCACTTTCTGGTTAACCTAGTTTTATAAATGCCGTGAAACTCTGTAATTGGTTTAAGTGTTAATTGTCATCACCTCACTATCAATGATCAGCGCCATGTGTAGACGTCCCTTGATAGTGACTTTGACGCTACTGCATTGGCAGTTCACTGATGGTGGGGTGGGTATTCTTAATTCATGTAACTTCATAAATAAGCTGTTGAGTTTCCAAATGAATAAATAAATAAATAAATAAACTTTGCTTGCGTAGTTTTTGAGTTAGCTTTAATAATATATGTATTTTTCCCACTTAGCCTATGTGGATGATGATAAGTTCCCGTCACTGTTATTTACATAGCAGCTAGTGGTATTAGAATTTTTGTGGGGTATGCAGGTACCACAACTAAAAAGTGAAAAATAAAAATTTTTTAACTCCAAGTTACTCCAAGAGGTTGCAAGATGTCTGCCAAGTGTAAGATCTTGAATTCGATCCCCAAGTCAGGCTAGTTTATACAGGATATTGGTGCCGATTCTATTGTCCACAAACTTAAGTTCAGTACATCTTTTTCTTTCTATTTCATTAAGAAAAGGATAACAATAAATTTTAGTTTAGTCCTGTCAAATTTATCAGCGCCTGACGTAAATTGACGCAATTTTAGAAAGCAAGTTTTTAATCACTTCTAAACTTGTATGGAGTCGTGACAGGCGCTGATTAATTTGACGGGAGTACACTAAAATATATCTTCTGCCATTCGTCTTAACGAAATAGAAAGAAAAAGATGCACTGAACTTAAATTCAGTTTAGTTGGTGAACAACAGAATCGGCACCATTGTGTGTGCCTTTTAGTCTATCCTTAATAATTAAGGATAGACTAAAAGGCACACACAATGGTGCCGATTCTGTTGTTCAAAAAACTGGACCGAAGTGTTTGTCTTGTGTTAACTGCTAATAGAAATAAGAAAGAACGACAGAAAATACATTAATTATTAATGTATTTTCTGACACAAGACAAACACTTCGGTCCAGTTTTTTGTTGACTATAAAAGTGTGCCAGTTTTATTATACTCGAAAAACATACCACCAAAAGCAGAGTAAATATTTCACCCAGATAACTCTGAAACTCAAAAATAAAACTAAAAACTAAACTAGACCATAGTTCTCGTAAGTTAGAGAGGTTGGACTTATATTTGTCTTTTCCAACTTGCCGGCTGATGTCCTAGATTTAGCCAGGAGAGAATACGGAAGTTTAATTCTGTCAATTTTAGTGTCTCTCTAAAATACTGCTATACTTCGGTTTCTAAAGGTGTGTCCAAACATAAAGCGGTAATCGTACACGACAGCCGCGCGCGGCCTACCGCGCTTTGATTGGATGACTGCCGCGCGCGAACGCTTATGTCTGCCTGGCGCGGCAGAAATATGTCCTACAAATAGGGCGTGTTTGGACACACGTCAAGAAAAGCGGTGGCCGTCACACAACCGCCGCAGTGACGGCTGTCATAAAAATGATGGCAGGTTTGACTTTACAGTGTCAAAAAATGCTACTATGTTGGGGTCGGCTTCCAGCCTAACCGGATGCAGCTGAATACCAGTATTTTACATGGAGCGACTGCCTATCTGACCTCCACAACCCTAATACGATACCCCTTGGTAAGACTGGTTGTCAGACTTTCGAGCTTCTGTCAACCCGTAACGACTGTCAAAGATCCACGAATGACAGCCGGGACCAACGGCTTAACGTGTTTTCCGAGACACGGAGGAATCTCGGTATATCTTTATATTTATTTTATCTTTTTATTTAGGCTCCGGGATGGGTGACCATCTTTATGGTCACCCATCCCATCCACATACCAACCCCGGCAAGCGTAGTTTAACCTGATGGATCGACCCGTGCGGCTGTTATTACGTAGCCACGAGCTCCTCAAATACACACACACTAAAATACACATTAAATATTAAAAAAACAAGTAATAAAAACTAAAACCCAACTACGACTTAAAAGGTATAAACAAGACACCACAGACAGACAAATTAAAAATCCGGAGTCACACATGTTAGGGCATAAATCGAACAGATTACGTGTGACTCCGGATTTTTAATTTGTCTGTCTGTGGTGTCTTGTTTATACCTTTTAAGTCTTAGTTGGGTTTTAGTTTTTATTACTTGTTTTTTTTTTTTATTCTTTTGGGGTTTTAATATATATATTTTTGAAATGTGCTCATTGTCCCTTTCATTTGATACCCAACATGGTACGATGAAACCATTTTTTTTTTAAGTTCCTCACTTTATGTCCTCTAGAGGGCGCCATTTTTAATGTAATGTGACTTCACATAGCATATAACTAGCGGACAATCACGACGCTTCTAACGATACCTCATTTGACAAATTGTGGTAAGTGGTTTGGAAGATAGGAGGGAACAGATGAACATACATACATACATACATACCGGTCAAAATCATAACCCTCCTTTTTTCTTCGCCGTAGTCGGGTAAAAATCATAACCCTCCTTTTTTCTTCGCCGTAGTCGGGTAAAAATTACGACAATATATACATAACACAACTACTTATATTAGGTACTAAATCAATCAATCTGCCTAGCCTTTTCCCAACTATGTTGGGGTCGGCTTCCAGTCTAACCGGATGCAGCTGAATACCAGTATTTTACATGGAGCGACTGCCTATCTGACCTCCACAACCCAGTAACTGGGTAATACGATACCCCTTGGTTAGACTGGTTGTCAGACTTTCGTGCTTCTGACGACTCGTAACGACTGTCAAAGATCCACAAATGACAGCCGGGACCAACGGCTTAACGTGCTTTCCGAGGCACGGAGGAGTCTCGATATGTGAAAATGGTCACCCATCCACGGACCAACCCCGGCACGCGTAGCTTAACCTGATGGATCGACCCGAGCGGCTGTTATAACTTAGCCACGAGCTCCTCTGATATTAGGTACTAGGTAGATATTAGGTACTAAATTAAGGACTGATTAAAACTAACTATAGAAATAATATAACTAAAATGTGGCGTCGAAAAATTCCTCCGTATCGTTGTCGGCTGGTAATGTACCCAAGGGACTGGCGGCATTGCCACGTTGTATGGCAATGCCTATCCTCTGACCAAGGTAAAAGCCAAGCCCTTGGGTCACGGTAAGTGTCTCGTAAATAAATAAATAGGTACATAAATAAGTGAATGTAAAAAACAAAAACCCAACACAATTACACACCATGACTGAGTGCCAAAATTGTTGATTTCAACATAAAATTCGAGCATAAAAATGAAACTCCACGACATAAAAACCGAAGTCTTAAAACAAAAGCCAGTGTAACCTGTACCGCGATATAACTTGACGTGATTGCTTTTGAGAACTAGCGACGTGGCCGACACGCACGCCTGACCACCTTGCCACCTAGCCGCTATGTGCCACTTGGTCATGTAAAACTATATTTTAACTTCTAAAAGGTTTGAAAGGAATTGTTTGTGATTGTGACAAAGAAATGCTAGACGTTTACGAGATAAGCTTTTTTTGGTAGTAATTGTGAAACTTCCACTTTTTGCGTATTTACATCTTTAACTATGCCATAATTAGAGTCACTTTTCATGTCTGTGTGTGTGACCGCGTTATTCTTTTAAATACCTCAACGAATTTTGATGTGGTTTTCACTATCGCTTAGAGATTTTTTTCCGGAAGGTTTCTGTTTCACCACCAGGGGGCCTAAAACAGCCACATTAGCAATTCCTCTAAAAGCAAATTTCCTGAATTCCCAGGTGTCAATAGCAATTCCGCTAATTTGAAACAAAAGCAATTCATAATTTGTGGACCCTTTTCCGAATCTCCATAGAAAACTTTCAAACAGATGAATTATTTAGTAATATAATTTGCACGCAGATCATAATTATTATGAATTGTCAGTTTGTTTTTTACGATGATTCATAATATTTTCCTATTATGATTCTGCCAAAGTGGCCGTTTTAACCGCATTAGACTTCTATTCATTTTTAGAATACGGAGGTTAAACTAATATCTATCAATCGTTAGTATCAGCCATCTTTTTAAACGTGAAATGGTCACACGTTCACGATCGATGCACAATAAAATTCCGAAAATAGTCACTCGACGCTACGGATCGGTCTACGGTCATTTGCTACAAAAGCGTAGTTGACGTAGCTGTGACGTCATATCGCCTGCTACGACGTAGCATCTTGCAGGTATGTTAACATTAGCGAGTCATTTCGCAATCAACCACAAGTAGATTAGACGTCAAACACTAATACATATTTTTAGAATTCTTAGCTTGCCTAACAAATAGGACATAGATAGACATACTGAAGGGCCTGGACAAGCGGCACTCACTACGAAAGCATTTCGTTTTTGTACAACGACTTTCAACAGGATTGACATAAAGTTTTCGATAGCTTATGTCAGTCACATATATTTTTGCCTTTTCCATCATCGTTATCGCTGATAGAATGTCACTTTGTCTAGGGACTCTTGTCTAAATAAAAGATGAATGTTAAACTTATAAATATTTTTATATTTACACTCATAGCCAATGTTTGCAATGGACTCAACAACTCTCTTTAAAGATAACATTGAACTCATAGATACCATCTTTAAACCACTTCTGTTTAGCATAATAAGTCTATAATGTTCCCACTGCTGGGACACAAGCCTCCTCTCTGGGGACCAATTCTGCTTACCTCGCTTTAAATTAAAAACCTGCTTATACTCTATATCAAAACAATTCCAACAGTATCAAAATTCTAAATATTATAACATTTTACACAAAGTACGAGCTATTTCAGGTTGCATGACGTGATTTCATAAAGAAAGCCGCCATTATAACCGCTTGTGTTTGAAACTTATATTTTTAGTTGAAAGAATTAGTTTTAGGGCTATTACGCATGTTACTATTTTGTGGTGTATTGATTTTTGGTGTGGTAATGTGTAAAAAAAAAATTACGGGCGAAGAAAACAGCTGCGATTGTGGTAAATTAGAAGTGAATAATAATCTTTAGTTCATTTTATTATTAGTATAATTTATAGTTTATATACAGACAGTTATAGAGAAAATGTTATTACAGTAAGTAGGTATACTTATATTAATTGTCTTTTTACTAAAACCCCTTTTCCCAATCATGCTTACACTCACGACAATCTAAGAAGTCCGTTTTGACGTTTCGTTCTCATACGTGTAATAAAACGATATGCCTTGAGAATCAGTTTTAAGCAAAATAGATAAGTCGTCGATTACAAACTCTCTAAGTATGATAAATCGATATGGTTCGAGTTTATAAGAAACCATTTTTATTTTTCAACGCTACACAAAGCATTTTTATAGCTGTCAGAACGGACTTTTTAGATTGTCGCGAGTTTAGTGCTTCAAATAGAGGAATACAACCAAATGCCAAGTGAGATCTTTATTTTTTCAGATTAGGGTCGAATGTCACCAATGAAATTAATTGACCGCGATCAGCACATAAACTACGTTTAACGGCTGTCAGTGTCATTATTTTCTATGGAATATTGACACTGACAGCTCTTGAACTCAGTTTAGATGTGCTGGTGCCGTATTACGAAGATTAAATGCCACCATTTTTCGAGTGTGAGAGAGAGATGTAGCTAGACAAGGCCGCTAGCACCATCCCGTTTTCGCAGTGGAATAGTCATGGCATTAATACTTCATAATACTACTGATCGCGTTCAGTTTCATTGGTGAAATCCTTCCTACAGCATCGATCTATGCAGCAGATTCTAGCATCAGATGGAATGACAGCTCACTTTAAGTTCACTTCACCTGTGTTTACACGGTGAAGTTTTTATAGAATAAACCGGCATTTGTCAAAATTGTCTAAGTTAGTATCGTGTTTTTCAAATCATTATAAACTATCGACTGATCTCAACAAAAAAAAACTCTCCGAAGACAAATCGCAAGGTCGTAGACTTGGCCTAAGCCTTACGCCACGGCAAAGGGTGTTTACATCAAGCATAATGGCTAGCCTGCACTCGAGATTCAGATAAGTTTACGTTTAAATTATTAACTCACTTTTGTAGGATCAAATTAAAAAGCTCAAATTGATATTTTGGAAAAAAGTGGAAACGATGAATGAAGCAAGTCTTCATTAAATTAATATTTTTTATAAAATGTAAAGAAGACGAATGCTTGTTTTACATCTAAATTACCTTGTCCACGCCCATATTCGATTTGATCCATACTTCCAGGGACAACATTTATAAAAAAAAAAAGTCTTCGTGTCTCTGTTTGTTCCGACAGATCTCTGAAACGGCTGGACCGATTGTGACAGGTCCTTCACTGGTAGATAGCTGATGTTATAAGGACTAACTTTTACTGGAGATAAATAATTACAGTCCACGCGGGAGAAGCCTCGGGCAGCAGCTAGTCTTAATTAAGTCCTAAAACAGTACTAAACCAACAGACAGACACTTTCGTGGTTATCATATTTAGTAGTAGTAATATAAGATTCCAGAAACGAGACCAATTCATAAAGATCACATTCAATGCAGGACACATCGGGAATAGAACCTTGGATCGCTGGCAATCTGCCAAATTACAGCCGCTGCCAATACGACACGATTCTGAGGTATATACCATCTTCACTTGATTCTGAATTGAGCAATCGAGTCTGTGTCATGGATACAAAATTACAGTTTTTTTCTATTTATTATGAATTATGAATTCACTGTTGACATATTTTTTAATTGGAAAAAAATCGCGTAAGTGCGTTTAGCGATTTTTGGGAAAATCATGGGTTCGCGTCACGGACATTACGGACATGCTATATGTTAAAAGTATATAATATGTATCTGTAACTATGAGTATGACGTGTTGCGCTTGGCTAGCAGTGAAAGTATTATAAATTTTGATTAATATTTTATAATTAATCATTTTAATTTACAAAATAAGTTTTTTTTTATGTTACAATTCTCTTTCAAAATTGTTTATTGATATACTACGTCACTTTGCCGTGATAAAGCCATTTCATATATCTGTCAAAGAATGATGTGACAGTTGTCATTTAATTATACGAACAATAAACAATTGTTTTCCTGACTTTTCGTGGGTTGTTTCGGAAAGCCATTTGAGAGAGACTTCGAAAAATCCTTCTGTAAACGCCCTGTATTATGTAGTATATATTATAGTGTTTTTGTCAACTATTATTTTCTTCAGGCACTGTTCTTCATAAATAAAACTATTATAACAATAGTTTCAATCAAGAATAACGCCATAAACACCTGTGGTCTACAAAAACCTCACAAGTACCAAAACTTCGCCAAACTTAATACGACTTGAGTACAAAAACTTAAAACATAAGTTTATTCCAAGTTTTTTAACCTTAGAATATTCTTGATTCTCTACACATAACATCATGCCTGTATTCCCCGAAGGATTGGAGGTGTGCAGAGGTGTACCTATAGTACACCCACATTGCACAAGTTATGTTATAAGTTCCATGTATTATGGGGCGAGGTTATTGCCTTCAAGCTGCTGACTGGCAACCGGCTGCTTCTGAGAAATTCCTGATGGAAGAACCCAATACCTCTTTGGCCGACTCAGGAATCGAACCCAGGACCTCATGCTCAGCAGTAGCTCTTGCGACCACTAGGCCAACGAGGGGCCAAATGATTCCCTAGTAAGGTGAATAGAGGTTGAAGATTCTTTGTAGTATTGTTTTTCTTTAGAAAAATGTTTCCGTTAGCTAACCCCACCTTATATTTTTCAAATGTTAACGTTAACCTACTTTAAAATTAAAATGTTTTTCATTTTGTGTTTATTTCTGACTAGAATCGTCTTTTACAAATAATTATGAACATAAATATAAGTAGGTACTAAAATAACAGTATCACAATAAATAATATTTGTGTGGAAACACGTAAATCTAAGTTAAGTCACCTACTTAGACCTATCTAAAACTAACTGAACATTAAAAATGAATGTACATTATGTAAAACAACATACTTAAAATATAATTGAAACCAATTAAAAATATTTCACTCGGAACTCTTAATTATTTATACTAGATATTTACAAAACATTTATGAGATCAATAATATTTTTTATTCATACAGGGTGTTAGGGTAAACACCGTTATCCTTGCAACCAGTGGTTTGGTTTCATTTATAGAACGTAAAATCAATGGAAAATTACAACTTTTTTGTAATTTTTTTATATCTAAATTTTTCCACAAGAGTCGCAAGTTCGTTGCCCTATGCGCTAGGGCAACGAACTTGCGTCTCAACACGGGCTGGGGGTACGGGATGTGACCTGACCGGCAGCGAGCGCGATCCCTCCCTTAGTCAGTCAGCTGTTTCGCTAGCAAGCACGGTGTCAGATAGAAACTTTTTAAAATCTTTTAATGAAAATAACGTTTTTTTTTTGTTGTGTTCGGTCATTTATTTTGATATTTAAGTCAACTACCCATGGTTTGAATGACAAGAGTGTTTACCCTTACATGCTGTATATCTACAAATTACTTTCAAAATTACTAATACCAACAGTAGTATCACTATCTAACAGATGACACTCCTCAAACTCACTACGTTTCTCATCAACCTTCTCAAAATTATTCTTACAAAGAAAATCTCCATCACAAACAAAATCATTTCTCCCATCTTCCATAATAGAATCTTCAAAACTCTGTTCTCTATACCTTTTCTCATTCTCATTTTGAAAATTCTGATACCTTTGTATTCCAAAATCTGGTGATATTGTCTGCCCATCATTAACTCCATCTTTGCCAAGGATGTCATCGGTTTCTATAGCTTGAACGGTTTGTATTTCATTGAAATTTACTCTACTTTCATTTTTGACTTCATATTTTAATTCCATATCAACATTGTCTCTGGTTTCCATTAGAGGTTTTAGATTCATCAGGTTAAAGTTCGGTATCATTCTAGTGTCCCAGTTTGTCTGGTCTGTGGTTTCTAGGTCTAAGTGTACGTCTTCTCCAATCTTCTTGAAGCTTCCTAGGTTGTATTGCAGAGGTATGGAAAATGATGGGAGATCGACCTGGGGGTTCTGTCTCGTTGGTAGTGCTGAGATGTGGATGGCTGGTGGTGATGGCTTCGATTTTGTCGCGTATACTTGAGTTTGAGTATCGCTTAAGTTTATCATTTGTGTTGATGACACTGTAAAGGAAAAGTTTTAAATTATTAGTAAAAATAACTGTTATAACGATTTTAATGTAAAAACCACCAAAATTCACAACAAAGCAAAAAATACGTAATTTACGATGTGAGCAACAAGTCGGAAATATTTTATTTTCGTGAAACTTTTTCACTTCATTTGAAAATTTTTTTTTGGTTCAATGCCAAAGAATAATACAACCATTTTAAACCACAGCTACTTAATTTTACAAATAAAACTTTCGTAATGGGATGAGTTATATTTTTATCTATTTTTCTCTCTCTCAATCAACACTTCTTCTCTATAATAAAATAAACAGGACGCTCTCGATTTATGATCTCACCAAAATAAATTGTAAAATTAAGGTTAGGAGCTGGCTCCAGGAATTAAGTTATGACGATACGAAAAACTTCTAGCTGCCATGGTTTGACTTGCTTGCTTGAAAATAATCAACACAATTTAGGTATTTATATTTGTTTAATAATACCACCAGTCTATGCTTTCAGCCTTCACTTTCTCTATCATATTTCCTTATACACACGCCCAGTCACATGATCACACACCCCCCCACACACCACGCACACATATACCTCATTCACACACTCACGCACATACTAACCCTAGAATAAGTTAAAATCTATAGTGTTATCTTTTTTCTGGTTTATTATAGCTTACCGCATCTATGTACGGGTGCATAATCACTAATCATTTATTAGTGATTATGCACCCGTACTGCTACCAACTGCTACCAAGGGGTGGAGACCTGGTGTCCTGAAATACAGGCCTTTCGCCTAGCTTAGGCACCAGTCTCCCACAATATAATTAAAACTATTATGTATTGCCCTATGATAATTTGAATATGTACTTTTATATTGTGGTGAGAAATAAATAAACTATTCATTCATTCATTCATAATAAACACAGGTTCAAAAATTAAATCAAAATTAAAAACCTAACCTTACATAACATCACGCCTGTATTTCCCGAAGGGTTAGACAGAGGTGTGCCTGTAATACACCCACATTTAGTCCCATGTAATAAGGTGCGAGCCTATTGCCATCAACCGAACACAAATGCAGACTCCGCCGGGCTGCTACTGAGAAATTTCTAATGGAAAAAGCCAATATACCTTTACCCAACCTTTTTTTTTTTTTTTTGGGTGGGAAATCATCAAATGACTTCTCCCGCTCTGGGCGGAGCGGAAGGGCGTGTCAGACTCTTACTGACTAAAACCCACCCGTGTTCCTTCAGTTGCCTGTTGCCAGGGTCACGGTATCCCTTTCGGACTATTCCGCAACCCCGGCAGGCATCGGTCCTAACGGACCCCGTCACCTTTACCCAACCTGGGAATCGAACCCAAGACTTCAGCAGTAGTGTCACTTGCGGTCGCAAGTGCCACTACTGCTGACCCTAGACCAGTAAAAACATGTTTTATATTAATAATAATAATTCAGCCTGTGTTGTTCCACTGCAGGATATCACTCAATCCTGAGCCAAAATGGACCAATCAATCTGCCTAGCCTTTTCCCAACTAGGTTGGGGTCGGCTTCTAGTCTAACCGGATGCAGCTGAATACCAGTATTTTACATGGAGCGACTGCCTATCTGACCTCCACAACCCAGTAATTGGGTAATACGATACCCCTTGAGAGACTGATTGTCAGACTTTCGGGCTTCTGACGACCCGTAACGACTGTCAAAGATCTACGAATGACAGCCGGGACCAACGGCTTAATGTGCTTTCCGAGGCACGGAGGAGTCTCGGTATGTAAAGATGGTCACCCATCCACCGACCAATCCCGGCAAGCGTAGCTTAACCTGATGGATCGACCCGGTGTGGCTGTTATTACTTAGCCACGAGCCTCCAAAATTAGCCAAAATGGACCAATCCCACATAAATGCGTCAAGCTCATCCCGCCATCTGCGCCTGCGATGTTGTTGTACGATATAAAATTGCCATTTAATTAATATTATCAAGTCAACTTACCTGGTATAGTGATAAAATCCCTCATCTCCAGTGCCAGAGCTGCAGGAGATCTCTCATCTGGAGATCTTGGGCCCCTCGGGGCAGCAGGGTATCCTTCACAACCAGCTTTCTGCTGTTTGCGCCATTTTGCACGACGATTTTGAAACCAGACCTGAGAACAAGGGAGATGTTCTGCAATTGACTGAATGGTACAGTGAAGAATAGCGAGGGCATGACAAATATGATGGCGGAAATCATATAACAGACGTTTCATGTAAAATTCGGATTTTGTGGTTCATTGCGGCGATTGGGAAAACTACCTGAGGGCCAAGACAAAGTGACATTCTATCAGCGATAACGATGATGGAAAAGGCCAAAAGGTATAGGACTCACATAAGCTATCGAAAAGCTTATGTCAATCTTGAAAATCGTTGTAGAAATACGAAACACTTTGAAAGCGATTGTCACTTGTGTAGGCCCTCTGAGGTTTATTTATTTGAAAATTCATACATATTAGAAAAAATCCCTAATATAATATCATTAGATTTAGTTAGGAATAGATCAAGATTTTGAAGCTTGCTCTGTCCTACTTTTTCGCTGTGCCCGACAAGGTCCATATTTTAATTTACCACCTAGTAGATAAAAGAAACCCAGAACTCATTCTGGGTTGCGACACACAATTCACAGCTCTTTTATCCAGTTTTTGTTTCGGTTGTAACCACTTTTTTAAATATCTTCATGATTTAATATACTAGCTTCCACCAGCGGCTTCGTCCGCGTGATATTATCTTATAAATTAATTATAGCCTATGTAACTCAGTGATAATATAGCGTGCTATTGGTGAAACAATTTTTAAAATCGGTCTAATAGTTTTTGAGTTATTCATTACAAACAAACAACAATAAAAATCTTTCTCTTTATAATATTAGTGTAGATGTAGTTTCAGCTTTACTGCAACTTTTTCACAACATCCAAGATTAATCTAAAAACAGTGGAGTTCATAAATTCTAAATTATTTTCTATTAATTCTATGTCCATTTTTACAGAAAGGAGCTCGTGGCTAACAGCCACACGGGTCGATCCATCAGGTGAAGCTACGCTTGCCGGGATCGGTAGTGGATGGATGACAATCTTTACATATCCAGACTCATCCAGACTCCTCCGTGCCTCGGAAAGCACGTTAAGCCGTTCGTCCAGGCTGTCATTCGTGGATCTTTGACAGTCGTTACGGGTTGTCAGAAGCCCGAAAGTCTGACAACCAGTCTTACCAAGGGGTATCGTATTACCCAGTTACTGGGTTGTGGAGGTCAGATAGGTAGTCGCTCCATGTAAAATACTGGCATTTAGCTGTATCCGGTTAGACTGTAAGCCGACCCAAACATGAGGAAAGGCTAGGCAGATTTTGATTTTTAGAGAAAGACGTATGCACTAATATAAATTAAAATAGTTCCAACGACACAAATAGGCATATTGACCTGAAAACGTCGCGAGAGCTTTAAATAAACTATTTATCCGTCGAGCTGACTATTTTGACGTCTCCCTGCCGTTTGCGTCTGCGTCCTGCATAGATTTCCAGAATGAAAACGGATCAATTTCCACGACCGTCTATTATTACCCACCAGTCTCCGCAAACGGTAGTATTTATAGTTTGCTATTTTCAACCGATATTTTTTTTAAACCGGCCACGTGCGTGTCGGATCACTAACAATGAAGGGTTCCGTAGTTGGGATGAATTTATCCCAAGAACAAACTTAACATTGTAGTTAAAATCCTCACAATAAGAACATTCATTTGATATGTCATACAGTTCAGTTTGCAAAACGTTTTTTTTCCAATTTGCTTCCGAAATGTGACCCCCATCGATTATGGGGGTCACTTTTCGGGGGCAAAGGCTAGGCAGTGGATGATGAGTCTAGCATTTTCCCACCTATGTTGAGGTCGGCTTCCAGTCTAGGAAGCCCTAGACTAAGTGACATTCTATCAGCGATAACGATGATGGAAGAGGCAAAAATGGATGGGACTGACATAAGCTGTCGTAAAGCTTATGTCAATCCTGTTGAAAGTCGTTGTAGAAATACGAAACACTTTCGAAGCAATTGTCACTTGTCTAGGCCCCCAGGTGCAGCCGAATACACTGTTATAGTCCAGGAAAATAAGTCAAATTTGGGCAATAAGTCAATATTATTCAGCTGCATCTGGGGGCCTAGACAAGTCAGATATGCAGTCACTCCATGTAACAATCAGTAATTTACATGGAGCGACTGCATATCTGACCTCCACAACTCAGTAACTGGGTAATACGATATCCCTTGGTAAGACTGGTTGTCAGACTATCTTCTGGTTTTCTAAGATACAAAAGCAATAAATTACCTGTACTCTAGCTTCAGTGAGATCTATCCTCATAGCTAATTCTTCTCTAAAGAACACATCAGGGTAGTGAGTCTTGTGGAAAGCCGCCTCAAGTTGCTCTAGTTGCACGTTGGAAAATGTAGTCCTGAAACAAACACGAGATTATGTTAATGTTCTTGTAGGAATCTTATTACTCACAGTTACAGACTAATTCATAATTAGCCCAGTCTCCTATCCCTCGCACACTCTCTGCGCTCAACGCTCTGTTGGACGCTAAGCCTGACTGTGATGTGTTCGCGGATGAATGGAAGAAGATCTGGTCAGTATTTCTGGAGTATTGTGAGATGAGCGTATGACTGGCGAGTAGTTGTATACTTATGTTACTATACCCTTTTTTTTTTTTGAAGGTGGGAATTCATCCAATGACTTCTCCCGCTCTGGGCGGAGCGGAAGGGCGTGTCAGACTTTTACTGACTAAAACCCACCCGTGTTCCTTCAGTTGCCTGTTGCCAAGGTCCCGGTATCCCTTTCGGACTAACCCGCAACCCTGCCAGGCATGTTAGTGTACCCTGAAATGTTTGTCTTTAACTAATATAATTGGCTATGGCCGTTTTATGTTAAAGTAAAATAAATTAATTAATATGGTTTTTACCCAATTTATTAGTTCTATAGGATTTGTTAAATTTTGGTCGGTTGTTTTTTTCTGTTAATTTTTTTTTTTGTTGTTCACTCTTTGCTGTGGTTCACAAATTGGAATACTAGGGGTATTCCTACACACAAAAAAAAATCAGCTGTTCCATAGTAAAGTTTAATACCTACTGTTCTAAACTGTATGGAACAGTTTTTTTTTTTGAGAATTCAAAATGTGTCCCTTAGTAAAAGATATTCAGTTCAATGGTCTAAAGCACCTCCTAAGACCAAATAAAAAAACAAGACAGAGTGATATTAACAGTGATGTGAGGCCGGTTTCGTAAACTTGTGTGCACTTAGTGAGGTGTAGTTTGATTGTAAATGATTGTAAAATTGTATTTGTATTGTATGCATGCGTGTGAGCGTTGCACAGAGCGGAGGTGTAATTTTGGCATGCTTCACTGTATTGTTCGCAGCACTCTGTCTTGGTTTTTAATTGGACTGAGACCACCTCTTAAAGTTAGTAAAGGTTTTTTTTAATCCCAGAAATACAAATATTGCTCATTTACAAAGCTTGCGCTCGTAAATTACTTAATGATAAACTGCAAATTGTAGATTCAAGCAATAATGCTGATCTTCACCAATAAATCGTGCTCACACTGGGATGCGGTGGACCAAGCTTTATATTAATATTACAGCGGGTACACAACGCCGTATCTGATGTTTGTTTACAATGTAAGTCTTGAATACACGAGTTCACGTTTGTTCCGTGAGGACTAAAGGGATTGCTACAGCATTTGTGATGCTTTTGTTATTTAATTGATTCAGGCGTGACTTTGCGGAAATCCATTCTAAAATACAATAGACGTTGATATATTTAGTAACCTATTCCGCCTAACTATTCTTCCAGAGTCACAAAAACCCTGCAAGAAATCGACACGTGTTTCACCTCTCAACGAGGCATCCTCAGGATGACGATTGACCAGTCGCAAACCAGAACACGACGTGTTGCCACACCGAGCGCTGGACGCAGAGAGAAGTGGAGAGAGAGTGGTTTTATTTACTCAAAATTCCTAGGCTGTTTCTAGTTTTTATCGAGAAACTATATTTTTTTTCGAAATACATTACCTGTATCGTCTCTGTTTCCGTTTAGGTATATCTCCTTTGGCATCTGCAAAACGAAAGATTTCTAGTAAAACGCTTTCAGGGCGAACAATAACAAAGTAGGTTACTGTTAAAAACATTCATTTCTCTCAGTTACATGTGTGTCACCGTATTGTGATGTTTACTAACACGTAGTTTTAGAAAAATGTTACTAACCCTTTATGAGTCTTGGGTCCAATTAAAGAATTTGAATTTGAAAGTAAAAAGATGGCGGGCTGACCAGAGGGCCTAGACAAGTGACAATCGCTTCCAAAGCGATTCGTATTTCTACAACGACTTTCAACAGGATTGACATAGGCTTTTCGATAGCTTATGTCAGTCCTATACATTTTTTACATCATCGCTATCGCTGATAGAATGTCACTTTGTCTAGGGTCACTGGCCTGCTTCCTACACAGTTTTAGTGGAAACTAAAATCTGTGCAGGAAACGGGCCGTTGAGCGAGGAAAATGCACCAATATAATTGATGCGTGCTAAATGGAGCAATCTATCATTCTATAATTAAAAGATTCCTCACTAGCTTTCGGAGAATATTCCTCATCATCTTCATACTGCTGATGTTCAGGAGTCTCCTCCGTGGGTTCCGCGTTCGGTGTGTATGTCTCACTTGGTTCCGTATCTGGACGCTCACATAACACGGAGCCGGGGCCAAGGCTGGAAAAAGTGGGTAATAGTTAGTTATCTACGAGGTAGTTATAACGTATATCGATTTAACTTCATTCATTATAATTTTACTGAACACCGCGCGATAGTGCAGCGTTTGGCACACAAGACACCAAATTACAAACTGGATCACTGTGGGTTATGGATGAATTGCACTGGTTCCACCGGTAGAAGCTCATCCGCGCGGACAGACGCTTTCACCGCGTCTCCGCGCGGCGCCAGCGCACCGCCACAAAATGCACTTCGCCGTCTCCGCCCTCCGCGGCGGGCGGTGAGCAGCGTTGTGTGAAAACCGCGATACTTCAAGTAAGTAAATACAATACCATGAAGGCATTCCGACAATAACAACGACTTTTTATAACCTACCTATGATAGACAGAAGTTTCTATACTCATACAGACTTATTGTTTAGTCTAGAAAGTTCTCAGAAAAAATAAATTCCTCTAATAAACATATTGGACAGGCCTAGTGTTCTTTGCTAGTAAAAGCTAAGGGCATAGAAAAACCTAAACTTCAAGCCAGGTAACGATACAATACCGTGCAAGCTTCAAGTCAAGGGCGAAAGAGACATGAGGTGGTGAGGTCATGGGGTGAAATAAGTCAGAACGTACTGTATATTAAGACAAATAGCCGAGAAGTGTAGGTAGGTACGCAAATTCTTAAAAGATTTTCATGAAAAAGCGTCTGTTTATAGAAGGAATATTCAAGATTTTATAAATTAAAGCGTCATTTAATTTGAGTATTGCCTAAACGACAGGTAACCTAACAGTTAGCGGTTTTTTTTTTTTCACCACTCTTTATAAAGGCTCTTACACACTGGGGCGATTCGCCGTGCGACGCGAATTTTAACAAAACAATTTCTGAGAAAACTTCACGGCGACGCGCGGCGAATCGCCCCAGTGTGTAAGAGCCTTAACAACAAATTACTGAAAATTCTTACAACTTACCTATTGAACAGATTCGGTATATTGTAGCAGAAGCTGGTGGTGGGTGACACGTCATCATTCAGAATGGCTGCGGAGTCGAACCCGCTTGCGCCTGCGCCACCCTCGCGGCCGTCCAATGATTCCTCCATCTTGTGTTTGCGTGGAAAATAACGTAAATATTGCGTTTGATAAACTTTTGATCAGTTTCTTTTTATCGAGAAAAGGGATCAATATGGTAAACTCCCAGCTCGGAACCGATAAATCGCGCAGTGTCGCTTGCGCATACATAACCCTTACTTACCCTAAGAAAGAAATGTTTGGGGCTAAGTGGTGGTCAAAACCAAGGCGATGTAGGTATAAGGTGCCGTTTGACTACGAAGTTTTTAATATTACGTTCTCCTAGGAGTTCTTTCTACTGACTAGCCTAGACAGACTTATTTTTATTACGTACCTAATTGACTAGATCTGTGGCGGAATCTACATCGCCAAATGCGAACTACGCATCAAATACCTGACGTCACACAAAATCCTACATCGCGCAATTAGAATTTACCGCGCCATCGGGATATTTATAAGCCCGCCAGACACGACACCCGTCTGGTCGGAAGATCCTCCCTTTTCTATAGAAGATGATTGAAATTTAACACCCTGTTCCTCATACTTCTAAAGATGTATTAAGTAGGTAGGTACACAATTTTACGCTCCCAAATGCTAAAGGTGTTCTCCCATTAAAAACATGGATTTTACTATCTCAATAATAGCATCCGCCCAGGAACTCCGTGTAGATGAATATTTAAGCCCAGAATGTTTCTTCAGAATAAAACTAAACAGCCTAAAAATATGAAGGTGCATGCTGTTTAGAATTCCCTTTGTCAAGGTGCTTCCAAACAAAGCTAGTTGGCTGAGGGCGAGTTCATCTAAGTTGCAAAAGATGAAGATGAGCTTGTGCAAATGAGCTTTAAAATGAGTCGACACGCGACGTGAGAAAAATTGTAGGATCCTAGATTTTCTTTATAATGAAATGAAATGAAATTGTTTATTCTGTAAATAGGATATTGGAATCACTTTTACACGTCATATTTTTTTTAAAGCTAGATGAGGTTGGCGTTTCCTATCTGACTACTCTGAGAAGAAAGGCCGAAACAAACTCAGAGGTCACAGTCTCTTAAAGTCCAGACATAATCTTGGTCAGGCAATCGAACCTAGGATGAAGGATGCTCTGACAACTAGGTACACCAACAAGATCGATTTTCATTAAGTAAGTAAGTAAATGAATAGAAATCATAGGTACTAGTTTAAATACTATTCTAATTAGCTACCTAGGTGGACATACGGTAGTCCATATGCATTGATCAAAAGTGTGCCTGTCTGGCATTAATGCTGAAATGAACCTTTTTGGCGCAGCCGTGAGGCGCACACCGTTTAATTGTTGTCAAAACATTTTTTTATTTTGTTATTTGTATTTTGTGTTTCACGAACTTTGTCCAAATAAACGTTATTCTTTCTTTCTTTCATGTCATAAGCATCCAATCTAATTTACAGCGAGTATTCAAAGAAAATCATATTATCGAATTAATAACCCGGGGTTAAAGTAACGCAATACTCCAGCGAGGTGGTTGACCCTCCCCTCGCCGTCGCCGAGTCACTTAAATTGAATTAAATGCCTATAATTTAGTTAAGTTTATTAAATTACCACTAAATGAGTATAATTTGTGTTGTATTCCTATTGACTTGTTGCAACGAGACGGCTTGTTCGCGTCGCGAGACACGCCATTTTTCCGCCGAAAAGTTTAAAGTTTTGACAGGAAAATTGGCGGGAAGTGCGTTCGGAAATTGTTTTTTAAAAAGTGGTTTATGTTTTCATGTTTTTGACAACTATTAAAATTAAATAGTGATTGTTTTTATAAACAGTTTTATAGTAGTTACAAAGTTTTGAGTGCGTTAATGTAACAAGGTGTTGGCCTGAACAGAAAAAATCAAATCAATAATAATCAAACCAAGGAATACCTAACTCCCGTGGAAAATAATGCATATGTTTTGTAAAATTTAGTCGGAAAGGTACATAAGTAAAGATTAATGCAATGGCTGTCAGAGGATGATTCTTCTTTCGAGAGACCTTCGGGAAAATTGGTGGCAAGACTAAAAGATTGGCCAAGACACTGACAGAGAGCTAAGGAAAACTTTCCTCTGCAATTGGACATAAGTCTCCTTATCTAGTTATTGGGATTACTAACAAAATGGATCTATTAGCGATGAAATAAAAAATTATTTGTAATTAGGTGGTTCATCAACACGAAAATAGAGATTTCGCATACTTAGTTTCGGAGAATTTATCTGAATTTCAGTATTTGTGAATATTTTTACATAAAATTACAATTCTAATAATTATTCTTCGTTAGGTATGTAAATTCAATATATACAATACTTACATGCTGGTTAAACAAACATAAATCATGCACACTTAGAACTTAAATTAGAATCCGTTGGCAATCATTACAATTTGAGACTTGGACATTTATTTATACACAATAATAATTATAATTTTCATGTGGACCAGCACTGCTGTTCTAATGGGAGTAAACAAGGACACATATTGAATACACCTACATAAATTCACTTTAAAAATTTTGGCCTAACACGAAAAAATATATAAAACTTACCTTCAAGAAAACTCTCCAGTTATCATCGACACATAGAAATATGTTTTTTTATTGAATTTAGTGTGATAGTCGTTTGTCACTGAAGGCTGTAACTATTGTCACGTGGTCACTTGTACTGGACTGAACGACGGGGGAAGTGCTTAGCTGTATAGAACAGGGAAATCTGTAGAGCTGTCGAGTATCAATGTAAGAATTTTTGTGTAATTTTTTTCTATAGTTGTTTTCTAGACCAGCTGAGTCTGTTTATTGAAAATGTCAAAAAGATGAAAGAAAACTTCTTGAAGAGGTTTAAAAGGTAATCGATTTTACGATGACTGAGGCAGTTCTATACCTCTACTGAAGAATACGTGAAGAGTAGGCGCTTCATTGACGTATGGAAGTAATTACCATACCATAGATAGACCTACAGGTCTACCTATAGGTATACCATAGACCTACAGGTCTATGTAATGGTATAACTACTCCAAGTAGGATCTATACGTGTTGGTATATTCTGGAACGGCACTATGTATGTATAGGATATTTTCCAAAGTAAGTACCTATATCTCTAAAGGTATAGACAATATTCTACCTATTAGAATAACTAAAAAACAAGATCAATTTTGGGTGTCTTCATCTGCTTAGCCTTTTCCCAACTATAGGGGTCGGCTTACAGTCTAACCGGATGCAGCTGAACCTAAAGTACTAAACTTTAAGTGTAAATGTCGACTCTATGTCTTTTGTCCCACCTGCCTAGAAAACTCATGACGTTTACTATTACCGACATACGTATACCGCGGGTCGTAGGTTCGTTCCGGAGCTAAGCACGGCTTAGAGGGGCGAGCACCCACAAGTGCTGTTGTGTCGCTTCAGATCTATTGCGGCTTTACAAAGCTATACATTCCGATGCTCGAGCGAATGGGGGGAATTGATTTGTGTAAAAGAAGTGAGGTTATTTTGTGATATGCGGAGTAGTTTTCAATACTCTCCACTCGTTAACATATATATACTTCTTTTTGGAGCTCGTGCATAAAATATACACAATGTATGACACAGATAAATGGCAAAATCAGGTATTAACTAGGTGCAGGTACCTACTCCTTCAGTTATAGGAGACCACAGACCACACCATGCACAATAAAATCTAACAAACAAACTAGGTAGGTACCTATACTTTCAAACTCAAACTCAAAGCATTTATTTCAATTAAACCATTTACAGGCTTTTGAACTGTCAAAGAATCGGTCGGTTAGTCAAAAAGTTGAAGCTAGTTGCCCATTCCAAATCGTAGATCGCTATGGAGAAGAACGTGCAAGAAACTCCAAGAACACTCTTTTAAAAATGGATATAGATATTACAAAATCCTGGGTACAGTATTCTTGGTGCTTCTATATGTGAGAACAATGTCAAATGAAAAATAATCAAAAACAATTCAAAATATAAGATTAAAAATAAGTCCTGGCAGATGAGAGATGACCAGTCTCAACTGACAGCGCCCGTTCACGAACATGACACGTGGATCAGCACCATCCAGCTCAACCATTTTGTAGGGATCAACCATCAACTCAACCATTTTGTTTCGGAATTTTAATACCTCGAAAACGGATGGTTGAAAATTCAATTTCCAGAATATTTTTTATAAGTACTTACGTATGCTTGTTACTCCGTAATAGTAACACACTTTTGTCAAATTATCAGTAACATGTTTTTCTTTAGACATTATCCTTTACCGACCGAAGTTTTTGAGCAACCTTTGCTATAAAATTGCTAGACAAAGATTTCGTTTTCCATATTTTTTTTTTTTCTTTATTTTAATTAAGAGAGACTAACTGAAGGGCTGGTCGCAAGCGCTACTGCCGAGGTCCTGAGTTCGATTCCCGGGTCGGGTAGTGTTATTGGGTTTTTCCATCTGGAATTTTTCAGTAGCAGCCCGGAGTCTGTATGTGTGCCCGTTTGATGACAATAGGCTCGCCCCCTGTTACCTACATGAGACTGGAACATAACTGGCGAAATATCGGTGGACTCTGTACCTCTGCCTAACCTTTCGGGGAATATAGTCGTGATGTTATGTTAACTGAAACTACTAGGTACCAAGTAACTACCACATGTTAATCGTTCTCCTTTTCCAGGATCTCGTGAGTATTTCCCACCGGTCTCTCTATAAACATCGGTGAATAGGGGTCCTAATTACAAGGCTGCAGGGTAGGTGTTATCTACCTCTCATAAGGTCTATTTTGCATTGGATTTACTCTAAGTTTTGGGTTTCAAATAATAATAAGAATATAACATACAAGCTTCCCCCAGCGGCTTTGCCCGCGTGATCTCTACATTATAAATTAAAGTCGCTTTTCGTGTTTGTCTGTATGTCCGCGTTGGAATTCTCAACCACACAACAGATTTTAGTGAGGTTTTAACCATCGTTTAGAGAATTTATTCCGAAGGATTATGTGAATAAGTTAACATTAAAGTTACTTAAAGCTAAGAAATCTCAATGTTTTGTCAAGTCGTCATAAACGTGCGAACCAGGAGCGGGTCGCCAGTATCTATATAAATTATAGTGATAATATAGCATTCTACTGGTGAATTTTTTTTTTTAATCGGTCCTTTACTTTTTGAGTTTTGAACATTACAAACAAACATTCTTTTTTTTTTCGCTTTATAACATTAGTGTAAACAACGAGCCTGCGTACGTTAGGGTGGAGCGTCATTTTTTTAAATTCTTTTTTATTATTGAATAGCACTAGAATGTTGCATTACACCCTCAATTACATTTAAAAAAAAAATCAAAGAAATATTGGAACCTATTTTTAGCCTTCTACTGCCGTTTGAAGATTATGAAAAATCAATAATGAGCAATTTATAAAACATCACATAATAAAACATAAACTTTTATTAAATTGTTATTTTAACTCATAATACCCTAAATATGACTAGTTTTATATAAAAAAGGTAAATTTACTGATAAACGGCACACAAAGGTACGTTAAATTCGAACGTCATTGTGAAGAAAATGAACAAATATTGCGGGTATCTTTGCAAGTTGAGTCTTACATCTATGAATACCGATTTTGAGGATCTTTCGAGGCACGCCTTGAGGTCTCCTCGACCGAGTTGTGAGTCGAGGAGCTTTCGAGGTAACGACTTAGAATATAGGTGTTAGATTTTAGTTCATAAAATGAGTGTTTTAGTGTTAATTGTACGTTGAAATATATTTGTATTTTTATTTTTATAACATTCTGTATATGCTTAAAGATATGCCTAATTTCCTTAAATTATGGCAACTTTGAGCTAAATTAGAGGGCTAAAATATATGTCCAAAAAAATAAACAAAAATGTATTCACTTATAATTTAGCCAAATGCAACTTTGTGCAGGTATTCAAAATCGATTCGATGTCATTTTATTTTCTCCATACATTGACGCTCCACCCAAGTGTACGTCTGTGTGTTTTTTACTTTGTGTCTATGGTATGTAGGGATTGTAATAAAGTAAAAGAAATGAAACAGCAAACTACTCATGAATGTTAATTCATATTTAATAAATAAATACATTCTCATCGTTTTATGTTTTAAATAAAACTATTATTAAGTGACTTAGTTGTAGCAACTCTCAACAACTTTAATATGATACAACATGTAGACGCAATCGCGTTATTGCTTAAAATCTAAGGTTTTTTTTAACAACTTTTAACTAAAGAATATATATTAGAAAGAACTCTTCAATATACATACATAGAAATAAGTTAGTAGGTGTATGTTACAGAACTGAAAACCACTTATATCTATTACAACTTATTATAAGATTTGTGTAGTTTTATTCATAATTTATAATATTTTCAAAGTGATGTTTTACATAATTAGCAATTAATATCAAGTGTTATATTTTGAATATAATAAAATACGTGTCAATCAAAATATTTTGTAATTTAATCAAAATTAAATATCGTTAATATTACTTGCAAAAAAGTTTATTTTAATGATAATTATGAATAAAACTACACTGCCTTCTTAGAAATATATTCATAGTGAGGCAAATAACTCGAAAATTATTTTAATTACAAACAATGTTTGAAGATTGTTTAAAATTAACGTTCATTGAGATTGAACACAAGGATTATAACATCTTTGGCGTCAAGCGAAATCTACAGAAGCGATTCGAACATTTTATCTTTGCACACAAACGATATGTGGTGTATTTCTTATTTAAAATATTCTTTATAATTATGGCAATATTATGAAGACTAACTAATAAAACTGTAGAGTAAAATAAACCTTATTATAATTACGTAAGACAGATACGTAAGTTGGTAGAATCTGCAAGATACGTATGGCATAAAAATCGAATAAAGTTGGCTTTCCTTAATAAACATGTAAAGAAAAAATTAAAGAATCTTTCAGCTGTTCAATAAGTATAGAGTTACAGAAATACACCACGTCACCATAAAACCATACCATATCCCTATTAAAATAAAGACGCATTTCGCTTGAAATACGCTTACAAACATTACATTCGAGTCTCTTGACGAAACTTTATGGGATAATTATTTTAATTCAAAAAGATCGTTAATACAATACACATTAGGATCAAAATCCAACGAAAGAAACGTTTTTACATCAATTCCTTTCAATTTGTCATGCATTACATTTATTTTTTTAAGAACTAGGAAAGATGCGTAGAACACTTTCTGGTACAGTCGTTCGCACAAGTTATCCAAAAATTTTAAATATTGAAAAGATTTATTCGAAAAAGCTGAGAATACAGGAAGCACTTTATACAAAAAATGTTGCGAATAAAAAAAATAAGGTGTGCTCGACTGTACTTTAGTTATAATGACAAACAAACACAATAATTATGATGAATTTAGAGATTCAGAATCAAATATATTGGACAGCTTAATTCTGGTTATATAAGAATGTATTAAACTTAATATCGATATCACAATTTAAATATCTTTCAAATACATTTTCTGTATAATTTGTAAGCGATATCGTTATTAATGTTAACCATACATGGACATTTTTTTAAGACTATTATATAAAGACAGGTCCGTTATATCCCATTTCCTCCGCTTACAACAAATCGTTTTATTTTCTCTATCTACCCTCGTATCAAATAGTAGAAACAACAAGCCTATATAACCGGTACAAAGTCAACAGTAGCTACATTAGATTAGTCAACATTTTTTAACTTGGCCGGCCATGTTTTTGTAGAAATTCTTGCTGAAAATATCTGGAATTTCGAGATCAATGAAATATGATCTCTAAGAGCACGATATATGGTTTAATTTCGGTTGTGTGTATAACATTTATAGTGTAATATTCCAGATTTATTCAGCTTATGTCAAAAACGGTTTAAAAGAATTGCAGCGTGTGCTTTGAACGTTCAAAATAAATTAAAATAATCACAAGTAAAATTAGGAAAATTAATTGTGACAAAAATTGACAGTGTTATAGCCATTTCATGCGACTATCAAGTTTGTGATTCGAATATGCGGACAATTTAAGTTGCTAGCCAATTTACTTAACATTAATTTTCCTGACTTTACCTAATCTTTTGGATAGTTTAATTTTAAAGGTCAGAACGTTGCATTTAAAAAAAAAAAATCAATTGTATAGAAAATAAATGTGGATAAATCATTAATATTGTATTTGTCCATTGTAAAAAAACACGCTGCATTTCTAAAATCCGTATGAAAAAAACTTGCGCACGCGCATACAAGGCCGACCAATTCACATTACATTACACGCTTATCACTATTTAGTTATAAGTTACGGTAAAATCCAAGGAAAGTCGAATCGGTAACGTTAGTTAATACATTATAAAATGTAAATCCATTCATACAAAAAAAAAAAAAAACTAAAGCAGCCTTCAAGTGTAGTCGAATACAGAAAATCGTACATATTTTTGGAAGATATAGGTAATTCTTATATTATATACTTTCTTTTTAATAGATTTTCATGGACACAATCGAAAATGCACCAATTTCAAAGACTAGACTTCTTCACGCCAGGAGACAAAGGTACTAGCCTATTTTAAAATTCTTCAAATCACCTAATCTAATAAAATTCATCAACAATAGTGAATAAATTCGTATTTTATTATAAATATATTTTTTAACTGTAATGTCTATGTAAGTATTGCTCTTGTGCTGAAATTAATAATATTCTGTGTACTTTAAAATCTCTATTGCATTCGCTATTCCAAACGTATGTACAATTATTCTAAAGAAAATGAATTCTAAGATAAAATTTCCTTTTTTATTATTAAAGTAATGTTTATAATACTTTTCGGTTGGTAACATGCAATGAAGGTTATATTTTAAACGTGAATCTAAAAAGCGAATATTGATTTGACGCTTAAAATTGATTAATATAGTTTCTTTCAGTAAATCGTCCGGTAATTCCACATTTTACTCTATCTAGATTTGAAACCACTGCACTATTCCCGAGAAATATTCAATATACTAGAAATAAATATTTTAAATCTGACTAAATATTGCCAGTTACGAAAAATACCTTAGTTGGTAAAATTGCCAATTTCTTATTTTCGTTGCAACAATTTTATTTATGCGCCAAACTTGATTGCGATCCTTTACAAGCCTAAATTATTTACTAATATTTTCAATAAGATATTAATTTACGAAAAAATCTTAATCAGCCACAGGAACAGTGAGTGTTTTTCTCCAACATCTAAGAAATATTCCTACATCCAAAATGTGGACCCATATTATCTTCGATTCATACGAATAGCCTTTCATTTTCGTTATAAATACCTCTTTTATTACAAATGAGGCTTATTATCTTTCTGTATTACGTAATTCCTTGTTTTTCCTACTAATGGAGTAATGGCTCTAAGAAAATAAATGTCATTCATTTGTCTAATATATTTGAAAAGCTTACAGTTTATTTTTATTTCTGAAGCAAAACATGTTAACTTTTACTGTATTGAGGCTACTAAAAACATATGTAAGTAGCTATTATTATGAAGAATGACATATTTTTTTGTTATTTTCATGTTATTTCGTGTCCGTATCATAGTCAAATGTATCATTGTTATATTAGTAAATTCGAGTACCATATAAAAATTGGCACTTTTGTATAATAAATACAAATTATCCAAAACCACCCAAATGCCTATCAACCGTAACCTACCCTGGTACAACCACAAGAATACAAAATGTCAAATGTAGCTAAAATGTGACATGTAGCCAAAACTGTCATCTGTAGTTTAGTCACATGTAGTCAAAGCTAACGCTACAAGTGTCTTGATAAAGTGGTAAGGGCGAAAATTTTAGTCATTGATAGAGATTTTTACTGGCGTAAAAATTATAATGCGCAGAATGCTTTATTTAGCATTGATATAAAAAGTTCAATATTCACAAAGGAGGTTACGCTAATATTATCTTCAGGGAAACTAGTGGCATTATAGTTTCTGAAGATTATCTATAATTCATTACAAACTAGGACATTGTCCAATTTACCGGGTAAAATCTAACTCTTCTATAATGCATAATATCATTTGTGAATATCATTATAAGGTAAAATTATATCAGCAACAAATCAAATCAGTTTGTACGAAGATTTCAATCCCGTACATATTAAGGAGTGCTTTGAAAATAAAGATGGCACTTAGAAATGAGGTACCCGACCATTTAAATAATCAACCTATTACATTTGTAAAGAACCTCTCAGAGCAAGCCTTTATGCTCAAAATCCCATACAATTCAAAGAAAAACGATAATTCCCGAACGCTTTCGTTAACGGTCGGGTTGAATCCGACCAATCAGGATCTCGAATTCGTTGGGAGTTCAAAATTCAAAATATAACGATGTATACCGTTGGGTTGTGTTGTTTAGACTTCGGTGCTCTTGCCGACTTGTCCGTGTTTGGAATCCGGAATTCCGGACGCGCTTAGCTTACGTATACGTCCAGGGAATATGCCACTGATGCCACCGATGCCGCTGAACAGGCGACCTGGAAAAATAATAACAAACACGTTTAATAATAATAACTTTTACTAAGCATTATAAGATTTTTGATAGTTATGTAATACAAGCCATGTGACCAATTAATTAACACAATTGTCAAACTTTTATTGGTTGGATGCGAGCATTTTGGCTAATTTGAATGTGTATTTTGTCTTTTTTTATTTTTGTAATGTGCGTTTTGTTTGTGCAGAATAAACAATTTTTCTTTAATTTTTTTTTCTTTATATGTGCCCGAACGGATTTCTTATCGGATCGTCAAAAATGATAAACTTTCAGCCTTTATTTAACCCCTTCAGGGATGTTTTTTCAATAATCAATAATTTTTAAAACTCATATAAAAAGTACACTTTGTAAACAAGCTTATTACAAATTAGAGGATTATATCCAAGATAAGAATGCTTGGAAACATGCTGGTCTTGCACCATAGGACGATTTAGTGTCTGGACAAAATCAAACTGATAGCTAATTTTTTATTTTTTTTTATTTTTTATTTATTATTTGTATGTACTACTTGTAACAATGTTAGGACTATTGTAATATCGTATACTTTTACAATCTTTGTGAATATGTGAGCACCATGTATCTGGTAATTAATTTATTCATTATTGCTCCATTTATAATTCTTTTTACCTTTTGTGGTACAGTAATCTTATTATAGATGCATCGTCTTCACATATAATTATATAATTAATGTATACAAAATATTGTAAAACATTTTTAAAAGAGTAACGGTGGAGTTTCTTGCCCATTCTTCTCCATACGAAAACTACCTTTTGGAAGGGGCAACTAGAATCAATTCTATTTCTTTGTTTGACGTTCAAAAGTGCCATATTATGTGCCTATTTGAAATAAATTATTTGACTTTGACTTTGAATCCTTCCTTAGTGTGTCCACTTTCGTTATTTATGATTATTTGTACAAAATTTCATGCTTCTAGACCTAGCGGTGCTGGCAGGCTGTGCGTTGTCTGTCAGTGAATTTTATTTCATTTATTAACAATTGACATTGTGTTGAACTTGTATATTAAATAAAGTTATCACATGTAGAAACAATACATTTAACAGTCTAATTAAAATTGATGTGAAATGTTTAGTACAAGAGTCCAATGTATTAAAAATATGTTATCAATTAAATATGATGTCAAATTAATAGCAGGTATAATGTCAAAATATTGAGAGAACAACTTCATGAAGGTCATACATAAAGTTGGTGGTGATAAACACTGTACGTTTAAGATAAATGCTTTTCGCCTTTATTTATCTGCTACTGCTATTATTTTATGAATTAATGTTTTTAAGTAGATTGTTTACCAGGCGAGCGCTGTTCATTAGGATGTCGGGGCGACGTGGCGTGCAGTGCGTTGCGGCTGCCCTGCTGGAACGACACCGACATGCCGCTGTCGAGCGAGCCCACCGAGCCGCGCCGCTGTAGGCGCTCGGCTGCTAACGCCACTGGAAATAACACCGAATATATTGTAAGTGCATAGTTGTCATTGAGATATTTGAATTGATTTTTATTATTCCTCTATACAGGTTGTTAGGGTAAACACCGTTATCCTTGCAACCAGTGGTTTGGTTTCATTTACAGAACGTAAAATCATTTTTTTTTAATCTTCTTCATTTTACCGCAAGTGTATGTCACTCTTTCACCCTATGCGCTAGGGCAACAAACTTGCATCTCAACACGGGCGCGGGGTGCGGGACCTGACCTGACCGGCCGCGAGCGCGACCCCTCCCTCAGTCAGTCTGTTGTTTCGCTAGCGAGCACGGAGTCGGATAGAAACTTTTTTAAATCTTTTAATTTTCGGTCATTTATTTTTATATTTAAGTCAACTACCCATGGTTTGAGTGACAACTGTGTTTACCCTTACACCCTGTATATTACAACGTTTACTTACCAGGGTCATTGATGTCAACTAGCGAGTTGCTGAGCACGTTCCTCTTGATGATGCTGGTGGGAGGCGGGTTGGAGCGCATCGGGGCTGCCGGGGCCGGGCACGACGGCGGGGGTGGGACTACCACGCTGGAAACAAAACAAAACAAGTCAGTAAAAGAACGAAAAAATATTGTCACAGAAACACGTGCTTATAAAAAATACAAGTTAGAAGAAATTATAGTTTTGAATGTTGAATTTGAGAGGAACTTTAATGACCCTGGCTCTTCGTGGTGTACTTATATCTCCGTAACTTACAGTGGACATTTTGTGCCGACATAATTCATTTAAATTTGGAGTTGTATAGTACATACTAATTCCATGCTAAGATGTGTGTACAAAAACACAAAATTTGTTGTGATATTACAATAAGACAGTATTTAGTAGCTTACCCATGCATATGAACGTGGTCCATGCACTGCTGATGATCGATTTCAACGTCGGCCACTCCACTGTCTCTATTCTCCATCACTGTAAAAGAAAAATTACGTTCATAAATAATCAACACACAATCAATCTGCCTAGCCTTTTCCCAAGTATGTTGGGGTCGGCTTCCAGTCTAACCGGATGCAGCTGAATACCAGTATTTTACATGGAGCGACTGCCTATCTGACCTCCACAACCCAGTAACTGGGTAATACGATACCCCTTGGTTAGACTGGTTGTCAGACTTTCGTGCTTCTGACGACTCGTAACGACTGTCAAAGATCCACAAATGATAGCCGGGACCAACGGCTTAACGTGCTTTCCGAGGCACGGAGGAGTCTCGATATGTGAAAATGGTCACCCATCCACGGACAAACCCCGGCAAGCGTAGCTTAACCTGATGGATCGACCCGAGCGGCTGTTATTACTTAGCCACGAGCTCCTCCGAGAAATAATCAACACACAACATCAATAAATAAATAACTCCGTGAGTATGAAAATGGCAAAATTGTTACCGTTTAGGGCATGGGGTCTCAACTCGAACAAATCATAATTAGTCTTGAAAAAAAATCATAGATGGCAGCATAAGTAACAATTTATGAAATTAACAATCACTAAAAAGCGTTATACGGCAAATTTTGGCTGAGGTAATATTAGTAAAAATCAAAACATCTTTGTTTAACGCTGATTTATGTATTTACACTCATAAATCTCGTATTTTCAACAAAAAACTTAAATTAAGCCGTTTACTTCAATTCGAACCCTTAGAATGATAAAGTAGCCATCTGTAAATCATTTTGTCGAGAGCTCTTTGCGATAGATGGCGTTTTACTCAAGTGAAGACAGGGTAAACTTAACACTTTAAACTTGCGTTTAAGTCGTTTCATTAATAAGGACAATCAAACAACATTTTTTTTTATCTAGTACTTTACGTAGAAATATAAAAATTGAACACCTAGGAAGAAAAAACGTACAAAAGGAAGAAAAACATCTAGGAGTCTTGCGTAGTATCTAGGCAAGACTCCTAGATGGCGTTGTAAAACTACAGTCTCTGGCAATTAGTGAGCCGCTGATGCTGCTATCTGTTAAAAAAATGGAGTATGAAAAATAGCCAGCTCAATTGCCAGACTTAGGGTGGTGTCATTTCTTTGTATGGGATTGGGTATCTGTACGTAGTATTATAATATCTGTGGTTTAGGGATAGAAAATTATAATAGCATAAACAAAAAATAATGTTGTATACCTACGGCCAAAGGTCTGTTCATGAAATTTTATTTATAAATCATCGCCTATGTCACTTTCTCATACCCTTTCTCATACGATGTTAGGTGAAATAGCATGCATATTAGCCACGCCCACCAACGAGTTCGAGCCGTCGACTAGCGCAATCTTAACAGGGTTTTTTATTTATCAGATTTTTTTGGAACACATTAGATAAAATACGAACCATTTCTAGCATTATTGCCAGCACCCCGTCCCTTGCCTCTATTCAACTCGCCCTCGATCCTCATGGCCTCCATCTCGTCCATCTCGGCGATGCTCTCGCGCAGGTCTTCAGCGAACTTGCAGCGGTCGTGCTCGTTGCGCGCGTTGAACGTGGCCAGGCGACGACCGTCTACCCGCCGGGATAGGCGGATTCCGAACGGGTAGTCTGGAAAAACCAAAAAATATTGTAATGAGTAGATGAAACACTGGAGGTCCTTACAGATTTTTTGTAAATAATAATCGCTAAAATAACTTAGTTACAGTTCGGTTCCAACTTTATGGCGGGTCAGAAGTTAGCTACTCGCTGCGCAGTACCCCACCCCCCACTGACACATGAAATTGTTACTACGCAGCGACTCGCCTCATGTTCCGAGCCGCCATTAAGTTTGAATCGAACTGTACACTCGAGGAACTAAAAAGTAAAGTATGTCTGGACTTACACTTTTACTGCCAAGTACATAGACTGCATACAAATTAGCATGCCATAAAATGTGTCTCATATATCAATAACAATTAGTCAGTCGAGTTCTTTAGCGCGCCGCGTATATCTATATATATGTACGACCCGGATGCGAGTTGTGGGCGCGCGAACGAACTATCGTTGCACTCGTGAGTCGGGTGCTGGGCACTAAATGTGTTAAAAGAGACTGCGACCTCTGAGTTTTATTCGGCCGTAATTCAAAATGTTTTTGAGGACTACATGTTTTTATACCCAATAATTAATGAATATATAATACACTATTATCTAAACCTTTTAATGCTTAATATACGCTTTTCGATTCTAAAGTTGCTTGTCTACAATACGTCTGGTTTTCGACCGTCGCACAGACTTCGGGAGGTGACCTTTTAAAATAAAAGCTGCTAAGAGACTGCAGACTTATCACCGCCCTTATAGACAGGTCAAATAGTACCTTATTATAGGGTAGGTTAGCATTATGTAATGATAACTTACGTGGCACAGAGAACAGGTTGACGATCATTCCACACAGCGGGAACGACTGACGGAACGTGTACGTCACTGATGACTTCTTCTTGCTGAAGATCTTCGTGATCACCAGCAGGTCGTTAAAGAGGAATACCTGGAGAAACACAATGGATTATTCTCTTCTTTTCGAGTGGTTAGTGATTAACCTGGCGTTAGTTTTTTAACCGACGAAAAAAAAGGAGGAGGTTCTCAAGTCGACCCGTATATTTTCTTTTTATAAATCCACGCATAGGCCTCTGACTTGGCTTCACATGCAGTCGAGATGCATTATTAATATAGATAGACATCAAAATATGGAAAAGCATTCGCTTAGTTCTTTTTTTTTAAAACCTCACTGTTTTAAAAACTAAGCGAATGCTGTGTCGTGATGTCAGATAGTCGTCTGTTGAAAGTCATGTCCAGTGATCGGATTATGTAGAGTATATTTATCACAACTTTGAGGAAATTAGTAACATAGAGTGGATAATACCTCCTCTAAAATCCCGGAATCATAAACATGACGATTAAATCGAAAAAAAAGTGTAATATGAATCTTCAAATCAATAAACAATTCGTGCTTTTAAAATCCCGAGATTAAAACGCCATTATCATCATTCCGGGATTTTAGAGGAGGTATTATCCACTCTATGTTACTTACTCGAAGTTTAGCTAAATATACTCTACCTATTCCGATCTCTGAATTAGACAGACAGAGTTACTTTCGAATTTAAAAAAATAGTATGGATAAATGAGGATTTATGGTTTTCCAATGATTGTTTTTTTTTCTTGAATCAATATTTCCTGTTTTCTATAACAAAAACTGTTCCTCCCTACCTCTCTCTGATGCACGCCGGGACGCTCCTTCTTGTGTATGTCGGGGATCTCGTACAGGCGACAGTAGCAGACCAGGCGCCGGTGCGGCAGCGCGAGGTGCGGCTTCTTGCCCACTATTGTGGCTTGAACTTTCATCACCTGAAAATAAAAGAAGAATATTATTGAGCAAGTTTTCAAAACTGTATTTCTGGTAGACATGTCCTTTACAAACAAGAGCGAATCAGTAATTGTTTGGTGGAGCGACGATCTTAGCATGGTGAATAGTAATAGATGGATAATAAAACTAAAAGCCAACTAAGTACGACAAAAAAAAGTCAACTAAAAAGTTATAAACAAGACATCACAGATATACAAATTAAAAATCCGGAGTCACACGTGTTTGGCAATAGGGAACATAAATCAAACAGATTACGTGTGTATGTCAAATTGTGTGGATTCTCAAATTGTGATAAGTAGTTAAGAAGATATGAAGTAACACATGAACATACATACATATTGGTCAAAATCATAACCCTCCTTTTTGCTTCGCCGTAGTCGGGTAAAAAGAGCCAATGATCGAGCTTAGTGTCGTAATTTTAGTGCAGTTTATGTCCATTATTAGTCCTTGATGTTTTTTTAACCACAACGGGGAAGCTCTTGGTCTGCATCTCATCTGAAGGTAAGTGATGATCCTCAACCTCAGAACTGGCTATCTTATCTCTAACTGTCGAAACACAACAATGCTGTTAACATTGTTGTTATGGCGACAGACTCAGATAAGATGGTGGTAGCTAGCCAAGCGGACTCAGAATAAGCTGAAATTTTGAACCCAGAGACCCTAGACAAAGTGACATTCTATCAGCGATAACGATGATAGAAAAAGGCAAAAATGTATAGGACTGACATAAGCTATCGAAAAGCTTATGTCAATCCTGTTGAAAGTCGTTGTAGAAATAAGAAGCGATTGTCACTTGTCTAGGCCCTCAAGACCTCTGGGTTTGACACAGGTGGTTTTAACACAAGACCACAGAGGCGGAATGAGGATAAATCGTAATTAAAGTTCAGATATAATTTAAAATCGCATTTTTACCTGACTGTGGTACAGCCTAATTAAGAAGATGTTTTTCTTATATCAAATTTACAGGTCATCTGTTCCAAATTCTTGGCGAATAGGTGTTTAGAGACCTAGTGTTTCACATTAATAAGAATAAAACCAGTCTAAAGTCTATTTACCTGCGTAACATGGTCACTGCCAGGTCTAAACTCGCTCGACTTCACCCTATCATAGATGCCGGACAGCATGTCCCGGTCAATGTCGCCGCAGTCGTCAATCCCGCGCAGGTTACGAACGAAGTCGTCCAGAGACATCCGGGCTTCGGGTTTCAGGTTTGGTGTGTGGAGATCCGTGTTCAGCATTATTATTGCGAAGGCTAGGACGAATATCTGTGGATGAAAGATAATTGGCTTAGGTAAGTGCACTTTAAAAGTCTATATTATGGTGGTGGTAGAATATTTTTTTGTTTCAGCCAGTAGATGTTTTTAAGGGAATGTGCAATTTTTAAGCATGGTTGTTTGTTTATGGAGATCTATAAGAAAGCCCACATTGAGCAGTATTTTTTATCGAACTAATGATCCAATTTAAATTACATAATAATAATTACGGCCAATAGCCTGATGGCCGAAAGCCTCGACCAACATCTGTCGAGGCTCTCGTTAGGCGGTTGGATCAAGGGCCTGATTCAGAAGGCAGTACTCCTTGATACGGCTCGCATTGTGAGGAGGTTCATGTCTCTGCAGCCCTAACCACCGGTAGCTTGGACCCTGCTCCCGACACCGGCGGACTTCTATTTTTTATATTTTTTAATGTTTTTTTTTGGTTTTTATAAAAGTATTTAAAAATTTAAATATATAAGAAACTTAATAAATAAACGAGATTATTATCTAATTTTAAATACATATTATTACTAGCTGCGCCCCGCAGTTTCACCCGCGTAAGTCTCGATCCCTTAGGAATATCGGGATAAAATGTATCCTGTCCTATTCCAAGTCATGGTCTACCCTATATTATGTATTTAAATTATCTAGTATAAACTTTTCCATGATTTACTTGAAGGCATTTTCTAAATTTTTGTATTGACCAATGCCCTTGGAAAGTTAGATACTTACATTGTATTCAGAGTAGTCAAGTTAACAGAAGCTCAATATTGTTTATGATAATAACAGTCTTAACTTTGAATAATTTCGATTTAGACTATTATCATTATGTAAATTTAAATTGTTAGCAATTCATGCATTATTCATTCTATAGAAAAGTATTCATGAATACGAAGAGCAACTTGAATGTTCCAACACTAAGTCAACCAGTTTATTAAGTTTGAATTTCTCCATCAAACCAGAACAGTCATAGCTAGGTGTGATGTTAGTAAGTACTTCCCCTAGAACTAAGAGCTGTAAAACCACAGTGCCTTCATTATAACTTGACCCGCGATTGGTAGCACTGAATTTCGCAGTCTTAGTTTCAATACTAATAGAGTTCAAAATGGCGACTGACAGAACAGTACTATCCATCACATGTCTGCAAAATTCGGTGCTACTTTAGGGGTATGAGGAACAGGGTGTAAAGTTCACTTCATCCTCAATAGAAAAGGGAGGATCCTCCGACCAGACGGGTGTTGTGTCTGGTGGGGAACTGCCTAACGATTGATGTTGGAATCTTGTCCATCGCGCGGTAAACTCTAAGGGCCTTACCACAAAAACTTAGACACTTGTTCAACGCGTGTCTAATGTCAGTTTAATGTCAAACTCCATACAGAAATGTCATGTTTAACAGATATTTACGCTAAACAACTGATAAACACAGTTTTGTAAGGTAATTGTGCGATGCAAGATTTATGTGACGTCAGGATTTTTGTGTGACGTCAGATCTGTAATGCATAGTTCGCATGTGGCGATGTATATGCTGCCACACTACTAATCACGTCACGGGTCAAATTATAATGATTACACTGTAAGAAATATTTTCAACTAGCCGGGTCAGACCCGGCAGACGTTGTTTTGTCAAAATTTCAATATGGTCTTGAGTTCACATATGGAAAAAAAGCACTTTCAATTTTCCAACATTTCAGGCAACTTTTCCAAGTTTCCTTTACTAAAAAATATAATTCAGTCCGAATTAGGTTAGGATTAAGAAAATTTTAGAACAAAAATAGCCAAATCTGTCCTGCCGTTCTCCAGTGATTCGCTTACGAACGAACAGCATTTCTTTAATTATATAGATAGATAGAACCTTCTAGGTTAGGCTTACCGTATCCTGAGTCCTCAACCGCTGCACGAAGTCAGTGTTACAAACACAGTATCTCCTTGCGAAGGCTTCGACCAGCCGCTCGATCTTCTGAGCCTCGCCGGGCAGACGGAAGTGCGCCTGGTAACGACGGAGCGCCACGTCCACCGCCATGCCTGATAAATCTAATTCATTTACGAAGCACCTGTGGAAGATGAAAATGGTTTTTAAGTGAGCTTCAGGTAGAAATTGACTTTATTTTTTGGTACAGAATTGCCACGGGATACCGTGTTGATCCCTGTGAGCTTAAAATAATTGCCAGCGATTTCATTATTAATGCCCCAGTTTTGGTACATCAAAAGTGGTGATAAAGGCACATGTTGAATCGAGGGATGATAGTCTATGATTTTGTTGTTGCTAATTGACGACTAATATTAAGAACTGTTTATTGTAAACTAGCTGATGCCCGCGGCTACGCCCGCGTCGATGTCGGTTATTATATACTTAAACCTTACTCGAGAACTACTCTATCCATTGGTGAAAACAGCATGAAAATCGGTGCTGTAGTTTTTGAGTTTATCGCGTTTTTCAGGACGACAGACACGACGCGACGGCGGACTTTGTGTTATAATACGTAAGAATACAATGTAAAATGAGGATTTTGATCCCGCCTCGTTGAGTCTAATAGTTTTATGAAACTGTATCGATAGGTACTTCAAATATTATAAGAGGCTGATAAACTATCGCTAACTAATGCAGTTAGCTGATGATTGATTGATTGTTAGCTCGTGATTAGCTATTTTGATAAACCATAAAAAATAAACGCTACAAACACTCACTCAAGCACAGCCATATTGAATGGATTCTGCAGGTTTCCAAGATATTCTCCAATCATTTGCTTGCTCAGCCCTTTCCTGGTGATGAGGAACCTGGCTACTCCTCGAGGAGAGTTCTCCAGGAACCCGCGGGAGATCAGGTACGCGATGCCGCGCTCTGGCTTCTTGTTGAACAGGTTTAAACCCACGCGGTATTGACGCTTGCGGACCGTTTCGGATACCTGGAATTTTAAAAGTTGGTGAGATTATTGTGAGTTGTGTTAGTGATTTCTATATTATTATTTAAAAAGTTAAGTGGCGTTCAAACGTCAAAAATATATGGTTAAACAGTCGCTAATCATTACTTAACTTTAAGCAATGTTTATAAATAAACTCCTAATTGTTTAGTAGTATTCATGTTAAAAAGTCAGTCTCGTTGAGAATTATAGTAGACGGTGCGAAAATGTAGTCAACAAAACAATGGAATCAATGCAAAGTCATCACATATCAAAACGTGAAAAAAGGGACATGTGTTGTTGCGCTTGTTCAGCAATAAAATTCGTGCGAAATCAGGATGCAATGGAGTTTGATCAAGGTGCTGTATACAGTGCAGGGTAACATTTTTCTTAGTGACGCATAGTGACCAAAAACCGCAATAATTAGTTGCTGAATTATAATATAAATGGTATCGTTTAAAAAGGCTATGCTATAGGCTACTTGAGCAGTTTAATTGATAGCCCATCAAAATCCTAACTATCTATTTATGTAAGCACCTTCAGCGGCGGATGCGCGTGCGCATGATGGTCGTGCTGCGGGCGGCAGCAGGGCGCGGGCGCGGGCGGCGCCTCGTAGTAGGGCGGCGCGTCCTGGCGCTTCCACACGGCGTAGCGCTCCGCCTCGTAGCCGCCCGACGCCGACGCCGTGCGCTGGTGCACGTACGGCTCTGTGATGTGCACGTGCGGCTCCTGGGTGCGGGGGGTAGGGTTGGTTACCATTAACTTTTAGCAACTATAGGCCTAGTTAATACCCTTTGCTCTTAGAGGAAAGGTACAAGCATTAATCATGGTTGGTCAATGAATTTTTTTAACAATCAGGCTAATGTATGCAAAATAGCAGCCTTATTCTTTTTGTGCCTTGTATTACCGTTAGGAGTGAGACAAAGAAAAGACGTAAGACGAGGTCGCGTCGCAGACGTTTGTGCCCTGTCTCGTCGTTGGGTCGCGGTTAAAGTATATGAATGAGACGGCGTGGACGGGACACGAAGAAAAGTGAGAGACGACACTGCATTTCTCACTAAAAGTGAGAAAAATGTGAGCTTTGCATTTAAGCGTCTGATTTTGTGACGAAAACATGTCTTCTTCAGAAGACGAGGATGTTCTGGCTTTGGTTCAACCCTCGCGGGTGCCACGTGTTCAAAGTAAACCCCCGCGCACCCCTTTCTACCGCGTCTCGCCCGCGCCCTGCCTTTTCTGTTTATTTTGTGTCGCGACGCTTCTATATATTTTGTATGAAAATTTATTGAAGGGGCGACGCGTCTGCGTCGCGTCCTCGTCTTACGTCTTTTCTGTTTGTCCCGCCCCTTAGTAAAATCCTGACTACCTCACAGTGTTTTCTTTCAGTTTACTGATGTCGTAGATTGACCAAGAACTTGCAAACTACACTGAAAAGATTACACTGGTTATATAGTTTTGAACCCATACCATAGTTCTTTAGAATTTAGACAGTCGTTGAATTTTATTACGTAGTTTGTTAAAAGTTAATGGTAATGCCTCAGGTTTGGGCGTTTCGAATTCTAATACTCAACATAATATGGTTTGGCCGTCTTTCAAGTCATCATTGGCTTTTAAGTATTTAGGATAACTCAGATATTTTTTTGCGTAATAAATGAAAAATTTGGTTTAACCAACCATACCGTGTCGTGTATTAGTAATTTCATATCGAAAATTCACTCATACAACAATGATATAAATGTTGCAGTCAGGAACATGCCAATCATTCCAAAAAAAATGCAGGATTATTTTGTGCCGTGGTTTATGTCGATTTTCATGACAATACTTGATTGTAAAAAAAATGTTTACCATATAAAATGTTTTCCAGACATATTTACTAATTACTGCCCAAACAATTTCGATTGTTTTCCATGCGAATCACAACAGGTTGACATATCATCGTCAGAGTTTTTTCTTTACTGCTGTAGTAAGATTCTAGCCGTAAGTTAACTTATATAGATAAATGATAATGTTACTAACCGGTGCCCTTGGCTGGTAGGGCTGATGGTAATGATGGCGGTGCTCCTGCGAGGAGGAAGACGACGAGGACTGGACTGAAGACATGGAACCGCCTCGCACGACGGCGCCACCGCATTCAGCACGACGCAGGGACACGGGACTCTCGGCACTGAAGAGAAAAGATAATTTTATTTATTATAGTGTAAGGTCATAATTTGTCAGAAAATGGAAAATCTTGAGACATAAATAGCAAATGTTGGAATTACATAATGGTATTAGCAAACATTATTTAATGTTATCGCTTGTCCCAAGCTCGTGGCTAAGTAATAACAGCCGCACGGGTCGATCCATCAGGTTAAGCTACGCTTGCCGGAGTTGGTCCGTGGATGGGTGACCATCTTTTCATACCGAGACTCCTCAGTGTCTCGAAAAGCATGTTAAGCCGTTGGTTCCGGCTGTCATTTGTAGATCTTTGACAGTTGTTACGAGTCGTCAGAAGCCCGAAAGTCTGAAAACTAGTCTTACCAAGGGGTATCGTGTTACCCAGTAACTGGGTTGTGAAGGTCAGATAGGCAGTCGCTCCATGTAAAATATTGGTAATCAGCTGCATCAGGTTAGACTGGAAGCCGACCCTAACATTGTTGGGAAAAGGCTAGGCAGATGATGATTGTCCCAATAAATGAATAATATTCTTCTCACCTTGCTTTTGTTTTATTAGCGAATCTAAATGCATCTTTGAAATAGCACATCATATTCTTTTCAATATCACTAACTTGAAATTGTAAAATCATTATTTTATTAATGTGAAGGAGTGTTTTGTTTATTTGTCCTTGTTTTACGCACCAACAGAACCACGGATCGATGTGATTTTTACATAGATATAGTTTAGAGTGCGGGCTTTTATATACCGAAGAATTCAAGGTTCCACGGGGAGTGAACCCGCGGGTAAAATCTACAACGTACTTGAGTGTAATACTGCTCGTCCTCTTAGGTACTTCAGGTGGCAGTCGCCTGGCGTTGGCGGCCTGTATAGCAGCCAGTTGCTGTTGCTGTCGCGCCGTCGGTGACGATAGCGGTTTGCCTCCTGATGATAGCAAGTTGCCGTATATTGGACCTGGGAAAATATTAAGAAGTTAAATCAGAAATAAAAATATCATAGTGTCCGTAGTTATAAAGAGTGTCCGTGGAGTTTCTTGCCCGTTCTTCTCCTTAGGTACCTACTACGCTTTGGAATGGGCAACCAGCTTCATATTTCTGACTGACCGTACTCCTTGACAATTCAAAAGTGCCTGTACAAGGTTAAATTTAAATAAATGCTTTGAGTTTGCACAAATTGTGATTTCTTTTTTTATGGGGTAGACAGAAAAAAATAAAGAGAAAACATTTGTTTTTGTTTGGTCTTACATGTTTTTCTTGTTTTTATAAAAATGATAGCATGATAGCATTAGCATGTTCCCACTGCTGAGACACAGGCCTCCTCTCCGTGAGAGGGAGTGGGCCGTAATCAAGCTGTAATCCACCCCGCGGGCACAGTGCGGGTAGGCAGTTGTCACTAATAAATCAAAATTGTCTTTTGTTTCAAGCAAATTTTGTCTCAATTGGAAAGTAAGACAGTGCGTTCATTATAACTTGTCCCGTGACGCACTAAACAGTAGCTTTTGTCAATCTCCATTTTGAACTCTATTAGTATTGAAACTAAGCTTGACAAGCAAATGGTGCCAACATGGCGGCAAGGGAGAAGTTATAGTGAACGGTCTGCACCGTAGCATGGAAATGACAAAAGTGTCACACTGTATTCATACTTATGGTAGAGTTGTTTACTCTATCACTATATCTAATAGTAAACAAGCCTAGTTCACGAGAATACGTCTGCGCAAGATAAAATTCTCCCACGATAATGCAATATTTATTTTGCGATGACGATTAATATTGCGGAAAATTGTAAAAAAACGACATTGGAAACAAATATTTGGCAAGATAAACAAGGAAATTGTTTTTGTATATAATATTTCAATGCAAGGATTTTTTTTTTACGGATAGAATTTTTTATTCGTTTGTAGTTTATTAATCAATTGAATTGATAGGCTTTTTCAAGTTTTCAGTTCGGATTTCCCCGGCTTTGAATTAGTTTTGAGAAGGCTTAGGCGGGTATATAGAAGAGCTGACATAAAATATAGCTATTATAACTCTCAATAGGCCTATTGATAGGAAAACACAATTTTTAGGCAGCTTATAAAGGGTGTGATGTGGCGAGTCGCTGCGCAGTAGTAATTTCATGTGTCAGCGAGGGTGAGGTACTGTACTGCGCAGCGAGTAGCTAACTTCCGAGCCGCCAATAAGTTTGAATCGAAGTTTACTAAGAAACTTGACCATTTCTCTAGCTACTTTTTCCGTGCTTTTAATTAAGTATATATTTATTTTGTTTTAAGTACTCAGTCGACAACCATAAGGTGTCTGGGACAGACAGGGTGTTGTGGCGCAGGCTGGTAGATAGGGGCCTACGTCCAGCGGTGGATTACGATAGGGTGAGTTGATTGATTGACTAAGTATTTATAAGTAAGTAGGTATCCAAGTTGTCTTCTTTTATATGCATGTGTTCCTGTACAAAATAAAAACATTTTGAAGTGAAAACTTCTTGAGGCGCATTGTGCGATTTTTGGCAGGGTATAAACTTAAGGATTCGCGTCACCGACATGCTCGCGCCGTAGTGCTGTACTATAGAATATAGATGGCGCTAATACCACTTTTAAGTTTTCACTTCTGGCGTCAGTCCCCATTACTGCCTATTTTTCTTTCTTTCTTGATAGTTACCTGTATTATTCAGCAACTGATGGTTGTGTAGAGATTCATTGTGCGACGATGACGTCGATATGTTTGTGACGGAGCCACTCACGGAACAGCTGCACACCTGTAATAGACAAACGTTATTACTAGATATGTACACAGAATTATTTGGCAAAATTGCTCAGTTAATTATTGTTGTAACAGCTGCAATTGCTGTTGTTGTATTTTTATATTTGTTTTATAATTTATATGTTGGGCCCATAACCTATAATAAAACAGCAACGTAACATGGCAACAGAAGAACTGTATTAATTTGAAAATAGAAACACAAATACACATTTTTACCACCAGGTGGCGACACGCTAGATATTTTGATAAACACAACAGTGTTGGTTTTTATAAATGTACACACGATAGGTACAAAAGGGCCAGTTATTTTTTTTTCATGGATTAAAAAAACAAGCAGGCGGTGGTGTTCACCGCGGCCAATGGAAATCTGCAATTCATGAATCCTCATTCAGGCGAGTTGCCTGGTGAGGTGATTCAGATAATATTTTCAGTTTTTATGAATTTATTAACTATAAAAAGCAATTAAGTTAGATAAAGGACCAGGATATTGGCAGATCATGCTTTTTATCACAGTACTTATTACATCATTCATTGTCAAAAACAAGTTTTTCAATTTTTATTTGAAAATTACTTATTTTTTATTCAATTAAACAGGATTTATACAAAATTGTTTGCATATTAACTATACCAAACACCAATGATTTCTGTGTGAAATATACCCCAGAAGTGCAAAGCAAATCGCGCACAATAATTGCATGTGAGCGATGACGTATCGCAAAATCTACACCGAAATATTTTTGATACACGATCAAAATGTACACGATATCTAAAATTAACACCTTCTCCCACTAAATTACATAATTACAATATAATACACACACTTCGTACTTTCCGGTGAGACCCCATAGTTTCAGCTTCTTAACTTTTACCACCATCACATTTTTATTTTTCACTATACTCCTCATAATTTCTTTAGTTCTCGACCGGTTCATTTTACCCGACTGCCCCAAAAAGAGGGGTAATGTTTTTTTCTGAATATTTTCGCAGTTTTTTCGCACGGACGTTGCTCCGAGTCAACGCCAAAAGTAACAATGATAAGTGATATCAGATAATTTATAATAATTAGTTAGGCAATGTTGTTTTATAGAAGGTGTTATCAGCTGTGTGATAACAGTTTATTTACTTACCATGATAGGAATGTTATGAATGAACTTTCGAAAATTCTTTTTTTATTTATTGGTGGCGGAAGTTTGTGTTTGATTTAGTTTGTAATGCTTCGCAAAATAATGTTTTTTGTGAGAAAAAATTCTGGTTTAATATAACTAAAACCACCTTCACTGCTTCCTAGTAATTTAGCTTAGAAGAAACATCGAAACAAATTCCTCGGAAAACTGATCTCTTACCTATATTGTCATTATTTTGATAAATAAATCAGTTTATCGTATGAAAGGATCGTTAATTATTTATGTACGAAGGTTAATCGATTACTAATGTATGGCGTCAAACAACTTTAACCCCCGAGATAATCAATACAAATGATATCAGCTATGACTTGACTACCTATCTATGTTTTATATCTAATCTTTGCATTGCTTACATTCTTTATACCTATAAGGGCCTCACCTGAAATTCACTTTTTATCTCGCTCACACCATACTACTCGCGGCCTGAGTGAAAGCGAGACGGAGTGGGGTGCTGGCGGCTCCAAGCCACGAATAGTTAAGGTAATTGCTTTTTATAGTAAAAAAATTTTAATTAAAAAAAAAAACATAAGTCCTGCTTTATAGTTGAGTTATTATGCAAAGTTTCATGATGTAATTTGAAGTATTTTTTGAATACCAGCGGTTTATAGTTTAGAGATAACTGTGGAATTTTTATCTATCGAGAAAATTGTATGTACCTAATCGTGTTTTCGTCAAATTCGATTCCGTCAATAGGACCTAGCATCAATCCTTAACTTTAACATAATATTTATTTCAAAATTAATGCTGCAGCATTTTTGGGCATAACGGAGACTTAGTAATTAGTATGTGTGTTGAAATCACCAATACACTACAGTGATAATTTGCATAGGATATAAACAAGTTTGTGAGTGCAAAAATGAATTTTGTGACCAAGTGTGGTGGACGGTCAGCAAAGAAAGTCGATTAACATTATTACTTTTTTGTAATAATAACATCTAAATTGTAATAACATTTTTCGATACACAGAATAAGAATAAGAATTTGTGTTGTTTTAACTTTACTTTATTAAGATTCGTTTTTTATCATTTTTATTACAAAACTGAAGAGGTAATCGTCTTTTAGTGCTGACTGTACTTCCGACCCACCTTGGGCATTTAACCCCGCTACCACCTCTTTGACTTGCTTATCATACAACAGCATTAAACCATTCTCATACAGATTGTGTCTTAAAGAGAGAAGGAAAAGGGTAATGTTAATAAATTGTTGGTAAATCATTCTTACCCCACTGTCGGCATCCCCGCGGTGTAGGGGCGGCATATCAGCTGCAATCATGTGGATTTGATGGGCAGACTGCTGTACCCTGGCCACCATGGCCTCCACCTCGCTCTGAGGGTCGCATACCATGTGGTTGCTGAAAAAAAGAAGCATATGAATGAAATATTATTATGATTATCTAGCATCTGATTTCTGAGTCTTATATTACAAAACTTTACAAGTCCACAACATTGTTAAATTGTATAAAAAAATGCGTAAAACAGAAATTACAAATGTCTTTGAGTTACAATATTGCAGACTTGTCACTACAATTTACATATTTGTAAGGTTTTTCCGTTAAAAATGAATAGCTTAGAATTTTGTAGGACACGCACTTGAGATTTACAAATTTGTGAATTGTAATGTAATGTTTTGTGGTATAGGGCCCTGAAAGACTAAGCAACACAAATTACTGAACCGATTACTTGGGAGCGACCCACTCTATCCTTTATACTTAACTAGATTTAATAACATATGACCACATAAACCCTTTACTCGTAACTATATCTCAATAGATAACCCAACCAGTAGTACCTACCTCAAATATTAAAAAGCTACTGATCGAATCCCTGAAAAAACCTAAGTAATACCTTCGGGACTAAAGACGTACACCCTTTTACCAACTTTATCGCGAGATAAATTGTAAGAACGCTTTCACACCAAATTGAACTTTATAACCTGCCAAATAAAGTTACAAATTGGTTGTAACTTTATTTTTGTAAATGTGTCCGCCACTTTCAGTCATTAAAGATAACGAGCACGACACCTGATTATAAATTAACGATACAACCTTCTATTACGCATTCAATCAATCTGCCTAGTGTTCTCCCAAGACTTCTTCTGACCGTAGAAGATCAGCGTTATAGAAACATGGTTTTATTAATTGAAAGACCAGGAATGGTTGGATCCTCACCTCATGTCCATCACATCATGTCGTTCCCGTAATGACATGGAACGCATGGGCCTGGTGAGGGCTAAGACCTTCTCAGCACCACCGGGACTCTTCTGTAGTAGTGTGTTTCCGTATATATCTGTACCTGGAATATAAAAAATGGTATCAAGATTTAGTTGGTCAGTCTTGGCTGCAGAAATCTCTAGAAGCTTTTAATGTTTTCAGTATTCCTCGCAAAATGACTTTATTGCATTTAGGACTACATTCTCCACCACGTAACCGCACGACAGTATTGAAGGACCATATTTTTTTTCCAGTGTTTGGTCTTTTTCACGAAAATGGTCCTCCAGTTCAGAATAACGACTGCCTTTTTCGAAATTCTGCTTACATCAAAAATAAAATTTAAATAAGATATCAATAATTACCATTGACTAGTTGCCCATGATCAGGGCCATCCTGCAGCCTCCTTGCGTTAGAATCGGCTGCTTTTGCCATCGCTGTGATGGCACTAAACTTCTTCAGCAGCTGTCGTCTCCTGAACGCCCTCTGGATGGTGACAGCTGCCCTCCTTGCTCTTAATCCTCCGTACCTTCGTTCTAAGATCTCCGTCTGTTTATCCAGGAGGTCTTGGGACATCTCATAACGGCTGGAAGGTGGAATTACCCATGAATATGGAGTGGGTTTTGAATTTGAAGGTAAAATGAACATCAAGGCTAAGCCAAGGTGGGTTTGGTATGGTCCATGCCAGAATAAAGATCGATTGTCTAAATATTGTGATCGAGTAAATAATAAAGGGTAGAATGATGTGATCGAATGCTTTTGAAGGGTAGGTTTTTTGTAAAAAAAATGATGTGTATATTGAAGCATTTGGTAATTCAGTTGTTTGATAACTAAGACGGTTTTGTGGCTTGCAATACAAGTGGGTTTTTGAATGACTGATGTTCATTTTACCGTTAAAGCAGGGTTGAAAAAAAAGTTAATGTTTCAATCAGGTGATTAGGTTGCTGTATGTAGGGTTAAGTTTTTGTTTTAATATTTTTAAGTAAGTAATTGATAAAATTGGATAAGAAATTAATATTTCTAGACAAAGGATTTCCTTTATAACAATCTTTATTTTTTACTGGTTTCTTTAGTATTCAAAATTACAGGATAAGTTTCAACTTTTGGAATAGAAGACTATATTTCAGAAAGTTTTAGTTAAAACCTTGTAACTATAGTTTCGTATAAGAAATGATCGATTTAACTAAAGAAGTTTTACCAAGTTCTAATAGACAGTATCATTGTTGGAAAAATACAGTGATTGACAATTTAATGAATGAAACCAATTCTAGAAGAAGCTGAATATCAAATTACGAGTTAAACTTTTAGTACTACATGCTGTTAACAGTTAACTTTGAAGGTAAAGTTCATTAATTAGCAAATTTGTATTAACTTAGGTCCTGTTTGAGGTCCACTTTAACTACATGTTTCGACTGAAGAGAATTTACAACAAAAAAAAAATGAGATTAAAAACATCCCGTCTCTTTTCTGAAAAGGGGAAAGCAGAGGGGTAAACATCTAACCCTCATTGCGTTAGTTATATTTCTTTTTCTTTCTAAATATTTTATTCAAGAAACTAAAAGTAGGTATAATAATGAATATTGTTTCTAGTAAATCGTGAGAGAACGCAGTCATTTTCAATGACATTGACTGACCTTGGAAAGTCCGCAATGACTGCATTATGTAAGTGACAATATTATAATTAAGTGGTTAATATTTTCTAAAAATAAATAAATATCATTTATCATTATAATGGTTACTCATTCTGGAAAACATTACATAAAACTCATTGAATGCATAACCTCCTACATTTTGTGAAGTCGGTTTAAAAGTAAGTCTCGCGTGACAGGCGAGGTATAGTGATCACAAATGTAGAAATTTTCCAGAGATCTTTATATTACAATGTTTATATCTTACACTGAGCTGAGTTACAGCACATAAAAGTCAAAACATGCATAAAAGTGGACCAGGGCCTTAAAACTATTCTTAAAAGTCATGCCTTGAATAAACAGGTAATTTTCAAAGTATTACATTACTTAGGAGCTGTTACAAATTACATTCGGACAAGGCTACGTCCACATTGAGGCGCGAACATTTATCTGATTTACATTTGACAGGACCAAAAGATAAGTATTCGATGGACCAATTATTAATTAGCTGTCGTTATCAAAAAACCCTTTAGAATAACAAGTTGTAGATGATTACTGAGACAACTATATTTATGCGCCAATCATTGATTTTGATTGGCGCGATTAAATAGAACGCTTAGACGCTTAGGAAACTTCAGTGGTCCTTTAGAAATAGTTCTTATTGACAAACTGTCAGTTTTACTTAGTCATCTAACTGAGTAAGTATTAGCTAACTATGGCGGTTTTAATCTCTCTCAATGGAACTAGTTCAAGTACTGTTTTTGGCGTTAATTTGCATAAATAAATAAGTACATACAGACATAACCTAATCATGTAATTTGCATCAGTTGTGATTCGAAATAAGGTCTTTCACTTTTTTTTAAAGAAGGAACAGGAAATTTGTATTCTTAAGTTTAGATAGGAGTTAAGTGTTATCTAAGTGTTAAAGGGCACACAATACACATTCCTGAGGTTCACGACATACCCTCTAGTCAATTTACCCCTTTTTTGGGGTAATGTGGGATCTTTTTGGGTCATTCCCGACGAACCCATGCCCATGATGGACACATCTGTGCCTCGCCTATGGAAGGAATTAAAAAGTAAAGAAAACATAATACACATATTGTTAGTAACACAGATTTCCCAAATTCGCATTTACCCCAAGAACCACAATATCCCATAATATATTTTCCATATTTACACACAAACATAATTATTTACAAATATTGCAACAAAATGTACTCCACTATATATAAATTACTGGACAAATTATACAACCAAACATACAAATGCAACTGACGTCCCCAGTACCTCTAATATTCACAGAAGCGGCTACAGCCCCGTGTTTGTGTTCCACTGACCTGTTTGTATGAACGGCGTGTCCGAAGCCCTCTGGCGGGGCGGCGATGTACAGCGGTGGCGCCGGCTCGGCTGCGCCCACGCACAGCCCCGCCCCGGTGGACGCGTTCGACGCCGACGAGCATGACGAGTTCGAGTGGTTTAGAGCTGGAATCGCGTTATATGGAATTAATTTTTACTTACTTACCATAATAACATTACAAATGCGACAGTAACTGTATAAATATCTGTTACCCTTTCACGTCGCAAAAGCTCAACGAATTTGAATGAAATTTGGCACACAGATAGACCATGACCACACCTAGGTTACGACATAGGATACATTTCATCCCGGTAGTATGGTCCCCTAGTATAATTTCTGACCTCGGACGAGGGCGAAGCCGCGTGCAAAAGCTAAATGGGAGTACAAGAGATAAACAGAGGACAGTCAGTGTAGACCAAAGGTTTTACAAGTCTGGGAGAAGTTATTTCAGTGCTGGCTGTCACTAAGCGCCTTGTCTGGCGTTGTGACTTTGGACAATACAGATTTATCAAACAGGCTAACGGTCAACCTGTTGAAAAGTGGTAAGACACAAACAACACCAGAGCCGATTGCCAATGTGTTTTAGCCTGAGCCACAAAGTTCTAGTCTTGTAGTGTGCCTACATTTCACTAGATAGTAGACATTCTTTGGAACTCCTTCAGAAATCCCAAGGAGCTCAAATTGTTTGGTTGTTCAAATACTTACCAGGTAATGGTCGATGAACAGCAGTGACATATCGATTGCCTTCCATGTATCCTCGATCGGGTTCCGCAGTGTGGGCATGATGGGCGTGGATCGAGTGCTGGTGGGTATAGAAGCCGTCGGGGGGATGAAGAGCCACCCCACCCGTCCCCTCTTCTTCGTCTACCTTCTGAGAGAAGCTGTGGACAAGGAAAATATCGGATATAGAAGTTGTTTGGGGATTGATCATACGTTGTAAACCTATATTCTGGCAAATATACTTTTTTTTTTTGGGGAAAATTATATGGATTCGGCTCGAAGGACCACTAATTAAAAAAAGAACACACAATTTTTTCTTATTGCTCTTTCGTAATACAAAGATAGAGTACATACTACACACATACATTAAGATAATTCTCACAGTATAACCTGGCATAGCTGTGATGGTATCTTTCCGTTCAACAAAAACACAGAATTACTTTTCACTCTCAAATACACAAAATAACGACTTCTCAGTTCAAAAGGCTAGTCTCAAGTATCAGAGGCAGTCAACATTTTTCTCGTAGCTATCCCGGTCTTTTGTAACTGGTTCTAGTAAATATTTTCACTATCTTAGTTAAATATTTGCTTACACGGACGTTTTTGGAACGCTTTTGCAACTCTTGTAAATAAAGCTTTCGTCTTGAGAGCGAAAGAGATGGAAGATAGTCAAGTCTTTGAGTTGGTGAATGTTTTTATTCTGAATTAGATTAATGAAAAACATTGAGAATCAAGTGTATGATTTGGTGGAGCTCTCTGAGTCAACTGTCGATATTTAATTACAAAACAAAATCGTACGAAATAAAAAACAAAATTCATTTGTAATCATAACATTATTATGAATCATTACGATACCCTTATCATCGGTTGATTGCTCATATACTTATAATCGCACTCAAATTATAAGAAGAAATGGCGCCGATTAGTTCAAGACGGACTTGATGACTAGGTACCTCAAACAAGAACACTTTGACTTCTAAGTGTAAGTAAGCCATACAGGATTCGATAGGTATTTATCATGTTACGATTTTAGGGCTCATGCAATTCACACAGACACCAATCTACATGATCTGACCAAGATTATGTCTGGACTTTAAAAGAGACTGTGATCTCTGAATTCGTTTCGGCCTTTCTTCTCAGACATAGGAAAAGCCGACCTCGTATCCCAGTTTAAAAAAATATGATTGACGTGTAAAAGTGTTTGTACAAACCTTCTTACAGAAATAAACCATTTATGATTTATCATTTATCATCTTACATAGAATTGATAGAATATGAAATGAGTACTTATATAAGAGGAAGTCTAAGCGGCACGGGTGACTGACAAGTTGGGTGGAAATCGGTTATCCTGGGCGTGTGATGCGGAGGAATAAGGAAAATGTCGTGAGGAAAGTTTTGAACATGAATTTGGAGGGGTATAAAAGTAGCGGAATACCAAAGAAACGATGGATGGACTGGATGAAAGATGATATGGCTAGAAAAGGGTGTATCCCATCAGCTACCGCAGACCGCTTAACAAATAAGACTGATAATAGTAATTAAACAAATCTTCTAGAGACGACGAAGTTATACTTCTACTAAGTTAAAAATTATATTCTCATCTTAGTCTTCGTGCATAGAGCGGACAAACAAAAAGTTTGTAATTTGTAGGGTAATGAAAGTGGGTGGTTCTAAAGACAAACAATTTGTTTTAACTTTGATATTAGATAGTTTGCTTGTTGCTAAGTAGTTTGTGGGTAATGAAATGAAATGAAATGAGATTTATTCTCTTACTTTTCGTGAAAAGGGACGGAAGTGTGTAACAGGAAGCCGGGGAAGTGCACGCTATTTGATTTGACCAATGAGAGCGCGCGGTTCTAGAGTTGACCGTCAGATGGTACCAACCCATTTTCCGAGAGGTTGGTACTGTCAGCCATGATGACAGACTACTCATCATATGCGACTACTGTAAGGGTAGTACGTTCCTGTGCGATAATTTCCAAGTTCGCAAAATATTATAGATAGACAGTATAAAAAAAACGATTACAATGACATTATCAATTGATAATCAAGGAATTCGCAAGACAATCACCTAGTACGCTAATCACACGTGCTTAATATAATAATATCATTATCAGCGATAAACGTAATTAATCTTAATTACAGCATATTTTTATAAAATACACGATAACACCTTTGTGACGTAGAATCTGCTGACTGAGATAATAAAGATGTTTTTATTTTGACATTAACGCGAGAAATTACACTCTCAAGACTAAGAGCGAATTCCTTCAATGAAACTGAACGCGATCAGATTATCTAAACTGCGTTCAATAGCTGTCAGTGATATCATTGTTGTGAAATATTGACAGTGATAGCTCTTGAACACGCTTTAGAAGTGCTGAACACGTTTAGTTTCATCGTGTCCGCACGAGCTCTCGCATAAATCGGTTTCTTGTAAATTGGCGACAGAGACTTTTAATACTCTTGATGGAGTGGCCACACTGGCCACTACCAGCTAACATGTGCATCGAACCCCAACAAATGTATGAAGAGGCCGTTGCTGATCACTAGCGGCTGTTGCAAGTGATCCAGCACCCTAACTGCGTGATCCACGATCAATCAGAATCTGAATCGATTTGAAACGAATTCCAATCCATTGATTCATTAGTTCGAAAAAAAAAACTACTCAAGAACGTAAATAACGCAATGAATGTTGTTGAACTGTCAAAATGAAACAGATTAGTCTTAATGGGTTACGAAACTAAGTTACGCAATTAGATAGCAGCAGGCGTAGCATGGCGTTTTCTATCTCTACGAAGAATAGACATAGCTTTTTCTATACAAAGTGACAGTTCGTTTCTTCATTTTTGACATCCACCGTAGAAATGTTTCTACAATCTGTCATTTTGTCTTTCATTTCTAACGATCTTTGTCTAGGTCTTTTTATATGTAGACTATTTCGGAAGAAAGTTTTCTATCCTTACTGTCAAAATCATACTGACAACCAATAAATCCTATGATAAAACAAAGAATTCTGAGTCGAATTATGTAAAAGAGTGAATTTCGTAAAAAGTGCAGTTGACTCTTTCTATTTTGCTGCCGTCTCGTTCTGTTTACTGTCTACAGGAAACGTCATTTTTGTCTACTCTTCCGTCGACAAAACGGTGCTCATGCTACGCCTGCTGGTAGTCAAAAGACAATGTTACGATAGATTTATTAAAGAAAGTAACATTCTAACAACGACACATTCGATTCTCGCGGATGCGATGTTCAGTCCTAGTAGTTTCTTATCTAAGGCTCCCACAGCCAGGAGCGACGGGATGCGATGGCGCGACACTATACTGGTAAAACAATTTTCATGAAGTTTTCATAGAAATTTCATCAGAGTCGCGTGGCGCCTTTCTAAAGGAGCATTAATAAAAGGATAAAATCATTAACGCTGACAAGTTTTTCGTTCAATTCCAATATCCGGTGAGCACACAACGTAAAATAAAGACACTTTCTAATTGTATATATCTGTTAATGTCGAACACTGAACCCAATTACATATTAAAACGTCTGATAAAAAAACCGGCTCCTATAAAGTGTAAGCATGATTAAATTGGCAATAGTTTGTTTCCTTTTAGTGTAAAAGTAAATAAGTACAGGTTATCTATTCAGGCAGACATTGAACTTTTGTTGATAAAAATCATTAAAAATACTTATAAAAGGCTGGTCCTTCGGTCCTAATGTCAAAAGAACGTTTTTTTTTTTAACTTGTTTTCTCTTTAGGGTTATGCAGAGACGTACCTATCCTAACCGGACACAAATTCAGACTCCCCGCTGCTACTGAAAAATTCCTCATGGAAAAATAAATTGTCCTTCAAGGAATAAAAAAATTACAATTAGCCTTACCTCGACTGTTCCTGGGTATCGAACCATGGAAAAGTCAGCAGTATAACTTGCAACTGCCAGACAAACGAGGGATTAAATAACTACTTTACCTACTTAATCCTATCTTGACAAAATAAATAAAAATCCACAAATTATTTACTATGATTCCGATTTATCACTATAAAAAAAACATACAAGGAAAATAAGATTAGAAGATCAATTAACAAATCTATGTTATGTTCTTAGGACGATATCTTAACAAAAGTATAAATCAGTCTTTCACACAACACTATTGTATGACAAGGAACTCACGTTGAAAACGTCGTGTTTCTTCGTTTAGCACTAGAGTACATCAATCAGTGGTCGTCACGAACCCAGAGAAAGTTCGAGAAACACCACAATTTTGTCTAGTTAGATATCTTGGGTTGCTGAATAACTAAATAATAGCTATTGAAACGCGTGGTTAGAAAACGGAACATAGGTCTGAACCGGAACTGCGACAATTGAGGAGGTATCGAAGAATTGTTATCAATTTGACGCTTTAGGCGGGAAAAGTCGGCTTGAAGAGCCGCCATGACAGTTTATCTATGTGGTTATGACAACGGTAGTATTATTTGCCGTGAATATCGTAAACACTGTTATTTAAGTTTGTAAATAAGTAGCTGTACTTAGTAAAAAAAACAAATATTTATGACACGCACCGTGACATCGTGAAGAAACCCGATGCCGGAGATATTTCTCGATGGCATGTGAAGCCAAGTCAGAGACCCGGCGGCATGAAAACTCTGACACCAGGTTAGTCACTAACCACACGGAAACGAAGAAAATCGGAGTGAGGAATTGGAAAGAATACACTGTGTTTTTATTTAAAAAAAACACGATGTCCATATTCCATAGTTATGCATGTAAAAATAGTTTTTACAAACCACGCTAAAATTAAGCCTAAACTTTTACATCGTAGCACAAAACACAAAGGACCAAACCCGACACTCAAAAGACCAGTTTCCAAAAACAAGTATGAAACTAAAATGTGAATTTGTATGAAAATACAAAAGGCGGACTCTTAACTAAATAGTGTTCGTTAGGAATTATTTTCATACATTCAACCGTTGAAAACTGCTAGCAGATATAATATTCTACCGTTGCTAATGAATGCAGCTCGGAAAAGCCATTGTCAACTTGATCGTTATTTCTTGCGTAATATCATTTTTTACAAACACATTACATCACGCTTGTAATTCCCTAAGTAGAAATACATATAGTACACTACACCCACATTTCGCCAGTTATGTTGAGGTCCCATGTAATAAATAGGGACGGGCCTACTACTGGTATTCAGCCGCATCAGGCTAGACTGGAAGCCGACCCCAATATAGTTGGGAAAACGCTAGGCAGATTGATTGTAATAGGGACGGGCCTATTGCCATCAACCGGGCACAAATCTGCCCCAGGAATCCGCTGGATGCGAGAAGCACAGAGACGGTCGAAGTGGCGGTGCTTATGGGAGGCCTATGTCCAGCAGTGGACTTTTTTCGGCTGAAATGATGATGATGATCGGCATAAATCCAAACTCCGGGCTCCGGACAGACTCCAGGCGGGTTTCGGGTTTTACACGTTAGCTATAAAATGTTCTTGTATGTAAGTAATGGCTTTGGCATTATTGGCATAAAAATAACAGGTAGGTACACCCACAGAGTATTTCAAAACGTTTATAAATGTCATGTTTTTACATAGTAAGTCTATAAAAATATTGGTTTGCCGTCCCACCTGATGAAACCCTCAAGCGCCTATAATAACACTTGGGCGGGAAAGGTGGTCCTTGTTCGGAGTCGAGGACACCTCGTCGTTTGGAAGGATCAATATTTTGACAGAACTACTTACTATGGAAAACTATTATTATGAACTTGATTGAACTTAAAAATAGAATGTCAGTAACAAAAAAAAACGGGTCGACTTGAGAACCTCCTCCTTTTTTTTTCGTAAGTTAAAAACGACGAAGCCACACATTGCCTGTCACTTCCATAAGTTTTGGAAACAACAAATGTATAGAATAAGGAAAAGATAAAACCACTAGCATTACAAATAGGTACTTAAACTACTGATCAATGTTGATGAAGAGGAAAACCGTTTAAAACTCATATCAACTATCACCCAACGCAAAACGAAAACGTTTGCAAAACTATGATTGCAGTAAACAAAACGCCTCGTGCATAAAATCAATAGAAACTACGTATAGGTAGGAAAACTAAACGCTCCGAGCGGTATTAGTGATGTGGCGGTTTCCTACATCTACCGCGAAAATCACTGATGTAGAGATGTCAATTTCCTGCCAGGCAAACCGACTAGGTTCCGACTGGGAATCGATGATAGGTTGGGTTACGTAGAGGATTATCGAAAAATTCTTATTCGTGCATTTTCTACAAAATGTACCTTATGTTTTTCTTCTATAATCGGAGAACCACTTATGAATTCTCTTGGTAATTTTAGGGATTCTGGGTAGATTATAGCTAGAAGCCATATACGTTCCAGAATCAATGACGAACAACGATAATTTTTCACGCGCCTATAATATATTCATTTGTTCTCTTTCATTTGGACTGGAAGTCGACCCGAACATATTTGGGAATAGGTAGATTGATGTGTGAAAATATCTTATACTTCTTCTTATATACTACTTCGTCTTTAGAACATTCGCTAGAGAACTAGTTGCCTCATTTAAATTAATTTTAATATTATAATTACTTCCGCTCTTAAAACGTCGAGAATTGTGTTTTTGTTTGAACGATTTAAACTGTGTTTTTTTCTTAACTTAATTATTTATTTTGTTTTAAACACTAGGATTTTTTTCAGACACTATTATGTATGAAAGGAAATGGCTCCTACTTTATGAAATCAAATATTGATATCCCAATTTCAAGAACAATCTAAGAGATCAACAATCAACTTCATTATCATTTTGCCAAGAAACCTCTGTCTTCAGAAAATCAACAAACAGGCTCTATTTAATCATTCCAAACGTTCCACTTATGGCATAATTTGCGCCAAACAAATATTTCTGAAATAACAAATAGTCAACATTACGTGTTCAACATAATAAGAGTCATTCGTAAACACTAAATGAAAATTAACTTCAATTTTGGCCAAGTTGAAACAGCGAAAATGCAAAGGAAATTAGATACTACAGACTTCAGAAATCAAGCCTTAAAACGTCTGAACGACTAACTTTACGGTCCTTTTTACAATAAAAAACGGAGTGCTTCCTAAAGATTTGCCATTCAGTGTCGACTCACACAATGTTAAGAGTCGTAATTTTTTATTGCACGTTTAATTTTCGCGATAAAGCTTGCCAATTAGTTCGTTTAGGCTCTTGTTCCTGGCGCCCCGCCAAGTATTGCCTCGTGAATCCCTGGAGTAACTTACAATACAGCTTACGAGGAGATTTTATGTATCAGCAACTTGCGTGACATCTTAAAAGCTGTATGTCAGTAACTTTTTTTAGAAGTAGGTACTTTATTTTTTGCAAGTCAGTCCAAGGTAACGCAGAGGCCGTAAAAGGAAGATAATTTGAAATGAAACAGCTATTCTAAGAAACAAAGAACAAAACACTTCAACTTACAAATTACACAAGTCATTAGCGAGCAAACGGACTCCCTAAAACAACAATTTTTCAAACTAAGAACTAGCCGAACTGCGGGAGAACTAAGTGTCTCAAGTGCAGTTTATTTGTCAAATGGAGCGCGACATTCCCCCATTGTCACAAAGGGGGAAACGGGGGGAGTTGGGAGATCCTCTATTCAGTTGCACCGACTTGATTAATACGCCTGAATGCGCGCGCTCGTTGCAGAAACGACCCAGTTTCTGGGCCCAGCGAAAAATTGTAGGTTATTAGACTGGGCAATGCCTGCCTATGCCTGAGAGAGGCCGAGATTGCGCGGTTTTAAAAACAAAATGGGAGCTGTTGCTTTCATCATCCGCCTTTTAACAGAGCACAATACAGCGAGTGTGAATTTTAAAATCCTCCGTAATTGTTTCTGCTGTCTAAACAATCATTTACATTTTTGGAGAATTAATATTTATTGAGTTAGCCATTTCGTTGTAGGGTTTTGACACATGGTTTGGGCATATTGTGGTAGATATTTCGACGATAATATCACACAGACTGATTACATAAGGACATTGAAACTCTGCTTTTGTATGCAAAATACGTTGAGAACAAATTAAGTTATTAAGGTTGATGCGCTAGGGTAGCCCGCGAAATTCAAATTTTCTTACGTTTTTTGCAATTTGCAGGTCAGTATAAAGTTGTATGTTGATAAGTGCCAAATGTCATGATTTCATGAAATAGTCATTCAATACACTTTCATGAGCTTAGAGAGTTGTATTGCTGATTTAAATGTTTATAATTCTGAAAATCCATATTTGTTACGAGCGTTAATAATATTTAGATCAACATACAACCTGATAGTGACCTGCAAATTGCAAAAAACGTAAGAAAATTTGAATTTCGCGGGCCACCCTAGCGCATCCCCCTTAATAATAAATATTAATAACTACTTTTCAAGTCTTATTTAAGTAAAATAGATAAGAAAAAAACCACAAACTTCCAAAGAGTTGTCGTTGAATTTTCTTCAGCTGTTATGATAAATTGCCCGCTTCCCGCGTGAAATCATGAAATTTTAAAACTTAGCTCCGTCTGTTGGCACACGTCCAGACTGCTAGGCAAACTAAGCCTTTCTGGGAAGCGGTTTGGTTTGTCAGAGTGGATTTACAATACCAGATCAAGACGAGAGCTACATGTGCCCGATCTGGGTCATGTCTCATGTTGGACTGAAGTGAATGACATGCGATTCAGACTACACGAGGCAATAATGTTTCTCTTTGAAAGCGTCGAGTTCGCTTTTTGAAATCCTTCCTGATGTTGTAATAACATGTTTAGCAGCCAGTTCAAATGCTTGCCAAGTTTTGTCTTAAATATTATACCAGGAAACTAGGTCTTTGTACTGCGGTTGAAGTTATTACTTAAGATTATTCTAGGGATGTATTTGATATGGATTAATGCCAACTTTTGATTTGGGATGTAACTTCAATTTAGAATGTGTTGATATGAGAATACTTATTAGGCATATTATTTTAGAAACGATAGAAGATATGTTGGTAGACCAACAGCCAGGTGGATGGATAGCTTTACTTACAAAAATGTGCGAAGTTTTCTTGATCTATGCGAGTCTCATCCCGAATAACGCTAGCACAGACCAGGGAAGCATGCCAGAAAAGAGAGGAGCCCTATAATCAGTAGTGGGTGTTAGGAATAAGTCTGTCAATGATGATAATGATTTCGGATTCATGTGCGTATTTTATAGTTGTCACTTTCTTCCAAAACGGTGAAGGAAAACATCGTGAGGAAACCGGCATGCCGGAGAGATATGATGGCATGTGAAGCCAAGTCAGAGAGAGGCCGATGGGCGGCTTTAAAACTCTGAAACCAGGAAGAATAGTCACTATCCACACGAAAATAATAAGAATGACAATGATGATATTGGGTATGTGAAAGTAGGAGCCGCTAAAGTCAAGGCAAAAGTAATTAAAGTTATAAACAACATTTTCTTTTTAGATTCGTGTCTGTGTCGTAATCGCTTGTTCACAATATCTTAATCGTTTTATATATTACTATCACGATATCATCCTTGTTGAATCATGATAGTGCATTTATCTCTACGAGTTTCTGAGCACATAATGCACTCTGCCAGTACAAAGATATGAGCACCTCGCGCCATTTTGAAGTTTTCGTTTTTACGTTTCTTTTAATGGATGGTGGGAGATGAAAATGCTGAAACATTTATAATCCCACAAAGGCTTAGTGATAATTATGTTTTGAACCGGATTTTGTAGAACAAAGTGCTTTGAAAGGTCTGCTAGGGATCAGGGAACTATCATTATACCTTTTTTGCTCCTTTATCTTTGAATTTGATCGAGGAGCTCGTGGCTAAGTAATAACAGCCGCTCGGGTCGATACATCAGGTTAAGCTACGCTTGCCGGGGTTGGTCCGTGGATGGGTGACCATTTTCACATATCGAGACTCCTCCGTGCCTCGGAAAGCACGTTAAGCCGTTGGTCCCGGCTGTCATTTGTGGATCTTTGACAGTCGTTACGAGTCGTCAGAAGCACGAATGTCTGACAACCAGTCTAACCAAGGGGTATCGTATTAACCAGTTACTGGGTTGTGGAGGTCAGATAGGCAGTCGCTCCATGTAAAATACTGGTACTCAGCTGCATCCGGTTAGACTGGAAGCCGACCCCAACATAGTTGGGAAAAGGCTAGGCAGATGATGATCTTTGAATTTGATATCATTCATTCTGAAGATTTTTTGACTGAACTGAATAAATACGCCAGTGGTTATCTGTACAAGTTTCATTTCAATGATAACAAAACATCACGCTTGTAATCCTGGAAGGGTTAGGCAGTGTACACCCACATTTCGCCATTTTACGGCCCATGGAAGCGAGCCTATTGCCATCAACCAAGCACAAATCCAGACTCCTACTGAGAAACTCCAGATTGTAAAACCCAAAAACATTTTGCCCAACCCGGGAATCGAACCCAGGACCTCATACTCAGCTGTAATGCTTGCAACCACAAGACCAACAAGGCAGTCATTCTAATGAGTAGTTATAATAAATTATTCATTTTACTCAAGTCAAAGTCACCTTCAAACAGACAAAGTTATGGAGACATCTACACATAAAAACCGGCCAAGTGCGAGTCGGACTAGCGCACGAAGGGTTCCGTACCATTATCTATAAATAAAAATGAGCAAAAAAATCAAGTTTGTTGTATGGGAGCCCCCGTAAATATTTATTTTATTCTGTTTTTTTTTGTATTTGTTGTTATAGCGGCAACAGAAATACATCATCTGTGAAAATTTAAACTGCCTAACCATCACGGTTCATGAGATACAGCCTGGTGACAGACGGACGGACAGCGGAGTCTTAGTAACAGGGTCCCGTTTTACCCTTTGGGTACGGAACCCTAAAAACGGAGAAATTGCAATTTCATTTCCTTTGGAGGCATTTCTAGTCAAGTTTGAAGTCTTCTGGCGAGGTTTAATTAAAGTTATCCGTGAAAAGGTGGTAACCCTGTCGCAAAGAACAACTTTCAGATTCTCTGAGTTTCCGAATTTTATTCATTATGTCTCAACGAAATTTCCAGATTGGCTTAGTTTGGTTATAATATTAATTTGGAATGTTGAGAGGAATTTGAATTACCTACAGACAGGGTAATGCAAATTATTTGGGTTCCACTGTTCCAGTCAGAATCATATTGTAATCTCGGCTAATCAATAGCTGTGTTATTTCAAGAATAGGACGATAGGAATAGGTGGAGGAGCTCGTGGCTAAGTAGTAACAGCCGCACGGGTCGATCCATCAGGTTAAGCTAAGCTTGCCGGGGTTGTTCTGTGGATGGGTGACCATCTTTACATACCGAGACTCCTCCGTGCCTCGGAAAGCACGCTAAGCCATTGCGCGTTGGTCCCGGCTGTCATTCGTGGATCTTTGACGGTCGTTACGGGTCGTCAGAAGCCCGAAAGTCTGACAACCAGTCTTACCAAAGGTATTGCCTAGTTACTAGGTTGTGGAGGTCAGATAGGCAGTCGCTCCATGTAAAATACTGGTATTCAACAACATAGTTGGGAAAAGGCTAGGCAGATTGATTGATTATAGGACAATATTACCCCGTCTTCCTTTTAAAGGAGTCCACTCTTATTTTTATTTTTTTCTAGGGGTAAGCTATTGGCCTGCATCTCACCTGATGGTAAGTGATGATGAGGCTGAAGGTGGAAGCGAGCTTCACCCGGAATCCTCAACCACAAAGGAACTGATTATCTTACCTCTAACTGCCGAAACAGAAAAATGCTGTTAACATTGTTGTTATGGCGAGAGACTTAGATAAGATGGTGGTAGCTAGCCAGGCGGATTTAGAACTAGCCCTACCACCACTCAAAATGAACGAACATCCATATTATCAATACTAATATTATAAATTCGAAAGTAACGCTGTCTGTCGGTATGTTACCTTTTGACGCCTAAACCACAAGGGATTTCAGTAAAATTTGGCAAGGAGGTAGATGGCAATCCGGGGAAGGACATAGGCTACTTTTTATCGACATACCGACGCGGGCGAAGCCGCGGGCGGAAGCTAGTTTAGGTATAAGGTATGAAAGATATAGACCAATAATTTTAATCAACTTTAAATATAAATTAAAAAATATATTAATAACAGCAAACTTAAACACCCTTCATAGGAGGCCATTCCCACTGGCCCTCTGGTGGCTTAGCAATCAGAGGTTCCCATAGTTTCCAATTCAGCATTTTCCTAGCTAAATTCAATTCATTCTCCGCCTGGATTATCAGTTCTTCAGCTTGACCACAGTTCATCTTCACTTCCAGATCAAAAGTGTTGTTAGTTTGATTCAAGACTCCAACCCTCTCTTTGACAATCATTTCAGTATATTTGCGGTAAGCAGCAGTTGCAGGCATTTTATTTAAGATCCTGAGAATTTTCCCATACAAGGATGCCAGGGTATGATGGGGGTTTGGGTGTACGGCCATGCCCACAATGCCCGTTGAAGTTTTCAGAAGTACCATTATTCCACGATTTATTTAAAGTTCTCACCAAAAACACAAAATTCCAATGACAATTTGATTACTTGTCAATGCAAAAATTATAATTATTTTGACAGCGACATTTTTTTAATACTAGCTGGCCAAGTAGCCAGTACCAATAAAACGATCGTTTTATTTACATACTTACATAATGCTCACGCTTTCTTCCCATGGGCGTAGGCAGAAAAGTATTATTTATTTCGTTGAGCTAATCAAGCCAACGGCATTCTATTATACCAACAAAACACCTTTTATTTACCTCCTCCTTGGGACCGGATGGCATCACCGGTGATGCCACCTGGGCCCGAAAAGTACATCCCTGGTTATTTCCCGGTTAAACTGTTAATCATAATCAAGATCCAACAAAACCACGTTCTATTAAACAAGCCAACTCACCCGTATCCAGGCTTCTGGCAGAACCAGGACCTGGTAAGCTTCGCAGCTTCGAGCAACACGCCTCCAAGGTCACCGATCCTCATGCCAGCGCAGGAGCAGCATCCATCACCTTCTCCATCACCCACGAGCACAACTCGCGACTCTGACTTCGCCACTTTGGACATCAAATGCACATTGCCCACAAAACGCAACTATTTTAACTCTGTATGTCATTTAAATCACTTCCATTAGTCGTTCTTTGTGTTAAATTTTGTTAAATTAATGGTGGAGTTCAAACGTAGCCTTGGTTGGAATAGTATTTTTTGTTTTGTTTTGTTTTCTTCACGATTTTACAAATTGTTGTACTGTTTGCGAACTGTAGGTACACTCTTAATAATGGATCTATAAAAATGAAATAAAATGGTATAATTAACGCCATCGACACGCGGAGGTCATAACTTCATATTGCTAGCAAATTAGCAATAAATGCGATTGTATTCGTAATGAGCGTCGATACAAACGATCAAATAAACTGAAAGAACCATTTGTGGTTACGATCTGATGAGGTAATGAATTACCATTTTTGTTTTGAAGAGGTGTTCATATTTGTCACGCAAAAATATTTTGAACAATAGAACTTTCTATGTAACATAGAAACAAAACAAGTAACCTAAGATGAATTCAATAATGAAGACAAAATCATGAAAACAATACAAATATCTTTACGAAAGTCCGAGTAGAAAATATAGCCTCCATTCTAGAAGTAATACATCAAAACATTCATGATATTAGACATGGATTATATCAAAGAACATCGGACAATGAGACAGCAACACATCAAGTTTACATTATCGAATAGAAATAATATAGAAAGAAGACGTACATTCATCTGTAGCATTACCATACAGAAAATATGACTGGCATGAAATACTGACCAACATTACAATAATGACCCATGTATATAGCTATCGAAAGATGTTTTCACTATTCGAGATATTGGAATTTATGCAAAGTTTGCAACTAAGATATCTTACGATGCCTACTCTCTCCTTTATGCGTTTGGAAGCAGTGTAGTCCCATCATATTTATTTATTATTTGTAATCTTGTTTATTCTCTTTATTACAACTTCAATGTTACTTTCTTTAAGTAATTTACAGAAATCGTTATGGAAATTGTAATCTTCCATAACAGATTTCTCAAAAACATGTTTCCTAAGAATTACATAAAACGAAACGCATACTTTAAAAGGAAATTATACAGAAAAAGGTAAAAGAACAAAATAATGCAAATTGAAGCATCGTTGGACCCTTGGAGGCTCTCAAGGAGCCCCAAGTCGTATCCGAAACAGGTACGGCGTAAATAAAGTTACAGATATCCGTTCTTTAGATTAGGCAAAGCCTTGGATTAATTGGCTTCATCAGGATTTTCGTTTTTCCACATATATCGTGATTTTCTTGCGTAAAGATTCCGAGCTCCTTGGGAATATGTAACGTTATTCAGGCGTGAATAATAATGACTTAGATTTTTCTCAATTCCGAATCATTCTTAAGTAATTTTATCTATCTATCGACGAAGGTCTTTGTTGCGTAAAAATATCTTCCCATTACCAGTGTATTATTATTCTCTTCTGAAAGTTTCCCATTACAATATAATAAAAAGACTTTACTGGACAAAATAGTGTATAGAAGTTGGAAACATTGTCCTCACGAGTGCCCTTTATACTCAAACATAATAGTTGACTAGAAATTCTATTTGTTCAACATTTATCGTCTATTCCGTGTCTTTTACCTTAAATGTATTGTAAATAGTAATACAACAGAAGAGTTAGTGATGTCATTCACGTTTTCCACGTTTCTAATACTACACAACGTGACTAGATCCGTTTTGAGACACTAAATGGAAAATGAAGACAAATGACTAGGATTTGAATTAGAATTATTGTATATGTTTCTGACTTTCAGAAAACTTTCTCCAAATCATCTGTGCTTTCAATTTCGACTTGCCAGTCTTGAATAAAAATTGCTATCTCATGATGGATAAAGATTAGACTACTTCTTTTCTCCAACCTTTTAACATACATGAGCAGATTCATATATTTTTGTGGTATATGTTTGCCTTTTGTGTAACTTGATTCAAATAGCAAATTATTTGCAATTTGAATCGACGAGCCTATAATAGGTACTTGAAACAAGGTAATTAGCAACAATTATTGAAAATAATACAACAGTTAATAGAACACGTTTCAATTGACTTCGCACAAAAGATTACGAACTCCTAGTGTGTAACTAATGAATACACTTCATTGTTTCAAAACGGTTTTTAATACGAATAACAATACTTCTTCTACAGATGTGTGGACGCACGAGTAATTTTTTTTCAGTTTTAATTTGGGCTTCCGGATTTGAACTTACAACGTTGTTTACGGTTTCGTAAACATATAATACTACTCTATTAGCAGTTACATTAAGCAGATTTTAGATTTCTCCAAAATATTTGGAAGGAAGGAGATCAAAAACAATTATTCTGCCAACATCTCGTAGACTTTACAAACATTTGTATCGAATAAACTGAGGAGCAGGAAAGGTCGTTGAACGAGCAAAACAGTGCTGATCACTGATATGACGGGCGTATATTACAATCTAATTCGGACATTCCGAGACAAACAAAAACGGAATTTTCCTTACCAAAGAAAAAGCCGTAAACGGGACAGTTACTGAATAAATATTGCCGCTCATTATACTAGTTTTAGGAAATAGTAATATATCAGAACCTATAAGGCGTGTAGTTGTTGGATTGGGGCCAAAGTACTGTTTTTTTCTTAGTAAGAGTCATTTAATATTAATGCTATGTATATGGTCTTGCTTTTTCTTCTTTTCTTCCAGCGATATTATTATGGAATATCTTGTTTCGTGTAAAAACAAATCAATGTCTCAATTCTGTTTAGTTATATCGAAGACATTTTAAGGAATTGATTTAAGAAGGACATCTTCGAAATCAAACCGGGCAGATGAAAGCATAGTCTGTTATGCTGCTCATTATGTAATATTGGACATGACAGCAGTTATTATAGGTACTATTATTCATTGAAAAAGTCTCATTCGAGATACAACCATGGTAAAAGAATTGGAGAAACCTGCCCCATAAAATTAAAAAAATACGGCCCATGTTTTCGGTCCCAGAATCAGTAAAAACAAGAACATAGTATTACACCCGTATAAAAACTGGTATTCTGTTTTGATAGTTTGCTGCGAGCAGCGGCGCGTGAAACGGAATGATCACAATAGGTCGTATCTCGTTGGCGAAATTTGAAAGGGAAACCTAGTGTATTTGTTTATGTTTGTCGTTCTTTATTTTTCTGTCCAAAACAAAGGTCTTTTTGATGTCATGTTTTGTGTGCATTCACGTACGCTTATGTAATGTCATTCATTGTTATGTTATGTCATTTAGGTGTATTGTGATATTCAGCACTTTTATTTGCTAGAACTCTGTTGCTTCTGTTATCATATTTGCAACAGCGAATCAATGCCAAAAAATATTTTTGGATGAATATATAACATTTTTGAATAGGTATATAAAAAAAATATCAATATTTTTTGATGAATATAATCAAATTTTTGAATATAATTATAAAAAATATCAATATTTTTTGATGAATATAATCAAATTTTTGAATATATAAAAAATCTCAATATTTTTTATATTCCTTACCAAAGAAAAAGCCGTAAACGGGACATAAAAAATCTCAATATTTTTTATATTCGGATAGCTCATGAAATAAAGAGGTGCCACAAAGAATATGAATTGACACCGTGAAATATCGCAGTACAAGCTCGTACATTAACAATGGTTTATTACGCCCCATATGTGACGGAAGACTATGAGACGCAAACGCCACGTGAAACCATCCTAACATACTCCTTTTGCTATAGATCTCATCTCTCATCACACATATTTACTGCAATAGTTGCAACGCCATTAATCAAGACGATTTCGCAGTCCTAATTCAGGATAACGTCCAACCAGATACCCAGAAACAGGTAAGCTATAAGAATAGCAATGTTTTACGCCTTGGTATGTACAAGGGCGTCTTTTACCGCTTTCCTAAATGGCTGAAACGATTTAGACGAATGGCCTACTATTGGATTCGGCTTAGTATAGGTACGCTGCCTCACTCACGAGAATGCTTTGGAAATCAAATAAGGGGGAAATAAAGTGAAACAAGTGATTTACAAGATTTGGGATGTAGATGATGGTGGTTAATTTTTTGGAAAGGTTTTTGGAACCAGGGACGGTTGGGTTATGGACCATTCATGCTTTAAAGTCGGCCACAATAGCTATTACTCAACCTTCAGAGATCACAAACGTATTAATGACATTACAAGCAAATTCGAGCTTAACTACCCACATTTCGGTAAAACTAGGCCTACACCAATCGAGGGTATCCACGATTCGTCACAGCCACTAACCACAATTACCCAAATCCAATGTACCAGGTATGTACTGACACTCGTTACTCGTAAAACCGATCGTTTATTTCAACGGTGTCTAGTTATGGGGCAAATATATTTTGTTCAACAATCCAATTTGCACATAGTGCTTTGTAGTTTAAGTGTTAATTTTGTTTAACATTGCAAATCTCAGACTGTACCAGTTCAGGACGGATCTACTTGTGATTGGAATTGTTTAACCTCAATTGCCATTCCTTGATATTTAGCGTTATTGATCAGCTTCTGAGTAACATTATCTGGCTATTATAACTATTTATATATATCGGCATTATAACTATCTTATATTATTGTCGACACGATTGTGTTGAATACTGAAGGCGAATTTCACCAATGAAATTGAAAGTGATCGCACACAGCACAGCACACCAGCTCTGCACATCTAGACACACACTGCATGCAAGAGGTGTCAGGGGAAGTGTCAAATATTCCACAACAAGTGAAATATTTGACAGCTCTTAAACGCAGTTTAGATGCGCTGATCGCGTTCAGTTTCATTGGCGATATTCACACTTAATGGGTGCCTGTACAGACAAGAGACAATATACTGGGTGTACACGAGGGCCTTAACAAACTCCTGAAAGAAGATTCTGGCTGATACTGTCTCCAATTTAGACCGTCTTTTTCTTTATTTATCAATCATTGGATCCTTAATAGTATCCGTCTAAAACTTCTATCACGTTCAAAATGATTTAATGATTTTACAACCTTAACTATTTCTGATAAAAAAAGTTTATATGTAATACCTAAATAACTTTGCTTTTAAATCAAAAATCATATCAGCACTTTGATGAACCCAATTTGAAAACAAATAGACAATAAGCTACAAACTCGTTAAGTATTGATCAAAAGGAATCATGTTTTAAAGGTACAAAACATGAGTCTAGAAATATCTCTCTCTCGATATTGATTTCCTAGAAATGTCTGAGATACACGGAAAGGATCTCTAGACAAGGAATGTGGTCGGCTTTCTACGTGAAAGTTATCTGATCTTACAGAGAAATACTATTTTTATCCACAAAGTTTTAATTGAGTTTGTTAGCCATTAAATATCTGAATAAATTAACAAGTTTAGTGTTTTCAAAGTGCAATATATTCGCTGAAGATAAAAGTTTATGGAGGAAGTTTGTGCAATAAAAACAAGAAATGAAAAGACCACAGAGCTTTTACAAAAATTGTAGGACGGAAGTTTGACCTAGAACAACCAGAGGACGTAATTTAAAATGTTGATGTTAATAGTTATGATGGCGCAGCAAGTGGCGCCGTCTAGTTTTGTTACGAAGCTTTACTGGAATCACCGTAAAGGTCGGATAAGAGTGACACTGGCTGGTGACAGCTAGCAGAGCATCGCATCGATGGTTACATGGTGATCCTTTTCTAATGACAGGGACGTTGACGTACCACGTCCACGACGAATCCGGCACAATCCTGATGATATTCAAACTGCTGTATCACTAATACGATGACCACTTCTGATAAGGGCTATCCTGCGCAGTTAAATATTGCTACTAGCTACTATCGGTTATTATATGCTAAAACCTTCCTCGAGAACCACTCTATCCATTGGTGAAAACAGCATAAAAATCGGTGCAGCAGTTTTTGAGTTTATCGCGAACAGACGGTAGACAGACGCGGCGGAGGACTGTGTTTTATAATATGTAAGGATTACAGTAGCGATAATTAATAAAATCTTAATTATTAATAACATGCATCACGCATTGCTAACACCAAACTAGCGCAATACAAGAAACAGGGTCAGTAGCAAAAACAAAACAAAATCGCGTGTCAATTACCTCAAATGATTAAGTAAGCCAACTCATGTACAAAGCCAGATTCAGGTCAAAATGACCCAAGTGAAACGGGGAAGTTACTGCAAGGCCATTGGATTATGTCAATTGTTCAATCAGCTGATACTTGATCGCCATTTTTATTTTTTATAGTCACGTGTAGAAACGCGATTGTGAGAAAGTCAGGGTTAATTTAAAAGAACTGGCTATGGCCGATAAGATTGTTTTGGTTGCAAAGCGTGACAATGTTTGTGTTTAATTAGGAGCTGTTGTTTCTGGTATCGTACGTATATTAAAGGCTTTTCATCAATTTTTAGGTGGACGAAATCATCATCATCATAATTTCAGCCGAAAGACGTCCACTGCTGGACATACGCCTCCCCACAGCACCGCCACTTCGACTGGTTCTGTGCTTCTTGCATCCAGCGGATTCCCGCGACGTCATGGGTGGACGACACGCGTGGACGAAATAGTTGAGTGAAATTGTTTAGACTCTGTGTGGTCCAGAAATGAAAATGTTGTCATCCATATAAAATTAAATGTCGTTACAAAATAATGCGATTAACATACATAAAATAACATGGCGCCTGTACACACGGCTACACATCAAGCTATACATTTCCAGTTTATACTGATCTCGCATTGTATAGAATTTCCTTACATGCGAGGTCAGCTTATGCTGGAAATATATAGCTTGATGTGTAGCCGTGTGTACTCCCCGAAGGGTTCGGCAGAGCCAACCTACCAGGCAGAGTACCTCTAGTACCATCACATACATCAACGGTCATCTGAGACTACTAAGAACAGAGAAATACAAGAATGAAAAAGTTAAAAAGTATATCCACAGATGAATAACGAATGAAATAGCAATAAATACAGCTGAGAAAGTATAAAGCAATTTCAATAGATTGGAAAGCAGTTCCGTTTTGTAAATATGAACCAATAACTTAACGAACTTCCAATCATTCACAGAACTATCCATTTTATAGACTTTATCATTGAAATACTAGGTAGCAATGATAGACAAAATCATGTCACACCAAAAGAAAGTTTTGACGGCCAAAATTGAGATGCAGTTTCTCTTCATCTATACGAAATACTAATTGACCTCACAACGTGGATGCTAACTATAGAAATAAAATTGCCACAAACTCGACATAAAAAACAGTGTTTTATGATAGGAACAAAAAAAAAATTTTACCATAGGAAAATTCATTTATCAGAAGAAAATCACCATATTTTTTTCGAAGCACTATTTATTTTCTTTTTTCGCTAATAGTTTCGCACGAATATTAAATTTGTCCACAAACTGATGCTTTAAAAAAATTACACTTCTTTACGTTATTTCCTTACTTTTTTAAACCAACACTTTTTTACGTTACACAAAAAAAAACCGAATAAAATTATAATTTGCGCCAACACTATTCTGGAGTGTCACTGACAGGTTAAGTTGTGCCAAAGGCTCGCAACCGGCCTTCGCGAGTAATCAAGGTTTACTTCGTCTTGGATTAAGTTGTAAGCGTGAAAAATGAGCTCAATTTGCCATAAAGATTAGCGGCTGTAATAAAAATGTTTTGTTAATCAATCTGCTTAGTCTGTAGCAGTCTACTACTGGATATATACGCGGGGCAAAGTTGCCAGTCACGAAAAAAAAAATCTTATTACTGCATACAAATTTTTTTTTGCTGCATGGAATCTTGGGGTAACGTTGCACAGTCTGCCTCTTTCAAAGATTATCGAATTTTCCCTAATTACCTTATGTTTCTGCAAAATTACAGTAGCTCAGTAGCGTTTGGTTTCTGCAATTAACGAATTAATAGAGCAGTGGATGAAATGTGTACAGTGGATGACCGGCTACCAAAACAGCGCGTCTGGCTGCTGTCAGTAATTAAAAATCGCTTTCGCTTATAAGTTGGAGTCTGTTAGCTTATGTCACATTGAAGTGTAATCAGGTAGAGCGATACTGGCCGCAACGGAGATGTCGCCGCCTTACACAGCACACAACCAACTCAAAACAAACCTTACACAACCAGCAATAAAGACCAAAACCCAACAATCAAACAATGGACACGTTTGTGCAACTTGCAGACCAAACGTAACCACCGATAAAAATTATTTTACACTGTCGCGTATCAAAATGGCAATCGATATTCAAAACTAACATCTTTCCAATAAGTCGCATATTTGCTTGTTTAATTTTTAAGTATAAATCTATTTTAGGACTTACAAACTGGATTTCAGATTTTATTTTCGCATAAACTTGGTCTATGTACATGTTTCATTGAAACCTGTTTTCAGTGAAGTATGATTTAATTAAAATTTTAATTATTGCGAACTTGGCCGCGGATTTTATTGTAGAAAAATCAAAGCAAGTGTATCGTGTAATTATTAAGAAACTGTTGCTACGTGGAACTGTTTTATTTTAGGGTCAGTGGGTTGTCTTAGGGGTAGGCTCATATAAGCAAGCCTCGGAACCGGTTTAAAAAATATCGGTTAATGCGTTTATTTCGATTTTCCTCCGAACTTTTCTAAAGAACGAGAACGTTTAGAAAACTTTATTTTAACCTAAATTAACCGGTTTATTCGACAAGCTGCATGTCGGTAAAAGCGTTGCAACTTGTGACTACTTATGAGGATGCAGCAATGAATAAAAACTGAAGTATTAACCAGTTTTTATTGCTCTAAACCGGTAAATTCGAAAAAACTTTTACATAATACTCTATCAAATACCGGTTTTAGAAAAACGGTTTATGCGAACGAAACCGAATGTAAAGGTTTTTGCGTCAAGTACATCATACCGGTTTGAAATTTTAACCGGTATCCGAGCCTTGTATGTAAGAATAGCAGTAGGCAGATTTTCTTTTAGAATTTTCCTGTAATCAGCAATCTATGGAAATCAAGGTACAGCGGATTATATGACAGCTACATCAAAGAGTAATTTGAGTAATCCGTTTTATAACCCTAAGACCATTCTTGGCAATACTTTTGACGTGTTAAGTATTCAACGAAACTTTCATTTATGGGTTAAAAAAAGGCATGTGTTTTCTATAGGCAGTAACAACACCTATGGAAAAACACATGCTTTTTGTCTGTGCGTTGACTGCCTTTAAAAACTACCGTCGTATGATTGCAAATTCGTTTTCCGTCTTCTTCTTTTCATGTGGTTGGTGACTAACCTGGTGTCAGAGTTTTAAAGCCACACATGGGCCTCTGACTTGGCTTCACATGCCGTCGAGAAAAATCTCTCAGGCATGGGCGTTTCCTCACGATGTTTTCCTTCACCGTTTTTGATAATTAATGATAATTGCTCCCTTAACCCTCATACATCAACGCTGCTACCATCAGAAAAATACTGAAAGGTTATTCTATCAGAAACCACATGTGGGTGATTGAAAATTATCCTTCATATAGTTACAGTACAGATTGTCTGGTAAGCTAAATATTATGTAATAGAGTTGCTATGTGACTTACAAAAAATAGCAGTGATATAATATTAAAAACCGGTTTATGGTAAAACTAGTTATAAATAAAGATATGGAGCAATAAAAATAAATATAGCGAACCGGACTTGGATATTAGGAGATTAAATTACATTTAGTAACACTACTTGATTTACTGAAGTTATTTTTTAAATAATTGTATTTTTGAGTCGTACGTTACCTACGTCCCAAAATTAAATGTCATTTATTCGAAATAGGCTGTGAATCAGCACTTATTCAGTGTCCAAATTACATAAGGCAGTCCCCCAAAACGCCCGCCCTTCACTAATAGTGCTTTACTGGGGAGTAGAAGTGGCGCAACAAACTCCCCAGCTGCACAACTTTCTGTTAAGTTACGAGAACTTGATTCTATCCAATAGTCTATTTATTTTAAATCCATGTGGATGTTCTCATCTCAATCAATCAATATGTACATTTGTAGGTTTGTTGGTATGGCAACTCTGTATCCAAATATTGCAAAAGCAAACTTTCATGTTGCTCAGATTGGATGCGGAAAGCGGAGGACATGGTGTTGTGGCGCAGCCTAGGAGAGGCCTATGTCCAGCAGTGGACTGCGGTAGGCTGAGTTGATTGATTGTTGAACAAAACCATCGATACAGATTTTCTAATAGGTAAACGTATACTACTTCTTTCTAAATTTCACACAGAAGCCAAAAAATTAAAAATGGTAGGCAATACTAACGCCAGAAACCATACATTTACAGTATTTGCAATCATACAGTTTCATCATCTAATATGCCAAGATCCATATCTCATTACGTAGTTAGGCAACTTGACACCTTAATGTAAACAGGTTAAGGTGTAAAATTACATGTTAACGCTTGGTTGAACATGGCAATGAATGCATAGTGATGTGATTAACTCGAATATTATTCGATTAAAATCATTCGAGTGTAAATGGGATGTTTGTATAAGCTAAAGTAAAAGTCGTTATCTGGATAATTAGATCATAAATACTGAATTGATATCATATGGATCGACTTTCAAATACTTGAAGTGTGAATGTCGATCGATCAAATAAATCAGCGTCTGGTGTTTTGAGATAAGTATAATCCGTAAGCCAATCGATCGTTTCGCATAATTAGCATATATTCCGACCAATGAGTAGGCAACTATTCATGTTAGACCAAGAAATTAGCGTAACATTGAATGTCTTTTTCACGTCATAGGAGAACAATAAGCCCATTCCAAATTTACAACGGCTGTCTGTGTGTAGTCTAGGTGATAATCTTCTATATATAATATACTACATCTATATTATATTATAGTAAAGTAATAAAGTTGGAGAGTTTGTTTGCCAATGCTTGAGGAAGGTATTAATGTAAGCTAACGCTAACACAGGCTATTTAACATCACGGTACAGCCTTTAGGATCTGAGCAAGAAGAAAAAAAGTAAAAAAGAACACTAAGCGAAAACGAAGCAGAAGCGCGGGTGGGCGATGCGATGCGACGCGGTAAGTATTGGGCCTAAGGGAGTTTTATTAAATATGGCTGTTATTTTAGTACCATTATTGTGTATCTTAAGACTTCCACGCGGGCAGAAGCAAGTGTGCTTATAAAAGATCGTGAATGCTGCAATAAGTTTAAATCTCACAATATATTCGTCTGCACGCTTGAATACATGACCCTCTTTATTATTCACAATGTGACTTTAGCGGAATTCGAGGATATCTTCCGTCGCCATTTCCGCAATATTATTTTATTTTTATACTGCATCCGTGAACTTATGTAACATTTTAGTTTATTCCGTTGACCTGGACGACGAAAGTTATGTGGAGCATACTTACATATTAGATTGTAATTTTCTGTTTGTTTGTGGCAACTTTTTTTTTGTCATAGTCAATTTTATTCTCTGGCCATTTTTTTTATTTCAGGAAATCAGTGAAATTAAATTCAGAATCGAATAAAAAGTCTCGTTTGCACAGCACTATTTTGTATTATTTGCACAGATTGTCATGTCCATAATATTGTTACAGTTCATAACATCATGAACATTTTTCAATAGAATTAATGCTTTGTTTAGTACAACTTAAAGTTTGTAGTTGAATAATTTTGTCGTTTGCTGAACAAAGTTAATTTTCAAGGTAAAGCCAGCTGTTTACCTTTTGATGGTGTCGGTGGCATGTTTTGAGTCTGCTAACTCGTTACGGTTTTTCCTGTTATAACGATAATGGTTGGAAATTTGTTTTTACTTTTATCGGTTTTGTTCTCATAACGTGATGACTAATATGTGAAAACTAAAAAGCAAAGTGTCAAATTTGACGCTTTTATCTATAAAATCAATTTACCTTCCTTATTTTATTTACACGTGCCACATTTTGCAGCCACAGAAAAAAAAGTAAAATATTTTATATTGAATTTAATTTCAATACACGTGTAATTTTACTTACGACTTTGAATACTTATATTATTCCAAACGTGTAAAAACAACTAATAAATAAAAACAATTAAAATTTATTACCAGGTGGTTACTCATTCGTGACAACAAAATCAATTAAATTATTTATATCCCCCAACGTCACGAAGATGGTGTAATGTGTAAGCAACAGACTCGTAAATTATTTAATTTATTTTATCTAAACATTATTTAGAATATATAACCATTTATTTTCTGTCATAAAACGAACGTTAGGTTTATTAATAGGTAATTGAAGTAGTTTATTTATAAATTGATGTAGTCAAGTACGATCACCTCTTCAGTATGATGACTAGTTTTAATTAATTTGTAGGTAATGGAAAACTTTAGAAAAGAGCATACAGCAATCGTGGTTATTAATGCTTGTGCCTTCTCTATATGAGAAGAGATCATTGCCCTGCAGTGGGACAATAATAGACTGGTATATTTAAAAAAAGAAAAACTCGACTTGAGAACCTCCTCCTTTTTTTTCGTCGGTGAAATAGCCTAGTTATTTTTAAGACATGATAACACAGTACACTGGCATCCATAGGTCGTTCGTCGGTAGCTTCTAGAACATTTTCAAATGTTGAAAATAATTGTATTTACTCAATGACAAAAATATGACACATACGTACACTTGGTTATTTTAAGATATTTGCATGAAATAAACAAAAATATATGTAATGACGTTCGTTCCCAGTCTGCATATAAAAATTCAATCAAATATATCCAAAATTTTAATCACTATAGCTGGTCGAGTGATCGGCATATCCCTTAATTACTCGACACATCACTACTATCAAGATTGTTGGAAAAACAATTTGGATTTTTTTTATAGTAAGTAGTTCCAAAATACTCCTATGCATTAGTATCGTCAGTGTTCGTCGTCGTTCATTTATTACAAGCTTTATATTAGCTTGCTCTGTTCGTATGTGTTTCCGGTTACTCCAATTGTCATCCATTTTTCAAGCACTTCCTGGCATCCGATTGAGCTGAAAATTGGCATACTTATATAACTACCAAGACATTTTGAAAAAATGATACCATGGAACTGGTCTGATGATGGATCCGGAAGTTGGCCATAGGAACTCCTAAATGAAACAAGATAGCACCTTCGTGTTTGGACTCATTAGCTATGTAATAACAAGTGCTTTGACACTAGGTGGTGTTCAGGGTCTGATGATGGAGCCGGAAGGTGGCCCTGGGAAAACCCTTTTTAGTTCATTAAAAGCTTGTTTTTAAAAAGGTTTTTACTTAAATTTATTGTCGTATTGTTCTGTACAATCTCTTTAATTCACAAAACAAAGCTGCAGGAAGCGAAAACAATATTTAGAAAAAAAGCAATTAAAAATAAAAACAAATAATACATTCTCAAGCAGAGGCATGTGAAAGATCTTATGTAGATACTCTAACGATCTAGGCGATGTGAAATTGTAATTACTTAGGTACTATTTTAGGGGTATGAGGAACAGGGTGTAAAGTTCACTCATCCCCCATAGAAAAGGGAGGATCCTCCTACCAGACGGGTGTTGTGTCTGGCGGGCAACTGCCCAATGATTGATATTGGGTTTTTGTATATATGTTCACTGCACGGTAAACTCTAATTGCGCGATGCAGGATTTATGTGACGTCAGGTCTTCGATGCATAGTTCGCATGTGGCGATGTAGATACCGCCACATCACTCCCCTCCGGAGACCGGAGGTCGATAGTGGGCTAAGTCTTGTATCTTGCGATGCTTGCCAGTGCCAGTTGTGGTTCCAGTGAGTCGGAACCGGGTGCCGCATTGTTCGCGGTGGGTCGGAACTGTTTTGCGGTGATTCCCCAGTGGCTCAGGGTGATGAGGTTGAGGTGATTGATGTGATTCCCCAGTGGGTCGGGGTGATGAGGCTGAGGGTGATGACCAGGAATGCGCGATCGCAGCATGCTGGTGGTCAGGATACCCGTTGACGCCTCGGGTGTTGGCTTGGCTGTGTGACTCGCCTCACTGAACGCTTGCGGGAGTGATGATGATGACGTCACGCTGGAGTAGTTGCACGAAGGCTGCGTTGACGTTCATATTCGGGGTCACCAATTTAGGGGTATGAGGAACAGGGTGTAAAGTTCACTCATCCCCCATAGAAAAGGGAGGATCCTCCTACCAGACGGGTGTTGTGTCTGGCGGGCAACTGCCCAATGATTGATATTGGGTTTTTGTATATATGTTCACTGCACGGTAAACTCTAATTGCGCGATGCAGGATTTATGTGACGTCAGGTCTTCGATGCATAGTTCGCATGTGGCGATGTAGATACCGCCACACTATCATCGCATGGAGGAGTTTGTTATTTGAAAGCAAATAAAAAGTGGGCAAAGCTGCAAGAGATTTGCTAAATAAACAAGCAAACGATCTGCCTTGCCTTTTCCCAACTATGTTAGAGTCGGCTTCCAGCCTAACTGGATGCAGCTGAATACCAATATTTCACATGGAGCGACTACCTACCTGACCTCCACAACCTAGTTACTGAGTAATACGATAGTACGATACCCCATAGTACGACTGGCTGTCTTTCGGGCTTCTGACTATCCGTAACGACTGTCAAAGATCTACGTGTTTTCCGAGGCACGGAGGGGTCTCGACATATAATGGATGTTCACACATCTACGGACCGAGATCATTGCTTACCGTGAAGATCGACCCGTGCGGCTTTTTTTGTTTAGAAATTGATCCTACGGTCCGAATTTTGAACCACATAAATCTCGCCTTAGCATTCAATCAAGATCTTAATTCTCCACCGCATCTTCAAATAAATACTCCCCATAAAACACTTAACCCATAACTCAACCAGCAATCATCATTTCTGCCCATAAGGTCGTAAACACTTGAAAGTCGCAAGTAGACCGAATCGCTGCGCCTGCGACGCTCACGCGACTCTACGCGTGCGCATGAGCAAGGAAAACGTGCCCGATAATTATACCGCTGTAAAATATACGAATACTGTGTGTAGTATTATCGGGTGGTAAATAATGTGTGAAGTATATTTCGTTTCAGTTATAATATAGGTAGTAGGTACCTGACTGTTTTCTGTTTTTTTAGTTTTAAGGTGTATTTTTGTGTGACAATGTGCCAATAAACGCATTTTTCTTTCTTTCTTTCTTACCTATGTGTTTTTGCCAGAGGTGATACTTGTTCGGAAAACTGCGAAAATAATTTGTTGTTGGCTCAATGTGATAAGGAAGACTTTTTCCTATGGAAGTAAAATGTAACTAAAGATTGTCTGTAGGTAGTTTTCAGATTAATTTTAATATAAATCACAGATATATTTTATGGAAAAAAGGTAAATTAGATTACCTACCCAACATTCGATCTTCAAAAACGGTATATAGATTACCTACCCAACATTCGATCTTCAAAAACGGTAGATAGATTACCTACCCAACATTCGATCTTCAAAAACGGCACAATGAAATACTATATTAGATGGCACGTGGAAGTAGATTGGCATGTCGCAATTATCGGTAGCGAAAAAGAGACGAGATAATATTATAACTTTGCTAACTAGCCCAGTTTTGACATGTCACTTGCGGAGCGCGTATTAACTTTCTACCTATTTTACTTATAATATCAGCTCATGCCCGCTTTCACTTGTTTGAACATAAAATAATATCCTATGACACTCGGCAATACGGTAGCTTCCTATTAGTGAAATAATTTTCGGAATCAGATCAGTAGCTTTGAAGAGTACAACTACAAACGTACCTTTTTGTAATATATACAAATATTACAAAAAGGTACGTTTGTAGTTGGTAAGGATTGGTAAGGATCCTAAATAAGTTAGTAATTATTTACCATGTTTGCATTTTGGTTATTTATTTTTCTTATGTTCGCTATTTTCTTTTGTTATTTACATCTATTATATTTCAACTAGTTTTCTATACTATAGTCCGCCATTTGCCACTTCGTCAAAAGCACCACAAACCACAAATCATAAAACAAAAACAAAAAAAAGTATGACTCAAACTCCATTCTGCTGTAAATACTATATTTAGCTGTAATACTTCTCAATACAAAAAGTATGCTAAACAAAGTTAGTCAACTTAAATACAGGTATTATCTCATAATACGTGATGTTCAAGTAAAAACATCACTTTTGCTCAATATTTGTGAAGCATGTATGGAATACGTGTTTATAATTATTTTTAAAATAGTTTTACAAACATGGACGATATATTTAACCTCATTTTAAGTACAGTACCTGGGCGACTGAGCTCTGCTCAGGTGACAATACAGAAAACGAATTTTGCCAGATATAAGACGTACCTAGATCTATTTTTCATCCCCGTAAACTCCTATATTGCAACTTTAGAGCCGTTTTCGAGAAAGTGATTACAAATATGTGTATATTATATACAAATATTGATTATTTAAAGTATAGGACAAATACTTGAATTATGGTGTCTTAAATACTTACATTATCTCGTGGTTTCAGCAAAAATCCTTTGAAATTCAGTCCCGAAAAGATACAAATACACAACTTTTTCTAAATTGTTATTGTGACAGTCAAAAACATTGTTCACCAAAATCCAACTCAATGACTACTGAATTGTTTAAATTCAGCTGTATATCCTGCCTTCCTGAATTACGATCCTACATATTTAATTGTCGTCAATAATGTTAAATCATTATTGTTTCCTTAATTACATAATTTATTGATATTCCGTTATAAAATGCGTAATACATACGTAAGTCTGTGCAATAGAAATTTATATTGCAATTTGAATCCTGGTTCACGTAAGTTCCTCAGTAGTTAATATTGAGAACATTACATGTAGGTATCGCAAAAGTTTGCGGGAAAGTCCGAAAAGGATACCGGGACCTGAAGGAACACGGGTGGGTTTTAGTCAGTAAAAGTCTGACACGCCCTTCGCTCCGCCCAGAGCGGGAGAAGACATTTGACGATTTCACACCCTCAAAAAAAAAACGTATCGCAAAAGTAAAAAAGGAACAACCATAGAGCTTATTATAACAGAAAATATAAACGCTAAGACGGACTAAAGACATTTCTTTTTCGAAGGAATCAAAGAAAACCACCAAAACAGTCACTATGATCAAGAGACCATTATCACTACATATTATATTATAATTTATAAAGTCCATCGCCACGTCTGTCTGTCTGTCTGTTCGCGATAAACTCAAAAACTACTACACCGATTTTCATGCTGTTTTCACCAATGGATAGGGTGGTTCTCGAGGAAGGTTTTAGTATATAATAACCGACATATACGCGGGCGAAGCCGCGGGCATCAGCTAGTTTGAAATATAAGAGAATGATTGCTGAACGTTGTCACCAATAGATCAAGGAACATATACTGACCTACGGCGAGCCAATAGATAGATTCATTTTGGCGGCCAGAGCAATGACAGCTGTAGATGACGTATCGTTGAAAATTATCATTGGGAGATTCCGAATGATTAAATAAATGGGAACGAGGAAGGAGGTCCTAATGTTTTAGTATCACCATGTTCTGTTACAATATGGCTCCTAAATGGGAGCTGTATGATGCTTTATTCATTATTCAGTGCCATATACAGGTATGAGTCATGTATTTGAATAGAACCTACTAGAATGGTTACTAGTCTCTAGCAAGGTCATGGTGGTATCTAGATTATACAAGTGAGCAGATTGGTTTAGTATAGTTTAGACGAAAATATTATTATTCACTATATCAAACAATGTTCTTTTCATAGTTCGCGATGAATAGAGATGAACAACTTTTATGTGTCACAATTCAATGACTGATGCAGTTAAGCCATAAAATTAAGAAAAAAAAGACAACAAAATAAGACTATTCAAAGACCTGAACAAATAATTTTACAACATCTAAGAAGCCACTAGCTACGGCCTTGCCCTCCATTAACCTGCCAAAATATACTTCATTAAGTAAACTCTTGGGAAAATATTTGAAGATTTTTCAATCCGTGATGTTGAAACAATAATTCATAATGAGTTATAAAGAATTTGATTGAAGCACGAGTCATGTATGAAGGATAAGTTACATAATGTTAATTACATGGAAGTAAGAAATGTCAAGGTGGTCAAAATGCCCATCTTTAAACACTTCAGCCTTGTGATTAGGTTGGAGTGATTTGCTACATCATACATTATAGGTAGTCACAGCATAATGGATGTTGCAGAAGCTTGTCGCAACTTCATCGATAATTTTGATGGTAAATATCATGATGTGTGATGTGACTGTAAAGTAAGCTTATATCGAGCTATCAGATTAAATGTAAACCACTGATGATAAAGACAGCGATGCACTTGTGCAAACAGATGCTCAATTAGAGTTTTGCGATGGAGCCTTGGGCACAGTAGTAGCTGAGAATTCTGAAACAGATAATCCCGAAGGAGTTTTTCTGCGTGAAGTGTCAAATAGACTAACGGGGTTTGATAAATCACTCGCACTGACGAGATATGTGTAGCAAATTATTCCAACGAGCGATGATGAAACCACATATCATTAGACAGTATTGAAGATACTTGTTACTGTAGTGCATATTACACTTGCAGGTCACGCCTGACAACACCAGGGTCACTAGACCAAGGAGGGCTACCTGAGATATTCGATCGATCCAATGCAATCGATACAGAAGGCATGTATCGATTTAATTAGAACGTTATTGGATTTATTACTCAAGTATAAAATTAGCAGAATGCCGATTGATTTCATAACTTGAATGCACGGAAAACGGTAGTTTTCCTGCCCTGTAGTTTGATAATATACGCCGCTTGTTGCTCAATTACTTCCCATAGTTGTTAAATTGTATTTGTTTGAAATTTTACAAATGTCGAATCAATGATCAGTGATGGTCTTGATCGATCCTTATTTGCATGATGTAGATTTTGATTGCTAAGGAAGACGGTGAAAATGTCAATGCAATGAACATTAACATTGAATCACTGAATCTATCCGGTGATCTATAAATGTCATTACAATTAAATAAGTCAATGATATTTTCAGTTCCTTGTCCCCTCGGCGGTCAGAGTGTCGCCTTGCTTCTCAAAGGAAGTTTCTTAGAGTACAAAGGTCTTTGTCAAGGGTTCAAGAAAAACAACAGAGATTTCAGTAACGAATTGAATAAAAACCATTATCAGAGTGATAAGAATGTTAAGTCAAGTGTAAACTGTCGTGTCAAACGACACACAAGATAATGACTTAATTGTTCAAGGAACGATAACACTGATGATTACAATCAACTAACAACCGTACATTAAGACTAAAATAATGACCCTTTCACACGCACTGTTCCTCATTGTTTTTAGTTCACACTTGACACCCGCAAATCGCGTAACACAGCCATGAGAAGCTCGCGATACTAAATTGTGTAACAAGAAATATGGACAGGGTGCTATTAAATTTAGCAATATACCAAAATTGTCTATTGTTGTGTAAAATGGTATGTAGGTATGGGTCAACATGGTTGTGCAACTTTAGAAGCGGGAAGTGGACGGTATTAGTTAGCTAACTGATCAAAGGTAGGCTACGTAAGTCTGATGCAAATTCTTGATAATTGCTGGCAAACGATTGGAGAGGTTGCTAAAGAAAATCGATTTATAGCGGGCACTAATAAATTGAAAAACTATGAATGATTAATAGAGATAATGTGCCTTGCACTCGTTCAATTTTATGCATAATTACAGCTTGCAAGTTCGCTTTAAGACGTAATTTTATCATGATCTCCTTATGACTTACACTCCTCATCACAACTTGCTAGGTTGTAGACAATTAGACACTATTATTGTTGTCAATGTAGTATGATTAAATATACCTACCTAAAATATCATAAAAACTCTGAGTCACGTAAATACAGCCATAATTTAATCTAATCAAACATAGGTAGTGAAAGTTTAATGAGTTAAAGTTTACAAAAAATGTAAACATCAGGTAGTCCATTAAATAACACTTTCCTTACGTATTACGGTAAAAGCTAAATAAACCATGCACAAAATACGGCACGTCCGCACTCGGCGAGCGTTAGAACAGAAATAGCAGCCTATTAACCCGAATCTCACGCATGCGCACTAGACGCCATATCGCGGGCACCTGCGTGCGCGCAATCTAAGGTGCTATGTTGATTACGTGTTTTGGTTTACGAATTAACGTAAATAAACATTTTCTGGGTAGTATGGAGTATATAAAAACAATTCCTAACTGGGCAATGCTTACGTAAATACAGTTATTTTTCAGTTACATGTAACGTAGTGGAGTTGGTGTACGTTGTTTACCAAACACTACCGGATGGTGGCGCGATGAAATATGCACATGTTTGGTTTTCAAAAGGCTGAAATTGTTTTGCCCTCAATTTTCAACGATTAAGGTAGCAATCATTAATCAATCAAAATGCAGGGCTTTTTAAACTAACTTTTGAAATGTTTATATGTTCAGTGTAATATTTTACATAGGTACATGGCGGATCAAAATATCTAGTAAAAAACATATACTGAAAAGAAAACGATATCAAAGATATACAAGAGATAAACTTGTCAACAATAATGGAAAAAAATGCGTAATATACAACTAAACATTCTTAAATTCTCGTAGCTGTCACAAAAAGATATCGAAAGTAGGTGATAAATACAAATGTGGGACAGCTAAAGAAATAAGAATACAGAAAGAAAATATCAAAGGAAAGTTTTAGTATTTTTTATTCACATAACAATAATAAAAGCCAAAGAAGTAGATTGATCCGAAAATAATCTGAACATAAAAGTGACATCTCAAGTTGATATTCTGACAGATATTGAACTAGTTTTCATTATTATGGGTGCCTTGTTTGATTTTGAATCTACTAAAGAAATATTGTAAATTGCATTGATTCTTTTTATAAACAAATTACTGTTAACTAGATTTGAGGTTTGTCTCATCTTTGCATCCTAAATGATTTAGAGAGTAAGACGAACTGTGAAAACTATTTGAACCATAGCCATCAACCCCAATGGCCACTATATGTTAGTAGCTAGAAAAATGAAAGTGGGTAACTGCGAACTCCACGAGATATTTGTACATTGTTATAATTAAAATGAAAATTACAAAGAAGCGTAGGTATATGCACAATAATTCACCTCGCAATTCTAATGGAATTGTTCTACATTTTTCTATTCCTTTATAGCTTTACATAAATTCCGTAGCCGCAGAATTACGCTCGTTCCGTTATGGAAAGTGTGGCGAAACAAAAATAAATGTATCTGAATCGTTAGTACGCTATTCTTTGATACGCGTAGCTATTTTATTGCAATCCTCATCATCATCAACTAAGCCTTCTATGGCTTTCAAATTATATTTTACTTTGGTATGAGTAATAAAATTTTCTTTTGCTTTAGTTTGGTTTCCGTTACGCTTTAGTTTGGTTTCCGTTACGCTTTTCGATATGGAGTGATAATCTGTTTTTATCGTTTTGGACAAAACCTTGAAAGAGGAGATTCTCAATTCAATACGTTTTTATTTTCGGTACCTATTCATTTGAAGATCCCAGGCTAGGTAGATCGACCAGCAGTGGACGATAGGACTGATGAAGATGATGATAACTTTCTATAAATTCTGCTTAGAAGCTATTGATACTAAGTACACTATAAGGATTAAGATCAGAATATTGATGTATTCATGTATTGTAATCTATGTATAACTTAATACCGTCCTTTGATCTACAACAGATTGCATATCATACAACAGAGATGGAAGCCCAGTACATGCATATCTTATTTAAATTTAGGTTTCATAGCTGAACACGCCAGCAATATGGAGGTAAATGAAATGCAAATATGACACGCTGACGTTCACGCTACCCGTATAATAAGTAGATTTACTGTAAACCCACACGCCGCTCATATTAAAGTTCTGTTTAGTCAAGAGTATGGTTGGGCACCTTTGAATTTGCTGTGGAACTTTTGGATATATTGTACACTTGGGCTCCTTATTTGGCTTGTTTAATTTCTATGTCAAACAATAGTTTTGTTTCACCAATATTGGATAGCAATCAAGACACTGTGAAAGATGATATAGCTAGAAAGGGAGTGACTACCGAGATGACGACTAATGGAGAAGTATGGAAGAAAAAGACGTGTTGCGGCGACTCCAAAGGGCTATGGGAAGGAAGGATAATGACACTAGTCACTGTATATTTTTTTAATGGTGTTAGAACTAGTCACTGTCTTTATGAACCATTGTTCTTGTTTCATTTCCTTTCGACATTCCCAGTTTAACAGTGACATCAATCATATCTATAATTATTCTCTGCAGTTTGTTGTCAATCATAGCAGTTTTGCTGTTGTCTTTCGTCACCACATAATTACGTCCTTTTTCTCTGATTTCCTAACAAGATATTTTGTAACATTTTGAAGCAACATGCTATAAAGATTAGTGTTAAATCCACAATGGTACAAAAGTGACGGTTAACTAGTTCAGCGCCTACGATACACCTACATGAACAAGGTAACCTTTAGATGTTTTTACTTGAAATAACATAGACATAATATTCCTAACAATGGAGTTGTATTTGTAAAAAATACATAAATAACATCACGCCTGTTAACCCCGAAGGGTTAGACAGAGGTGTACGTATCTATAGTACACCCACATTTCGCAAGTTATGTTTAAGTGTCACGTAGGGGGCGAGCCAATTGTCATCAACCGGCCGCCCCCTACGTGACACTGCAGCAGCCTGGAGTCTGGATTGGTTTGGTACCCGGTACCGGGTACCAAACCAATCCAGACTCCAGGCTGCTAATGAGACAACTACTACTACTAATAAGTGTTTAGATATTGTTTAACGTGCTACGGGCATGTCAACAGAAGAAAGGTCGAGAAAAAAAATTGTGGTATTTTTTTTTTTCAATTTATGTGTATATTTTGCTCATAGATGGGAATCGGATGCTGTAGCACAACTTGCGAGAGGCCTTTTACCGGGGATAGACAGAAATTCATAAACATAAATACTCTTTAAAAACTATTTAACAGGAAATTGACATTCAGATTGAACATTTATTGTCCCCTAAAAATCCCTACAGATAATAAACCACCATATTCAGTCTATGGTCAAAAACTGCAAAGTACCTTTGTCATTATAATGAATGTATGTAAACATATAAGAACAAGACCCAGGTCTGACGATGCTACTGTATCTAACATATTATTATCTGGTCAGGAACTGGTTTTGAAGTTCGGCGAGCCCCCGAGGTCGTGGAAGGTCACACCGGCAACGACCTCAACCATAGTTCCGTATAAACGAGACGTGATGCGTTCGCCATGCATGGAGGTAAAAAGAAAACAATGTGTCTATGATACAATTTTTGAGAGTTTTGAATTTAGAACTTCAGTTCTGTCAGGTAAATAAAACTTTATTTTTTATTTTTCGTGATGATGGCTGGAAAAATACTTTTTGCTAATTACGTGCTTTTACTTTATTTCGTTGCAAATTCACCATAACAATTATTTCAATTTACAAAACAAAGAAGTTTGTTTCTTTCGATTTCGAAGTCTCGTTTAATGTAAGAGCATACTGCACTTATTGGCAGTCACTTTCACCTGCCTCAGGGGTTTCGTAAGATAATAAATCTTTAATCAAATATTGAAATGTTAATTATTTTGAATCGGAGTCAATATGTAAAACGTTATCCTCGTTTGCATTTGCAGTAGGTACATGAATAACCAAAATACTTTTATTGAGTGCGCATTTGATATATTGTTTCACTAGCTTAACTAATTTAAGTATTATCAACGAAAATAATTCTAATTAATTATTATAAACGAAAATAATGCTATACTTGTTTAAGTTTATAGCAACATCAAGAATAATTGTCAAGATTAGCAACAAATTAATTCAAAAAGTCGACAAGTACGCTACCTTACTAATTTATTTAAAGCATCCTTGATAAATACTTTAAAGTCGCTTAAAATCTCATTGCAAGGCAAAGATTTATTATTCACGATCACTCCCCAACGGAGGTCGTGATGTTTTGACCTCCCGGAAAAAAAGAAACATTAAAATCCTCTGATAAGGAAATGATGAGGTTCCCTCTTAAGAGATAGGTACCTACTAAATGCAATGACTGGTAATTATGTTTAAGATTTATGACACGCGCATAAATGTCAAAGGTTTCGTCTCTAGCAATTTACCAACAGCTACTGACGATAAAAATAAACAATAATTAAACACAATCAAAATTAATTGGCTTTGAAACGCATTACACGGAATGGAAATTTTAATTAACGGAAAAACTAATTAAAAAAAATTAAATTAAGGAAAAAACTAAACCCAAAGACATACTTTCATCAACTGAAGAAATCGTTGCAAAAAGTATAAAAACTGAATGGTACCGAATTTAAAAAATGATATTTTTCGAACGCGACCCGATCACGTCCGCCGATTGGTTGGGTGAAAGTGAGAGCGCCATCTATGCGACTAGCTGTGACGTAACGTAGCCAATCGGCCATTGTCCGTTTGTCTGTGGGTTACAACAGCTTGTGATTGGCTAATGAGTGTCTTAAGATTTTAGACTAGGCCGTCATAGCTTTTGTATGTGATTAATAGTCCTTAACTAACATCGTGTTGATGATTACATGCTTATTTAACACGGACATATTGCAGACTTCAGATAAACATAAGGAACCAATTGAGATTTGGAATGTATGTCACAACTTCACAAGTCATAATCATAACATCTGCGTTCACGGTACATGGAATATAGGTTATCTATTGAAATATAAACAAGTGAAACCTCGTAACCGAAGACGCAACAGTGTCATGTTTGCCGAGACAACGACCATAGATTACAGCAGAACTTATTAACCTCTTTAAAAAAAATACACAAACGAGCATCCATAAAAGTCACTTCCTTCCTGCTTGTTACCTACAGAACAATATAAACAGCAGTCTACAAACTACATATACAATTATACAGTAAAGAGGACAATATTTCCGATTTCATTGCAGAACATCACTTATGTGCGTTGTGTAAGAATAAAAAGCTCCGTTGCTATTCTTCAATTTGTATTCCTGACAGATACCAGCCGGTCGCTTCATTGTCTTCCGTCTAGCAAGGACTTTGAACTGTCTGAAATTTTACGCACACTGCACCCCGAATAATAAAACAATTTGCATAGTTAAAGTAAAGAACGACAGATGACGGAATCGAGGGTCTGTGCCTGCGATTCCCGTAGTGTCACTTTCAAGGAAAATATGACGTGAATTTTTAATAACGCAATCTTTATTTTTTTACGTTGCGAACCTGTGACTTTTTCTGTCAACACATTCTGTCTTGTTGATATAATTTTCTGTTGTTGTTACATATTATTTTATTTCCGTTATTGTGAGTCTGACGTTATTTTATATTGCTTTATGCCCCAGATTTAAAGTTGCGAGTACGTTTTATGACATTTCACTTTCTCCATGCTTCCTTATTCTGTCAACCCTCGTCACTTTGTCAGTATCAATGTCTTCATTTCCTCACTTAAGTTTACTTTCATGCTTGCAGTTTAATTATATTTCAATATCTGTCAAACGACCGGCAATATTGGTTTTATTGCTTGCATCAATACGCGTGCTTTTTCATAGCGTTCAGAAACTTGAATCTTGATCTACGTGTCTTGAGATACTTCAGCTATAGGATACTATGCTGCTTGATGAGTGCTATTAAAAAGGGAAAAAATTATGATTACACAATAGAGTAGAAGTTAAAAGTTACGACTGAAGCCGAGTATACTCGATTCAGCGTAACCGACCCGAACGTGGCGAGTTTCGTTCACTGCTCAGAAAGAGCGCAAAGTGCGCCTAAAGAAGTCACTTCAAAACCGTAACTACATCCACCTAACCAAATATTCCTCGCCATTTAAATTTCCCTAAAGACAAGCCAAAATTTACAAAAACGCCTGTTGTACTTTAATTAAAATCTATTAAGCCCAAGTCGGCACTAGCGAAATGTCAGTATCTCCTGCGGGAGTTCGCCCACGAATGCCCACGATAGGCGTGGGCGCATGACGTTTATAAAGGGAATGTAGATGGCAGCACCTGAACACAGTTGACGAGCTTTGTCTTTGTCCTTTGGTTAGGTTGGCGGTCGGTCTGATTGGGGTACAAATGGTGACCTAGATGCTATCTTGTTTTGGTGCTGTTAATTAGATTTGAAAGATAGTGTGAAGTGTCGTTTACATTCTTAAGCGGGTTTTTGTTTCGAATGCTTGCCTTAATTTTGTTGGGAAGGTTATGACTAGATTTTGCTGGTTTTATTTATCAACATCAATTGAAGTTTTCTTTCATCCTTATAGCTTCAGTAACTATTTCTTGGTCCCTTAATCATTTATTTTCTTGCTTATAGGCAAACATTATCTACTACTTAGCTTTAAAACTGGTCGTTCTTTTCACAGATACCCTGCGACCACATATCACACAATTAGATCATGGAGGCAGCACACGACACTAAGGACAATCTATGAGGAACATAAATAATTTCTACTTTGGAAGCCACGTGTTCCTATGGGTCCCATACTAAACTAATCAACTCGATTAATTTTCACACTTCGCATCATTTTTGCGTTAACCCGCAAATACATAGTCATGCCTGTAGCTTGCACAAATATCCATAACTGCACACTGCGAATCAATCTACCTAGCTCCTTCCATCTATGTTGGGGTCTGTTCCAGTTTAACCGGATGTAGCTGAATACCAGTATTTTACATGGAGCGACTATCTGACTACCATAACTCAGTTAGGTAACACGGTAACCCTTGGTAAGACTGGTTGTCAGTATTTCCCAGCAATTATTTTTTTGTAATGTTAATTAATTTGATGGTACAGAATGCTTGTTGACGGCTATGTGATGGGTCTTTTTACACCCTGTAGTTCGCGTCCGTCCGAGAAAAGAATGGGGTGAGCAGAAAGTAAGCCACGCTAATTCCTACAAAGCCTTCGATACGATTACAGTCGATTTTGCAGCTTAGCGAAGACGTATGATAGGTATTCGATACTGCTGTTGTTGTTATCATTGTCTAGTTAGAACACACATTGTTCATAAAATAAAAGGAATCCATGCAATTCGTACTGATTAAAGTTATTGTTATTTAAGTACAAAGAGGGGAAAAACACAAAACAATAATGATGATACAGATACCTACAATAATCGCGTATGTTGTCAATGCATAGGCACATCACCTTTAATATGTATGATAAGAGGTCAAACAGATATACTGGGATCATGCACCTAAAGTGTACAGACTGATGATATTAGTTGATACGGAATAATGTTGCTAGAATGTCGAAAATTCAGTCCTAAAAATTCATAAAAAAAAGTCATAACTCGAAAACTATGAAAAATTGGGGTGATTCGGATACTCCACGACACGAAAGACCAATTTTTTTTTGGACTTCTATTTTCCGGCCCCCCTGTATAATATATACACAGAGATTTGACAGAAGAAAAGAATCTCAAGAAAAACATACTTTTATGTCTTAAAAAATAAGGGGACACCCTCATAGGGTGCAATATCTCCGAAAAAACTCACGTATTCCCCATTTCCATGAGCTTCCCTTAGTTGGAGCACCATGGCATTAATCATGGTGATGGGCACGGAAAACTGTATCTTTCTAAAAATAGTTCGTTATCCTGTAAAGGTACACAGTAGTGGCCCATGATTGTCATAATTGGACGTCCATTCATGCTTACCGCCTACCGTGTCCAAATAAACGTTATTTCTTTCTTTCTTTCTTTACTTCTACAGTCAGCAAAGATAGGTAATAAACCTTCGCCTTTTTCCCACTCCTTATCTACAAATGCTCCTTATGCTTTGTCTCCGTTCCTGGCGTTCAGACATCCTGTCATACATCATCTGCTTAGTCTTTTTCCCAACTATGTTGGTGTTGGCTTCCAGTCTAGCCGGATGCAACTGAATACCAGTATTTAACATGGAGCGACTGCCTATCTGACCTCCACCACCCAGTAACTGGGTAATACGATACCTCTTGGTAAGACTGGTTGTCAGACTTTCGAGCTTCTGACGACCCGTAACGACAGTCAAAGATCCATAAATGACAGCCGGGACCAACGGCTTAACGTGCTTTCCGAGGCACGGAGGAGTTTCGGTATTTAAGGATGGTCACCCATCCACGGACCAACCCCGGCAAGCGTAGCTTAACCTGATGGATCGACCCGTGCGGCTGTTAATACTTAGCCACGAGCTCCTCACATCCTGTCATACAATCAGTACGAATTTAACCGGTGACCAGGAAAACAGTATAACCATAAAACAAACTTATAAAATGTTAACTTTACATAGAAACAAGAAAACGCTTCAAGAAACTTGCGCCGGAGCACGACGTTAAGTTTTGACGTCTTAAATACTTATGTCAGTTTGTGTGCATAAATAGTTAGAGTCAGCCATTTTACTTTGACAAGAAAATGGATGCTGCACGCCTTAAGAACCAAACAAGTTCTTTAGTTTAAAGTAAATGACAAATAGGTAATGTCTAGTGTTCATTTTCCGTCAATATGAATAATTGTTCTTTTGTTTTTCGGAACAAAGCAATGTTTTTCACAAATTGTTAAAATTAAATGAAAGGATTTTTTACCCGACTGCCCCATAAGGAGGGTAATGTTTTTTAATTCTGTAAATAGGATATCGGAATCACTTTTAAACGTACATAAAAAAAAAAACTAGATGGAGTCGACATTTCCTATCTGACTACCCGTGAGAAGAAATGGCAAAGTCTCTTTTCTTGGTCAGATCATGTCCAAGAACTAGGCTTGGTCAGACTATGTATACATTAGTGTCTGAAATGGATTTTTGAGGAAAGACATACAGATTAGAGTGGACCTGTCCAGTCAGTGCAAATATTTGTGAGTAATCGTGTAGCTCAACTCGAGAACTTATTGTTCATAAAAATCACTTCATTGTCAATGGTATTTGAATCATTCACATGATAGCACTGATAAACAGGTCCTTAATAAGTGATTTCTCACTCGAATACTTTTTATCGACACTATTTAACTGCATCGGTACTAAAGCGTATAAAGCTATATCGATTGTTACAATCGATACTCGTTAAACGTATCGGTAAACCGTTACAATTAGTGCTAATGTTCAAACCAATGATAGAAGCGGTAGATTAAACGTAAATTAAACAGCATTGCATTGTCGAAAGCCTATGTAAAATCCATCAGAACTTCCGACTCGCATAAAACTATATGAACACGAAACTCATTTAATAACAGACATTAATATGAATAATAATTTTAGTGAAAGCGAACCACGGACTTGGCAGGAGCAAGATTCTTAATTAACATGAAGGACACTTTCTTTGAGATAAAACCTCATTTTGATAGCCGAGGCTCAACAGACGTTAGGTAACGTACCTTACTATAAAAGAACAATGACGGCGATTAAAAGAATAATAGGAGTGGGATCAAAAAAGACGGAAACGATATGCACAGTGCACTAATTGTACATTGTACACCTACGGCAGCTGGTGTTCTATTGTCAACTGTCGTTGGGTAAGTATTATAAGTTCACGGTCACATAGATGCAAACATAACTGCAAGTCTAAAGGTAGACATAGATGACGGAACTTTACTGGTGACGATCATTGCCTAGAATATTAAGATACGTGAAATAAAGTAAAACATACAAATTAGAAGAAATAGTGTACGAAAACACAACACATTCTGGTTAAAAATGTGGTCAAAGCTATATATGTATACATAGTAAACCATGAAAAGGTCACTTCGTCTTGCCGGAGCTGCCTTAAGGAGCGAATAATCGATTATACTAGGTGACTGGGCGGCAACACCTATACATTAATAACTTCATACAATCCGATCCATAATCCAGTAACAAAATTATATCCATAATTTCTAAATAAAGTACACATTTTGTATACAAAAACTGTCACGAAATAGGTAGTAACTCATTTCATAATCCATCCGTCAATTATATTTAATGAACTGTGAATTTTGACAATCAAGACAAATTATCTGAAAAGACAACAGAAAATTACCTCTTTTCCACTCAAAGTCGGCCATAACTAGTTTATTTGCGGCATAGACGACATCATTATAAGCTTGAGTTGACTTTTATAATATGGATTACGTCACACCTGACGCGTTTAGAGGTATTAAAAATAAATGTGAGGCTGAGTGAGGTTTTATCGTCATACTTTATGAAACATTGTATGGAAAACGATAAACCTGAAAATAAATTTGAAAAAATCTGTTTCATAATACTTATGGAAGAAAACAAGATCATAATAGAAACGGAGTACAACAACAGAGTTAAAACGAAATCTATAGCAATACAGGTACAGTTGACAATCAGCTCTTTCCCAATTCAAAATGGTTTGGTATAACAATAAACAAAGTAAATACTTCAAAGATACCTTTTATAACAAAACTATTCCCACTTACTGTTAGTAACAGTTACAAAACAAAGACTTCTCAATCACGACACGACCACTTGAAACATTGTGAATTTCGTAATCAGAAGGTACAAAATTAAATAAAATAATATCACGTTTGTCGTCCAAACAAACAGCGATTTTTTCAAAAGCCATCTATTTGAAACTCCCACAGAGCGAGACGAAATTTTATTATTAAAAACTAGCAAATAAATGAACAAAAACGGCTTCCGTCTCGACTGACGCTGGTTTTTTTAGATGTTTGCTTTGCGATAGTCGGAAATGAATGACAACGAAACTCACATGACTCTTCTAGAAATGTTATAAAACTTAACATGAATAGATTTCAATACGTCTGAATCTATATGGGCCAAGTAGAAAAAACAATCACGTAAATGTTGGTAGAAAAAGAATACCAAATTCTGTAACACTTCAAAAACTTATAAGAAGTTATAATGACACATTATTATTAACATACACTAATATTATAAAAATATTAGTGTCATTTGTTACTATTCAGCCTCATCGGCGAGACCGACAAAAAGTCGGAAGCTAAAAAAATATTCAATGCTACATCTTTGTATTCAAACTATTTATTGACATAAATAGATTGCGGATATAACTAAGAATACTTTTTTTCGGTATTAAATAATGATCTATAAATCAGATTCATGGACTTTTCCTTAAGGAGGAATCAAGCAAAAGACTCCATAAATACATAACTTCAAGTAATAACGGGGTTCTTGGTGCCGCTAAGACTGGTGCTTACCCCATAAAGGAAAAGAGCGTGACGATAAATCAATTAGCAATATGAAACTCAACAGGGAAGGTGCATTCACCATATAAGCGAAATATGTGAGCCGAGTCCATAAAACACGAGCTAAGTGTAGTATACAGAATAAAAACCTCAATTTGTTGATGGGAAACTACTAATTACGGCAGAGAAACAACGAGAAAGTATATACGAGCAAGAAAAACATCATGTCCAAGAGGTGATTGAATGGGTTGTTAGGAAAATCACGAACATGTCTTTCGACTTTAGAGACGAGGAAAATTGATGGTCACATGAGCGTAATACCTACGACCGAAACCCAAAGACAAATGATACCAGTAATTTTAAACAAGTTGCATGATGTCAATGACTCTCGAGATTCGACAAAGATAAGTTTATGAAGTTGATGTTGCGTATATGGACAAAAGACACTCAGTTGCACAGACAGTAAAATTAAGATACCTGAAGAGGGTATACATTCATAATAATATTTTTGGACATAACCTGATTATACAAGCGAGAAGATGTTTACAACAAGGTAACGCTAACTTTCTTTACGAGGTCTAAAGTACTGCCGTTATAATATTAATAAAACTCTTATAGAAGTATTTTTGAGGATTCTTTATGCCCCAAATCTTTAAGTTAACTGAGCGGGAAAAGCTTCCCAGGAGCCATCTTTTCTGCATGTAATCTGTTTCAGAAATTGTTTGAGTTGGAACCCTCAAAAGATATCGCTTTATCAAAGAGAATTGTTGATATTTTGATACTTTTATTTCGATCAGTTTACGCTCAGCCTGGCCTAATATTGCTATATCTATGGATCAGAAAGCATTTTTACGTTCCTTGTTTATCTCTCCTACATCTCATAACTGACCTATTTTCAAAACGTTGTGTAAATATGTATTTCTAATGATAAAATATGTTGATAAGCCGTGAGAAAATCGATATCGAATTTATCTCCGAGATAATTTTGTAACAAATTTTATGGACGACTATCTAAAATTGGTTCATGGATGTGGAGTTTCGCGGAAAACTGTGATATTTGTCAAAACAATAACGACTCTCTTATCAGATTCACGTTTATTTTGCGTGACATTATTAATGTTCTGATAAATTATATTATGTGTTTATGTCAACCTAAGTCATTAATAACTTTTAACAGTTACTTATCAAGGTAGTTTCTTCAAGCCCTGATTTTATAATATAGACTTCCTGAGAATTTTCATAGGTATCATTAATAGCCACTTCTTTTCTAAATCATCAGATAGTCTGAAATTAAACAATGACTCGGTTAATGAACAGATTTATGTAAATCGTTTCACTTTCAACTGTTCGAATTTAAATTGTGTGATACCGGATCTCAAGGTGATTTAGTGCTGAGATACAGCTTCCTACTCAAATCTCGTTTTAAGCAGGTAAGTGACGCATAAAATCTTCCATATTAAACAAGCTTAATGTCTGAAATGTCATGAATTACAGGTTGATCTAGAATCTTGGAAAGACAATAACCTGGAAATTAATAACAAAGATAATGATGAATCGAGAGATCATCTAACTGGAACGTCCTTACGTCAATCGAGAATAATTACGAATACAATTACAGAAACACATAAATAAGAAACCTACATAAAAACGACCCAAAGCGCGTGACGATGGCTGAGAAAAAATATAATACACTTGAGATCCTTCTGTTTTTGCAACACAACACTTCTAACCTTGGTAAGTTCCAAGTGTTTAATCACAAAATATTTTTTTTTGCACTGTGGACACTTTAACACTAGCTATTAGCTACTGACGCAAAGGCGGCGGTACGACCCGCCGAAACTGTTCGATTCGCGAATATTTGATGCACCGACGCGTGCGGCCTCACTGAACGGCCGTGAGCGACTGGCTTGGTTCATGCGTAGTCAGCGACGCGTCGCTTGAGAGAAAGCAACACTCTTGCGCATAAAACCGTTGGATTTAAGCATAAAAGCGCTGTTTTTGCTGAAAGACTGAAGAAATGCTTTCTAAGAGACGGTCAATTTCTTTGCGCGATGGACAGTAAACACGTACATATTGATAGGGGAAAAGCAGATATGTCTGACAGGTAATCAAGTGGGTTGTTGCAAGCGGTAACCAGATATACCGGCAGTACATTTAGCTTCGTTATGTCAACACATAACAAAGTTAAATGCCTCAGGACAACTCTGATCGTTTGCCATCTGGTCTTCCTGTCCGCATTAAATATGAAGCCTTACAACTTGGGCAGTATGTCCACCTGTCACACAAAACGCAACTGTTCGTGAGTCATTTTGTACAAACAGCCTGGAACAGCTGTGAATCGGATACAAAAGAGCCTCAAGGTGATTTGTTTGCTTACGAAGGTCAATGGCACGGTGATAATATGGCTGATGGCACTCACGCACGTACACTAACACTTGATCGTCATAATGATGGAGGTTATTTGCAAGACATTAAGCATGAACAAATATTTGTGAGACAAAAAAGAAGAAACCTTGAGGATATCATAATCCAAACATTTAAAGCTGCTTAGAGGATTGTGGAAAAGCGACCGAAAGACCAGTCACCATATCGGTACAAAACGACCAATAAACAAATGTTACGAAGCCTCAATCTATAGATCAGTAAGTGAACGTGCGCGGACGCAAGGTCGTTTGTGAACCGGTCCTACGCTGACCGAATGCGACTGTACGATCGCTTTTTAATAACATTTTACATGTTATTAACCAATATAGAAAATATCAAGCGACATATTAAGTGTTTGTTTATTGGCTGCGACTAATTATGGTACCTGTTTTAAATATCAGTATATGGTTGTTTAACTAACTAAAACGATACTTAATTTTCTGTCATTACCATGATTTGACGGAACCAAAATTTTCTTAAGTCGTTCGTACTTGAAGATCATTACAGAATACAGGGTAATGTAAAGGACGTTGTTCGTCTTAGCCCAAGTGATCCGAACGATTGAAAACATTAATGCGGCGCCGGCGCAGCGGACTGCGGTTGACCCACTGCTACAGTTACCCGTTTGATTAGCCACCGTACAGATCGTGACGGACCAAGCGGTTGTCTGTCTAGTCTAACAGGTGGACAGTGGGATTCATACGAGTTTGGTTACAAATTATGTTACTCGTTTGATTGTTATAAGTAATGGCAGGTGGATCGGTTCACCTGCCTGAAAAATAACAGAAATAGAACGCTTTAACTACGTCGAGCGTTTGAACTAAATGTTCAAATACTTGATAACCTCGAAACGATCTCATGGTAGTTTTATTTTAACCTAGTGTTAATGAGGCCTGCAAGTAATTAAAACAATGATTATTTTGTACAGTTTAACATTATTATCGTTATTATAACAATAATGGCATAATTAAATTATATTTCGATCGCGATTAATCCAAATGACATTCTTAACAGTTCTTTTAATGAGAATTTATTACTTATTGGTCATTACGTGACGGACACGGATATCAATGATGGATAAAAACTGAAGATAAACTGTGGTGTATTGCAGCATAATTTTATTTGTTACGCATCTTGGTTTTAACAATGTAGGAGTTTTTTTGTGAACAGGTGTATGATTTTAGTCTAAGACTGAGGTAGATTCGCATCACTTTACATTCAATACCAAGGAGATAAAGACGAAGAGGCCATCTTTGTACACAACACAGTAGTTGACGTAAATAGTACAAAGATTCTTGTATGTGCCACCAAACCTGGCCCGACTCGAAGGACCAATGTTGCGTTCATTGTGTACTTTTTCTTATTACGTGTGCTTGATAAATAAACAATTTGAGAGAATGGGGGTTTAGGGTCAGTATTCAAGACAATTATGCCTGATGCCTTACTTCTACTAGAAGACATGCAACGTAACATGCATCAGTCAACTAGAACAGTATGAGTTACTCTACATCACTATCAATCAAACATCATCTTCAAGACCATCAAGCCATTTAGAGCCAGCAGTTAATTCCATCACTTATTTATAAAAGTCGCGTTCCACTAAACTGGACTGGACGGTAACCGCTGTATGTTAACGGCATGCGGTGCTTTGATGCTAGCAAGGCCTTTTAACTGTGTTTTGTTTAGTTACTGTTCGTTATATGTGCAAGTATTGATTAACGAGAGCCAGAACTTTGAGATTGAGTGATTTGTTGATGGTATCAGTAAAGGGGTCGACTAAAAGAAGGAAGCAGGGGTTTCGTTGCATCAGTTCTGTTAATCAGTTCATGTTTGGCTAATATCTCATTGACCTCTTTCTAAATTAAGCAGTGTTGTTTTTCCTCTGTACAAGGAAATTATGAACGGTGCTCTATTAGCAGACAAATCTTTGTAAGTTGGTCTTTAAAATGAAGACTGCAAGGACCAAATACGGCTGATCAGATTCGCCCATTATTCAATTTTGGTACAGATTAAGATTAAAATTTGGGAACGCTGTTGTGAGCTACATCTGACTCATAGTAAAAATGTAGTCATAATAAACAAAAAGCTTTCAGACTCAAGAAAAAATTATGCCATATAAACATGCGAAAAACACAAACCCACAGGGAAATACATCGTGAAAAACAAACATTTTCGTGTAGATGTAACATGTTTCACCTGTATTTTCTAGAAAGTTGTTTCTTGATGCGACCTTAACATAAACAAACCCTAACATTACTGAGAGGCTGTTTTGTGCCCTTTTGATGTTACTACCCTTGTGTTTGTAACCGTGACATTCCTGAAACTAGACACGACACGCATCAGAGAACCTCTAGTTTTTGCACATAGTACGCATAGCGAGGATCAAATGTCGTTGCAATGTGACGAATGGCACAGGCCTTTCCCAAGATGATTTCCAAGAGAAGATTTTCTCCTATCACAGTCTATTGCTGGATAGGTTTCGGAGGCAGAAAACTTAATAAAGAAGCTTATTCGGATATAAAACTAAAATAACGTTAGGTAAAAGACGATAAAATTCCCGTGGCAAGTAAAAAGAAGGAAGGTATTTAATAACAATTATATAATTTTAATTATATTATACAGGATGTAAATATAAAAATAAATGACCGAACACAACAAAAAAAAAACGTTATTTTCATTGAAAGATTTTAAAAAGTTTCTATCTGACACCGTGCTTGCTAGCGAAACAGCTGACTGACTAAGGGAGGGATCGCGCTCGCTGCCGGTCAGGTCACATCCCGTACCCCCGGCCCGTGTAGAGACGCAAGTTCGTTGCCCTAGCGCATAGGGCAACGAACTTGCGTCTCTTGTGGTAAAATTTAGATCTAAAAAAATTTTAAAAAAAGTTGTAATTTTCCATTGATTTTACGTTCTATAAATGAAACCAAACCACTGGTTGCAAGGATAACGGTGTTTACCCTAACACCCTGTATATTTAAATAGAAAATAAAAATTTTCACGTTACATAATAAAAATTATTTTATATAACAAGAAATGTTTGCCTTATAAAGTAATATTAGATTTGTGAATATTCATAAGTGCTCTGTATTCATCAAGGGCTAATTTGAATTCTCTGTGATCTTGAGCCTGTATATTCAATGACCAAAAATATTATTTCGGTCTTAGACGGTGCCTTTCTTATAATTTCTAAAATAAACACCGCCTTTATAAGTATCTGATGTCTGCTCAATTTGTAGAAAACTTATCTTCTGCCTTGGCCTATAAATTTATGTACGTCACATAAATCTGCCTAGCCATTTTTCCAACTATGTTGGATACCAGTATTTTACATGGAACGACTGCCTATCTGACCTCCACAACCCAATTACTGGGTAACACGATACCCCTTGATAAGACCGGTTGTCAGACTTTCCGGCTTCTGACTACCCGTAACGACTGTCAAAAATTTACGAATGACAGCCGGGACCAACGGCTTAGCGTGCTTCCCAAAGTACGGAGGGGATTTGATATGTAATTGTTCGTCAGGGTCACCCATCCACAAACAAGCGTAGCTTAACCTTCCATCTACCCGTGCGGCTGTTATTATATAGCCACGAGCCCCTCCAATTATTGATGTAGGTATGTTCTGCTAAGAAAACAGCCATTACACCTGATTATTCATTTACTTAATAATAACACTACACCTCTTTTTTTTTTTTTTTTTTGGGAAATCATCACATGACTTCTCCCGCTCTGGGCTGAGCGGAAGGGCATGCCAGACTTTTACTGACTAAAACCTACCCGTGTTCCTTCGGTTGCCTGTTGCCAAGGTCCCGGTATCCCTTTCGGACTTTTCCGCAGTATTATTTAGCCACAAGCCTTTCCAATTATTGATTCACTTACTTAATAATAACACTACACCTCTGTCTAACCCTTTGGGGAATACAGGCGTGATGTTATGTTGTTGATAGAAACTTTTGAATCAGATAAGCATATCTATACATATTATAATTAAAATTCCTAAACGTACATCTCCAATCAATATCAGAATCAATCCACCATTCGAATAGAGCCTTGGCACCCACATCCTATTTTTCCTAACTAGCAGCCTACCTTGGGAATTCCAAAGCTGTGCGTGTAGATTCATCAGCAGGCGTAGCATGGCGCTTTCTATCTCTACGAAGAATAGACATAGCTTTTTCTATACAAAGTGACAGTTCGTTTCTTCATTTTTGACATCCACCTTAGAAATCTTTCTACAATCTGTCATTTTGTCTTTCATTTCTAACGATCTTTGTCTAGGTCTTTTTGTAAGTAGACTATTTCGGAAGAAAGTTTTCTATCCTTACTGTCAAAATCACACTGACAACCGATAAATCCTATGATAAAACAAAGAATTCTGAGTCGAATTATGTAAAAAAGTGAATTTCGTAAAAAGTGCAGTTGACTCTTTCTACTTTGCTGCCGTCTCGTACTGTCTAATGTCTACAGGAAACGTCATTTTTGTCTACTCTTCCGTCGACAAAACGGTGCTCATGCTACGCCTGCTGAATATTCTGTACTAGTTAACTCGTTTACAAGTTAAAACTAGTTAATAATTGACCGCAGTAGCACACAAGTGTGATTACGCTATATTCTCCGCTCCGTGGCAAACCGCAGTTTGGTCTTTCGGGACATAAAACTTTAGTGCATTTTGTAGTTTGTCTGTGATGTCTGTAAATGAGCTATATTCAAAGAAGTTGTAAACTAGACAATGGGGAAAGGCGGTCATAAAATGCTACATAAACAAGCTATGTTTATGTAACAAACATAGCTTCTTCTTTAGGTATATAAATTATATCTAGACTCAGGACAGAATTTGGCTACGAGAAAGAAAAAAACCGGGTAGGACTTTACGTGTACAACCCCCCCTGTAAAGGAAAAGTTGCGGAGCCCCCCCCTTTTTGAGATATGATTTTTTTAATATTCTAACCTAACTTTCAAATTTTCGTGTATTGACATCGATTTAAAGGTCGGAAGAGGATCTATAACCTAACCTGTCCGAGTCGGGGTGCCCCAAGTCAAGAACTTATGATGCAAGAGCGAGCTCGGGACTTGGGGCACCCCGACTCGGACAGGTTAGGTCTTAATAAGAAGGCAATAAGAACTTATGATGCAAGTCCCGACACATCTCGACTTATTAAGTCGAGATATGTCGGGACTTGGGGCACCCCGACTCGGACAGGTTAGGTTCTAGATGGGGATGGGGGTTCTACTGACAATGACAACACAAAATGGTTTCGTTTTACGTTTGGTTTCACATATCGCCAATAGTCGGTAAATTATTATATGTGTTAATTTAATAACACTAATCTAAATCAGTGAAATAAATATCATAAAATGAAATATGCATCAAAAGTATCTAAATCACTAAATATACGTATTTATTTCATAATTAATATGAAGTAAAACATTTTAGTGCGTTGACCTTCCATAAAACGAAACGTTCAAGGCGAGACAAAATGTCAAAAGTGTCAAAATATTGCTCTAATTTCTACGATTTTGTTTTATTTTTTTCTCGTAAACCATTTATCTCCGCAACTTAAAACTTTACGTGGATGCTTCTAATAATATGGTCTTTCTGTAAAAAAAATATGGACTCCCAACTCGATGGATGTTATAGTAAAGCTTAGCCAAAAACCGGCCAAGTGCACGAAGGGTGCCGTACCATTATCTACAAAAACGGCAAAAAAATCACGTTTGTTGAATGGGAGCGCTCTTAAATATTTATTTTATTCTGTTTTTTAGTATTTTTTATTATAGCGGCAACAGAAATACATAATCTGTGAAAATTTCAACTGACTAACTATCACGGTTCATGTGAGCCTGTCACCAGGCTGTACCTGGTGACAGGCGGACAGACAGACGGACGTACAGCGGAGTCTTGGTAATAAAGTCCCGTTTTACCCTTTGGGTACGGAATCCTAAAAAATGTTCGTAGTCTCTGTATTCTTTAGATATTTGTGGACTACAAAACCTCTCATTAAACTTTGGAATAAAGAAGTCTTGGGTTTGAATAAAACATTACTTTGAAATACAGAAAGATCCTTTATGTATAAATCTTCTCGATCCGAGATTATCATAGAAATAAGGTTTATTACTGAAAGGTTAATACCAATTTACAAAATTATTAACAAATCCACTTGATCCCTTCGAAAATGATGTCCGAAGAATAACTATGAATAAAATGCAAACTAATATGCTTTAAAATTCTGATTGGTGATTAACTTATAGAACTTTCAGATTTGGACAGCGGATTATGTTGAAGATTATTCATGACCTTTGCCTTGTAGATTTCGTTTTAAGATCAAATTCAACCACGCTTTTTGGCCTACCCATTTTTAACCCAAAATCTTTTGTGAAATTCATATAATTTTCAGGAATTTCTCAGTATCAGCCCGGAGCCTGGATTTGTACTCAGTTGATGGCAATAAAACTCGCCCCTTACATACATAGGTCTTGGAACATAACTGGCGAAATGTAGGTGTACCTACACCCCTGCCTAACTCTTCGAGGATTACAGACGTGATGTTTATGGACTACCTTAACACTAACTGTAACTACTCCTCCGTTATAGATCAAAAGAGCTTCCCAACATAAGTATGTCAAAGCACTTTTATTACACCTACAAAACCGAGGTATTCGTGTAAAAATCCAAGAATTCCTAGCGGAAACTGTACGAAAACTGTCTCGAATAACAGAATATTCGAGAGCGGCACATTCGTGATTGTAACTAACAATCAAAATTCAGACCACATGGCATGGTACATTAATTATTTTCCAACGGTAGTGTTGCAAATATTCTGTGTACGAAAACTTCGGAGTATCGATTAAGCCCGCGTACGCACGGGTGCTTTTTTAACGTGACGTTTTAATTGCGTCCTGGATTTTCAAACGTTCGACAAAAATCTAAATTAATAGTAGTTACCTACATTACTGTCGCGGCCTGCAACTGGCGCATTGATGGACGGTCGTGAGTCCATCAATGGTTGCGGCCAATCAATGACGGACAGCGATAATTTTACCGGCCGCACCGTCATTTGTTTTTGACCAGTACAGCAATTTCGATTAATTATCTCGAAGAAAGTTGTCAAAATAATGCTCCAAGAATGTTTTAGAAGAAGTAATTAATTCAAATTAGGCTAGGAATCAGCACTTTTTGAACATCAAAATTACACAAGACAGTCCAAACGCCCGTATTTCACCACTTCTGTTCCAGAGATTACGCCGTATCTGCTGAAGCTTGCGGAGACATTCAGCAACAGCAAGGAGTGCATCGAACATCAGCAGGACCTTCGTAAGGCTGCGAAAGACAATCGACGCCGCCGCGAAGTTCCCTACTCTAGAGAGGATGAAATATGGCACATGCGTAGACCTGGAATAGGGCATACGATAGGTTGTGTTTTAGTGGCATAGCGACGAGTAAAAAATCTAAAAGTGCGCTTTTTAATGCACTAGAGATGCGCTTTGTACGATTCTCAAAGCTCGTAAGAAAACTAAGCGTTAATAAAGCGACCAAGCGAACGTGAGATAATCTCTGGTGGAAACTACTCGTGCATTCATTACAGAACTATATCTAATTTCAAGTATTAATTAGATGACTTCGAGTTTCTGAGAGATTGAAATTCGATCAGAGTTTGAAGGTGAGACTGCATTGAAGTTCTGGTTTACATTTGAATGTACTGTTAGAAAATTGGCAGTATATTTAGGTTAAGTTTCAATTCAATAAGTGAATATAATACTTAGTTTCTTAAATGTATCTCTTCTCAATATATGTTTGAGAGAACTCAAATAATGCGCTTTGTTTCCAAAAGATATCGAGGTTTGCCAGCAATAAAATAGTTTCCGGTTCCTGAACCGTTTATTTCCTCGGGGACACTGGAAATAGAGTCGTCAATATCTACTGTGCCCCTTGATCAAACTTTATGACGCTAACTTCACAACAACTCGGCAACATATACGTGAATTCAAGTTGGTAACTACTTTTAATTTCTCCAGTATCCCCGAGGGAAGCAAGTGTGTATGCAGCATCCCAACTGTATCCAAAGGCTTACATTTAGTAGGTACGTGAACAGTTTTCAGAGAAGATGAAGACCATATAACAACACAATGTGAACGATTAGATGGAAGAAATCAGACAGCTGATAAAATTGGTGATATTCCCAATGGAAAAAGAAAAAGACTCCTCACATTTGTGAAAACTCCAATTAATTGCTGAGCTTCAGTAATGAAGATAAGAAGATGAAGATAAAGAAAAGAAATAAAGAAAAATTGTTTATTGTTTAAGATAAGTATAAAATTGGGATATAGGAAGGATCTTTAAAAAAAATCTCGTCTTTGAGGTTACAAGTCTGGAACATATATGCCCAGTCTTTAAAACTCCGTGTCAAGTCGCACTAGACTTCAACAGTTATACAACCGTCAACAATATTTTTATTACGAACGACACGGAAATTAAACGAATAAGAAGTAAGCCTCCATTACTGTTGGCATTACGTCTTTCAACGACGTTTATGGTGCAAAGTAATCTCTTACGATAAAAGTTTAAGCTTGACATAAATTACATAAAGCCTAGTTTACATTGGACGAGTAATTAGTTGCTGGACGGTACAGTGTCGGAAAGACGAGACTCATTGTAAATGTTGCGGTGAAGGCTAATTTAAAAGCAAATTACTTTAAACGTAGTCTGAAAACTAGCTTAAGCAGTAGAGAACTGAATAAAATTAATAGCCAACAGCATTATTGTTGCAACCATAGACGTGGTTCGCTGTTACGAACAAAAGATAAGCTTCAAATTGGTGTCATGGTGCAAAAGACCAAAATTAGCGTTTTTTTTTAAATAATTCATTATCCTATGCACTGTGTCGAAATTGGTTGTCATGGTTGGCATGTGATGCGGAGGAATGGGGCAAATGTTTTGAGTAAGAATGTGGATGGCTATAAGAGTAGAGAAAGACCAAAGAAACGATGGATGGACTGTGTGAAAGATGATATGGCTAGAAAAGGGATGACTACCGAGACGATGACTAATAGAGAAGTATGGAAGAGAAGTATGGAAGATAAACACATGTTGCGCCGACCACAAATAAATTGGGATAAGAGCAGGAGAATTATAATTTTCTATTATGTACTTTGTGATGCTGGAAAGCGTTTCTTTTCGAACATCCCTTTCACCCTTATTTCAAATTAGTAATTCAAGTAGCTAATCCTATAATGATGCAATTACAACTCCTCCGCTCACTCGACCAATGTAAACTACGCTTTTTAAAGCTTGACTTAAGTTACGTGTCTTATATCACCTTAGGGTACATTACCGTTCCAGTTATGTACGAGCAGGTTTCATTCTGCATTACGTAATTATAATCCTTATGTGGTAGGTACAGATCTATAACTACACATATTATAAAATAAAGTGGCTTTTTGAGTCAGTCTGTGACCGCGTATTCTCTCTACGGTCGGACTGTAAAGGTTCCCGCCGACAGGAGAACGCGACACATCGGTGCGGCGCGATTCAGGTAGAACAATATATATGAAGTTTTCATAGCAATTGTTCTACTAGTAAAGTCGCGTTGCGCCTTTCTGAGCCTTCATCCTTTGTTTTTTCGCGTGTGGGTTTGCCCTTTAAAACAACACGTAGTCGAATAATGTCTTGTTTTTGGAAACTTTTGATTGTTTAATAAAATAGAAATGTAATGTACCTACCTACTGGATTTTAAAAGATCAGTTATGTATTTTCTTATAAAATAAACGCTGTTATACGTTTTTTTATGGCTTTCTGCAATATTAAAGTTCTTCGGAACTTAGGACCATAATTGCAAGCTACACGTAACATCACGCCTATATTCCCCGAAGGGTCAGACAGAAGTCTACCTATGGCACACTCACATTTCGCCAGTTATGTTTAAGTCCTATTCTAATAGGGAGCGAGCCTAAGTTTTATATATTCCAAATCGTCCTTGTGAAGTTGTGACTTTAAGACCTCTTATGTTTAAAAATCAATTTTATGAGAAAATCGATAAAAACCATCTCTCACCATAATCTCACCATAATGAAACCAATTAAAACAAAAAATATAGGTATCAGCCCCATGATTTCCTGCTTTTTACTTTGCTATTGTTAGTTGAAATTATAGAGCTTCAAAATATAGAATCGGCTGGCGTAAAAAAGTGATTTTGCCAAAAGTGGCACATAAGAGGTCTTAAAGTCGCAATGACGAAATATAACTTTCAAACAAAGCTAGTTACTAGGTATTTAATACTTCTAGAAAGTTGTATTACGAAACTAAAGGTGAAGTGACGAAATAAACATGTTGGATCCATGTGGATGTCACCCGTGTGTCCCGTGATCGAGCGATCGGGAGAAGTTGCGGATTTTATTTATTAATAGAGATTGATTGATATAGATTATTATTTTCGCAACCGTTATGCTACAGCTACAATTCGCGTTATCGCGAACTTTTCTTCGTGCGCTCTCTCTCGCACGCCCCTCGATTACTCGCTGAGCAACAGAGAGGGCACGAAGAAAAGTTCGCGATAACGCGAAGTGTAGCCGTAGCATTATCTTTCGTCTAGACAAAACAGGAACAACCTTCATGTTTAATTATGTAAGAATTATAATAATTATGTCGCGGTAAGCGTAGCGAAAGTATTAAGTAACAGTCTACCGAATTTAAAACAATACTTATGAACATGCAGGTAATAGTTAATTCTATAACGAAACACTACCCATGCTTATTAACCACTAGCTGCGCCCCGCGGTTTCACCCGCGTAAGTCTCGATCCCGTGGGAATATCGGGATAAAAAGTATCCTATGTGTTAATCCAGGATATAAACTATCTGTCTGCCAAATTTCATCCAAATCCGTTCAGTAGTTTTTACGTGAAAGAGTAACAAACATCCATCCATCCATACTTACAAACTTTCGCATTTATAATATTAGTTAGGATTAGGATATGAAACGAATTATTGTTATAGGTAATTAATTATTATGTTGAGTATATAAGAAGTTTGGAAGTTACACCTGTGACTGAAATGTTGTGTGGAAATAGGTTGCCTGGTATGGGCGATTGGGTATTGATGCGGTGAAATGAGGGAAATATCATCAGGAAAGTTTTGAGTATGAATGTGGATGGCTATACAAGTAGGGTAAGACCAAATAAACGATGGATGGACTGTGTGAAAGATGATATGGCTAGAAACAGGGTGACTACCGAGATGACGACTTTTGAAGAAGGATGGAAGAAAAACACATGTTGCGCCGACCACGAGTAAATTGGGAGACGGACAGGAGAATAATGATGAAAGCAATTAAGAATTGCACATTTTTAATTTCATTAAACTAGACATTGCAATCCAATGTTAGAAGGGCCTTTTCTAAGCTAACTTATGCTAATGCACTTAGTCCCCCACCTTTGGCATGCAATCCAATACCAACTCCTTCATCCACTTACTTGAACCATCTAAAAATACATAAAACACTTACCTTTTATAACCACACTCGCACTCCTCAGTAACACACACAAACGGCAAGAATTTATTCGCCTTTATTTTCATACTTCGTACACTCATTTTATCTTATCAGTACACAACAAAATCTACACAAATAAATACTAATATTAACACAACAACACACTTTTTTCTTAGAACTCTAGACAGGATATCACAGGAAAAGGTCTTTTATATGTTCTGCATCCGTATTCAGTATAAACTGGGCAGAAGCACAGGCGGTTTACATAAAATCAATAACATTGTGTAATTAGGTGGGTGGATATGTCTGTGTGTCCAGACGTCATTGCCAGTGGGCGGATCCCTATCGAGAGATAACGTTGCAGCCTTATCAGTAGAAGCAGTTCTTTATACGCGGATTTATTTTGTACACGGTTAATCGAGCAGATTGTCTTTATAACTGTTACCTAAGTCTCAGATATTATAATACTACGTACAGATACCCAATCCCATACAAATAAATGACACCACCCTAAGTCTGGCTATTGAGCTGGCTATTTTTCTTCCTCCATTTTTTAACAGATGGCAGCATCGGCGCCTCACTAATTGCCAGAGACTGTAGTTTTACAACGCCATCTACTAGTCTTGCCTAGATACTACGCAAGACTCCTAGATGTTTTCTTCCTTTTTTACGTTTTTTCTTCCTAGGTGTTCAATTTTTATATTTCTACGTAAAGTACTAGATTTAAAAAAAATGTTGTTTGATTTTCCTTAATGAAACGACTTATACGCAAGTTTAAAGTGACCCTGTCATCACTTGAGTAAAACACCATCTATTGCAAAGAGCTCTTGACAAAATGATTAACAGATGGCTACTTCATCATTCTAGGGTTCGAATTGAAGTAAACGGCTTAATTTAAGTTTTTTGTTGAAAATACGTGATTTATGAGTGTAAATACATAAATCAGCATTAAACAAAGATGTTTTGATTTTTACTAATATTACCTCAGGCAAAATTTGCCGTATAACGCTTTTCAGTGATTGTTAATTTCATAAATTGTTACTTATGCTGCCACCTATGATATTCTTTTCAAGACTAATTATAATTTGTTCGAGTTGAGACCCCATGCCTAAGTTCTTATTTGTCCTATTACGTAGTAAGTTTATGCCAAAATAAATATTCGGAAAATTATGTAATTGATCTCGACTCAAACAAATATGAGTCGAGAATGTAGGTCGTGGGTTCGAACCCAGCCAGGCGCTATACTTTGTGTAAATAATTTCATCACCACGGCTCTCAAAAAGGTGAAGGAAAACATTGTGGGGAAACCGGCATGTCCTAGAAATAAAAAATTGAAGACATGTGACATCTACTAACCCGCACTGGGCCCGCGTGGTAGATTACAGCCCGCTCCCTCTCGAAGAGGAGACCTTTTTCCCAGCAGTGGGAACATTATAAGGCTTTATTAATTATGGATGACATTATATGAACCAGACTTTCAATAGTTTAGTTATCCATTGTGTTAATTTTTTCATTGTCCGTTTATATTACTATACTATATTTTTACTATATACTATTTTTTTTTTCTCAAAGGATATTTATTTACTTATTAAAGTAGAATGATCGTATATTTAGTCTAACTGTGCCAATTAATATGATTACGATAATGCTAACTGTTCACCCAGCTGGTAAAATCGTTAGGTCTCATCACGAAAGGAACCAGTCAGGTGGCACATTTGGCTTGCTGCATATAATATTTTTTACAGCACATTAGACCTTTCTCATAAGAAGAAAAATAAAACCTACAGTTTATTTTTTACCTCAAAGTCGTTAAAGTTTATAAACAAAATTCTTTAATGTTACTTCCAAAGAACTTTGTGCTCTCACTTCCGGGAGAATTTACTTTTCGATCGCATTGTCCGGAAGAAATTTCATACCGCGGAAAAGTTGTTAGTAATTTGGTCCGAGTGGCTTCGTAATTATGAATTTTATTTTTGCTACTGGTTGAACATTTACGAAATGAATCTCAATAAAGTAAAATTTAATCTGAAGATAAATAATAAAAATCATGTCTATAGCTAGTGCTGAAATGTTAATAAACCCTCTAGGCAAAATACAGCTATGGGCACGTAGTAAGCTAAAATATTTTAATAAATTAAATTCATGGTTCAATATGTTGGCATTGACAAATGAACTTAGATGGTACCCAGCACTTACTGTACGAGCCGAAAACATTTATCCGTCTTCATTATTTTCACTCAAAAGAAGCTATTTTATTTGACTGCAAGATAATCGATCATGGACCTTAATTTATTTCATGATCCTAATGATAATTAGTGAATTAAGTCTATTTGGGCATCATTTATTACGACCAAATGGACAAAGCGCTGAGCCATCCATTCGTCATAGCAAGCAGCAATAAAATTAATCAGAAGAGAGATGAGTATTCATTATGCAGAGCGGAGACAAATGGATGGAAGCCGATAACTAAAAGAAACAAAGTTATGGATGGAAAGAAACGATGAATAAAAAGCGAAGAACTAAATCTTGAAGGGGATGGATTGTTGTTCGGAAGAAATTACAAGACGAATACTTTAGACACGTTTCTTGTAAGTAAAACTGAATTTGGTTCCAAGTAAGATATGGAGCAGAGTGGTGGCCCAGTGGTAACGGCCGCGACTTACGATTTGTAGGTCGTAGGTTTGAACCCAGACAAGCGCTTTACTTTGTGTAACTTATTTCATCACCACTGCTCACAAAACGGCGAAGGAAAACAACGTGAGGAAACCGGCATGTCTTAGAACCAAAAATTCGAAGATATGTGAAATCTACCAACCCGCACTGGGTCCGCGTAGTGGATTACAGCCCACTCCCTCTCGTTGAGAGGAGGCCTGTGTCCCAGCTGTGGGAACATTATAGGCTTATTATGAAAGACACGGTTTTGGTTATAAATTGGTAATGCACATAAAAGGTGCAAAAAGTTTGATAAACATGATATCATCAAGTATGATGACATCATATACATTATCAAATACCTAGCTGCTTAAGAGTTCTTATCAAAAACGAGGTAAAACACAACCTTTTTCGCACGAAATGACGTAAGACAATTTGCTGATGATGTGTGTGGTGCAGGCTCCAATAACCAACCCATTCTTCCAAAAAATGCTGAGGCTAAGTAATTGTAATTTGGTTTCCTGAAGGGCGGGGTTCAGGTTCCGAATAATATTTATAAAGACGGGCAACTATGGAATTATGTTATTTACCGTTTGCTTCAGTTACGTCCTCCTTTACTAGAACACAGATGCACACATGTTGACATGGTCCACATGAGTTGGTTGGACCGACTCCTTTTCGAATACGATGCCTTTTCGACCTTTCAACCGTTCTATTTGACTTCACTAGATATTGAATATTCGTCCACGTCACGGCAAATATTGGACTCTTTTGTGGTTGAATAAAATATTACTAAAGAGGAGAAATATTAAATCTGTATCTCTCAATGGGTTCAGTTGGTTTAAAAAAGGAGTTTTAACAAAATGTAGGAATGAAGAAAAAAAAAGAAAATACATTTATTTAGCACAGACAGGGCACACAACACAATGCAACTAGCAGCAAGTAAAAGAAAAAGAAACAATTAAAAAGAAACGATTTAAAACGACGATTTTGAAGTAGTGATAAATAGGCAAAATCATAATAAAGGCACACTAACATTATTGACCAATCCTACGTTGAATAAAATACCCATATCTATTGGGTATTTTATTCAACGTAGGATTGGTCAACAATTTTGGAGAACTTATTTAACTCAACCCAACCCGCAAGGGGTTATGTCTTTATACTAGTACTTAAATACTTAAACATTCATCCTCCACCCACTATAGTTACAACTTATAACAATCCTGAATACAAAACATTTAATTCGCAAAGTTAATTTAACAAGAAAATCGCACACAAAGCGGCATATTAGCTACTATTATGATTGCGTGGGTATTCTGCTTATTTCGCTTGTTTGAGGGCAAAGGAGCAAGCCCAAGGGAATGTTTTTGACGAACCCCGGTCCGGAGCAACATAATGTTTTTATTAAGCTCCGGGCAATTTATGGAAACCTTGTTTGTGATGGTCTCTGAGTTTCTGGCCTTTTGATTTTTGTTTGATTGAATTTTAGTAATGTTACATGGATGACTTGAGTGGTCATCGGTCAAACAATGGACGCTTTGTCTTTCTGGGAGAGGTAGAAGAAATTAAAGGAGGATTTCTTGTTTTTATTTATTAAGAAAAATGGCATCATACTGAGGACACTTTGCGCGCAGAAAGCAGCTGCACCACATAAAATAAAATCAACATTAATTTGTGAAGCAATTTGACTTAAAAACAGATTGAGAAAATGTTAAGTTGTGGTTAAGATAGGACAGATATCTTGAATATTTCATCTTGTGATTTCAAGATGTTAGTTTTCGTCTCATTAATAAAGATGGCTCAATATTCTAAATTCAAGGTTATATATTTGAATATTTAACAGACAATTACTCAAGCAGAAATATTAAAATAATTCCTGCCTATTGCTTTAAGTTTGATTATCCTGCAATAATCGAAATCAATGCAATATTTGCACCGTGCATAGATCAACTATATTGCGAAATCAGAGAGGTCGGTCGGTAGGCACAAGAGGCGATGAGATCGACGACAGTGGAGGTCAGTCTTTAGCAAGTGGCTCTAAGGTCGTGGACCGTAGAAAGATGGTCAGTTGCCACATCCTGTCACAACATTAATGCATCATTAGTAAATGGTCTGTCGCCTTTATTATGTTGTAAGTTATTATAGGATATTCCCATTAAGATTTCGTAAGAAGACGGGTAGACGACAAAGTAGTATTAGAGTCAGAATTATTAATGAGTTTTCTTGTTTACTTTTAAGATTAACTGAGCTTAAGTACTGCTTAGGCTTTCAGAGGTGGTTTTAAGTCAGACTTAAAAAAGATTTATGAAACCAAAAGAAAAAATAGCGCTTATCCATCTGCGAAGCTTCGTGATAGTGGCCATATTGTTCACTCAAGCATGTTAAACTGACGCTTTTGAGCCGATACGATGATACATTTGTTGTCTTAGACAGACCAATGATTTTTTCCCATTTGTAACTAAGGACCAATCATTTCAACTTCACAAAATCTGTAATTTTTTACGTCATTTACAGTTAGAAAAACAATGTCGGAGCCCGCATGTTTCCTTGATACTTACTTATTTAAATTATTCTCAAGTTGTGATTACATTTTGGGTTTGTAACTGTGCCGGGTCTCCCAAGGCTGTTCATATGTGGGTGGCATATTTGCAAATCTATGGTAGGCACGCCTATTAGCTACTTCTTATTAGGAATGGAAACAAGACATCAATTATGTACCTATTTCTTTGTATTGTCATTTTATAAAACATTGTGGCGTGCTTGGATGATTGAGTAGGTAGGTAGTAGGTATATTTGATTTTTTATTTATGAATACTTATTTAACAAATATCGCTTTATTTTTTGTGGTTTTGACCCTGTCAGATTTATTATAGGCCCAGACGGAGATGGCGGGATGAGCTAGACAAGAAAGAGAGTAGGCAGGCCTTTGCCCAGCAGTGGGACAATAATGAAAAAAAAAAAAAAAAAAACTATTACCTAATTAATGACAAAACATAAACATGAAACTCCGCAAGACTTGGGTTAATGAAGTATCCTATAATCAATTTAAACGACCACATTACGTGTTTGTACGAGCCGAAAAACGGCACAAATTATTTTCCAACATCGTGCTCAAATTTTTTGTTGGTTTACCAAAAGATAATATTGTAGAAAAAGGCCAAATAAGGAAAACAGTTGGACGTTTTATTGAAAAATTGCTATTTCAGAAAATAGGTGCCTACGTTCAATAGTTAAACGAAAAGAAAATTGCAGTTTACGGAATCAATCATCGGAAAGCAATCCAACTGACCAATACAGCAAGGTCGTAACGAATGACGCAATAAAGTAACCTGCCCACGTTTTGAACGAGCCTTATGACGTCATGCTCGGGGGCGGACGGTCTCGTTGCCACAATGTATAGTCACACGATGCAAAAATTATGCAGAAGGCATAAAAGGTATTGAACACACATAGGTAAGGCCCTTCGAGGGTTCAACAGCTTCTTGTATGAAACAGTTTTCTAGTAAATCAAGAATCTATCGCACACCAAAACTGAGAACGCGCAAAAATTCGTTCCTTCTGTTACTGTTGCGTCGTTTCGTTCGTTTTACCTGCACTTTTGAGGACATAAAGAACGCTATCATCAGTGTCACCAAATAGTACAGTAGATACTTATGCACATAAAAAATAAATATACCGTAGGTAATAATCGATACTAAAACAAGAACTGCTTATTTATGATTCTAAATAATTCTCTTTAAACTCATTTGATTCACAGTTTCTTCTACAAATGGATTAAAAACTACGAAAATATATCATGCATACATTTTCGCCTTTTGGACGTGCAAATTTGTAGGACCATCATACCCAAGTGCTAACCGTTTACTGAAAGATAATGCGTAAGGATGGCTCTCGTGGGCTGCAGCTGAAACTCAGCGTCAGGTGGTAGCAGAGATATAAGAAATATTTTTAAGGGTGGTAGTAACTAGTGTTGATATCTGACATTATGCTGAGCTGAGGGCCTTTTGTAATAAGCTTCTAATATGAAATTACTTTTAATTTGTGGTTGGTCCGTGGATGGGTGACCATCTTTACATACCAAGACCCGGGCCTCGTAAAGCACGTTAAGCCGTTGTTGGTCCCGGCTGTCATTCATGAATCTTCTGACAGTCGTTAACCAGTCTTACCAAGGGGTATCGTATTACTGGAAGCTGGGTTGTTGAGGTCAGATAGGCAATCGGTCCATGTATAAAATACTAATACTCAGCTGCATCCGGTTAGTCTGGAAGCCGACCCCAACATAGTTGGGAAAAGGCTAAGATGGTGTGCATGTGTTTTATTTGTATTTACCTGTACAATAAACGCATTTTCTTTCTTTCTTACGACTGGTATACCTTCTGTTACCTATCTTTCTGGTTTCCACAATGAGTATAGATCTATTAGTTCAGAAGTGGGTAGTCGAATTAATTTTATTGCTCGTACACACCCACGGTAAAGGTTTTATGGATAGTCGAGCAATATTTGTAACCAAAATCACACGGTTTTGTAAATTATTTATGTCTCAATTTATTGACCGATTTAATTTGTAATTGTATTGTGTACCGAAGGACCAATTTCTTTTGGTGTCAATAATTCGGAAAACACTTTTAGATTTACAGTTCCGTTAAATACATGTTGTTTCACTGCAGACCTCACTCATGCTAAAAATAGTGACAATGCCCCGAATCAGGCAGAGATGTATCTATAAGTAGTAACTACCTACACCCACATTTCGCCAAATAAGTTAAAGTCCAATGTAATAGGGGGCGAGCCTATTGCCATCAACCGGGCACAAACCCAGACTCTGGACTGCTAGGTACTGAGAAATTGCAGATGAAAAAAACCAATAACACCTTCTTCGACCCAGGAATCGAACCCAGGACGTCATGTTCCCTGCCAGGGTTGCGGGTTAGTCCGAAAGGGATACCGGGACCTTGGCAACAGGCAACTGAAGGAACACGGGTGGGTTTTAGTTAGTAAAAGTCTGACACGCCCTTCCGCTCCACCCAGAGCGGGAGAACTCATTGGATGATTCACAACCACAAAAAAAAAGGACGTCATACTCAGCAGTACCGCTTGCGACCACTAGACCAACGAGGGAGTCATCAGTCAGATCTTTTAAAATCTTACGTTTTACTGTCATCCTTCCTTAGACAAAACCTTCTTATCACTGTCATCCTACCTTGTATAAATAAAATCTAGCAAACTATTATGATTTATTTATTTTGCTTTTTTATTTTGCTAAAGGTAACATGCAATAAAATGAGTACAATAAATAGTGTAACAATCACTTACAGGTAAACTCCGCATGCTTTAAGGATAAGTAACATATGAGAAAAATAAAAATATATCAAAAAAGCGAACTTAACTAAACTAATCTAAAACTATTATTGAAAACTCGCGACATCATAAATGTCTAATCCAAGTCGAGATGATATTTATAGATATTGGTTTTTAATTGACTAAAAGAGTTAAAGTGGAGATCGATTATGTCGCTACAACCATTAACCACCTTGCAAAATCTCGCGTAAGGAGAATTGGAGCCTAAAACTAAAAAATTATTTGCGGTGGACGCAGTGGTGTTATCTGGCTGCGAGGGATTCTTGAAGGTGCACGGAAATTGAAAGTGCTCAGTATTTGTATGATCTACATGTGCTATGAGAAAAATAAAAACATTTTACGATTACTGGCTCAAATGCTATTTGTAACACTTTCTTGGTATAACTAGCGTGACGACAGTTACACGTGAAGTACTCTTATAAAATATCCACTTATACAGTGACATATTACGTGATATAGTAGCATATAACACCATAGTTTCACTTTCACGTGGTGGCTATGCAAATCAGTAGCTGCGCACCCTGTAGTAGAAAGTCTTTCGTTACTATTTATTTAAAACCAAATATGTACTTACGCATGCATAAATCACGTTTATTTTGGCACACGATAAACAGTTGAGGACTTCTCGACATTGCGAGCGCATTTTGTTTTGACAAACCAGTTGATGAAATAATACTAAGTTGGTTGGTACCATAATTGACTCGTTTCGCCCAAAACTCATTTTCACTATAAATGAAAAATGCAGTGAAAGAGGTAACTCCTAGAAATCTGAATTTACCACAGTTCAGGGTGATCTTCAGATAGGTCAGGTGCGTACTTGCGTAGTGCTCGCAACCGGCGTGCGTCGGATGTGCGAACGTAAACGAAGCAAAAGGAGTATGTAAGGATCGTAGCAGGTGGTGTTCTGTTGTTTATGTATGTATATTCCACTTGTGTTTGGATAATGCAGTTAAAGCCAACTCCAATAACAAAGAACTTATAACAATCAGGGGCTATAGACAAAATCTCTTTTCTGTAAGCGTTAACGCCAACAGAAAGATCAAATTGTATGGAGTTGACATTAGCTTTAGAGATGTCACGTGACTGCTGCTGTCAACTACATACAATTTGATCTTTCCGTTGGCGTTAACGCTTACAGAAAAGGGATTTTGTCTAGGCCCCCAGGTGTAATAAGTAACCTCGACATAAAGTATACATAGATACTGTCTAGCAATCATGTTAGCATATCCATGACTCCATGGAGTCTTATTAATCCCGTAGGCTGTTCAGAATGCCAGAAAGGAGTTCAAAAGGTCTTGGTCCTCGAAATCTATCTTTGTCTAACATATCTTTGTCATTCCTTACAAAGAATAATATACTAGCGTAGGCGTTCGGCTGACAAAGATATGTTTAAGATATATTTTTATTGGATATCGTGTCACGATTTTGGCCCCTAATGATAGGTACATTTTGGGATAACCACGTCATGAGCATTAGATTGAGATTAATTTTAACTCTTAGATTAAGTATGTAAGTATGTATATATACAGATTACAGAACAGTTACCGATTACCGTACAAGCTTCTAGCGTTAGCAAGATATTGTTTATTTTTCATAGAGACCGATAATCTTGCGTAGTCACGTAATACTGCCGACTGCCGGTAATGCAGCATAGCTGGCATTTTTGTGTGCAATCAGCTTTACTGAGCGTGCAATATAGGCAGGTACTTAAGCATGTGGTTCAGTGAAATTGTTGAAGTGGAATGAAGTTTAGGAAAATGCTGAGAATGTTTGCTCGTTTACGTGATTAGATGAGGGAAGTGATTTTTTTGAAGATATAAGGTGAGAATCGGGAAAAACACTTTCGAGTATCAGAATTCATGTTTCTGACTGACCGACTCCTTGACAATGCTTTGAGTTTGAGAACTTTCGTAGAGTACTCCAATTTAGGGAAAGTAAGTATTTACGCGACCAGGTTTTTACACCAGGTATTTAATTTCAAGTACGCCGACCAAGTGCCGACCCGAAATACTTCAAAGTATTTTGCAAGTACGACTCTACTCCAATTGGTCTTTTGAGGCAAAATAAAGGTGATTATATTCATCATTTCAGCTGAAAGACGTCCACTGCTGGACATAGGCCTCCCGCAAGCACCACCACTTCGCCCGGTTCTGTGATTCCCGCCTCCAGCGGATTACAGCGGCCTTCACAAGGTCATTGGTCCACCTTGAAGCTTTCCAACGCTACGTCTTCCGGTACGCGGTCGCGAATACAAGAACTTTTCGGCCCCATCTGTTCTGCAAGCAATGTGCCCGGCCCATTGCCACTGAAGTTTGGCTTTGTCGGTTACCTTGTGGTTATATAGATTGAAACGCTTCTAAACGATATTTTATGCATATTCATGCCAGTACCTAAAGGTTTTTTTTTTTTTTCAAAATACGTATGATTTAAGTTTTATTTTCAAACAAATAACGCTAGCGAAATCTTAGAAATCAGAAAAAACAATGCATTAACAGCCTTCTATTTGCATGGCTAAGAAACGTTTCTTTATGTAGTTACTTATGTGTCATCATAACCATTCACAGTAACGCTATTTTAAGCTGAAACCGAAGGACCACAATGCACGTTATTATGCAGTATTTTCCCATGCAATAGTTAATGATGTCAACTGAGGAAAACATCCCTCAACTCGCAAGTGACAAGCTGTTATTATTTTTAAACTATGACCTTTAATTACATAGTATTACTGTAATTATTATTGTACCGCTGTATGTAAGTTTTTCTTTAACTACTTCTTCAGTAAAAAAAACAAAAAAATGGGCCTAGCCTTTTGCCAACTATGTTGGGGTCGGCTTCCAGTCTAACCGGATGCAGCTGAATACCAGTATTTTACATGGAGCGACTGCCTATCTGACCTCCACAACCCGGTAACTGGGTAATACGATACCCCTTGGTTAAACTGGTTGTCAGACTTTCGTGCTTCTGACGACTCGTAACGACTGTCAAAGATCCACAAATGACAGCCGGGACCAACAGCTTAACGTGCTTTCCGAAGGCACGGAGGAGTCTCGATATGTGAAAATGGTCACCCATCCACGGACCAACCCCAGAAAGCGTAGCTTAACCTGATGGATCGACCCGAGCGGCTGTTATTACTTAGCCACGAGCTGCCCCGACCACGAGCTACTTCTTCAGTAAAAGAAGGAAGTAATAATCTGACAGATATCGGAGTGCATACCAGAAGATATAATTTACGGGTCTCCCTTGTTTCATCGAAAATAAATTGTCAAATTATCACTTCCCAAACAATTTTCCGCATAATTTCATTTGCCAAAATATTACTTAGCAAAAAATCTCTTCACAAATAATTGTATCGCAAACCTAATGTTTGGCAAGTGAACGTTTAAACAATAACATAACAAATAGTACTTTTACCAATTTTTATGTAGTCAAATATTTCAGTTGGCGCAAAATAAAATTTGCTGAATGTTTAGTGTCGTCAGTTTCGGGTAGCCTGTTTTTTTTCTATATATTCTAGTCGTTTCTGGCACTCGCCGGCCGCTGCCGCGGCACCGCTCGCTTCGCTCGCTCGGCTCGCGCGTAGTAGGTCACAGTTTTAACCTATCCTAACCTAACAAATCATTTGACCAAACGTTTATTATCTAAAGATTGTTTGCTGTAATAAATCATTTGATTAAAGACCAAATGCCTAAATGACATTATCCTTGATAATATTCTGCCAAGTAAAAATTTGACCAAATGAAAATGTGCGTACTAAAATCATTCCAAACATTGCATTGGTATAAAAAAGGTTGCTAAAATTTGTTTGGGTAGTGAAATTTGGGCAAAATCTTTTCGGCAAAACGGCAGGATCCCATAATTTACACTAGCTTCCGCCAGCGGCTTCGCCCACGTGGTATGTCGATAAAAAGTAGCCTATGTCCTTCCCCGGGATGTCATCTCCTTGCCAAATTTTATCGAAATCCGTTTAGTGGTTTAGCCGTGAAAAAAAAATAAACAAGCCAGATATTAGGTACCTATCTATCGACATTTAGTTCTGTCAATAGATAGCTAATGTCTGGGTATTGCCAGGACTATGGCAATGGACGACCATTGCAGAAAATTGGTTTCCACTAAAAATCAAACTCGCATTCAAACAGCCAATTAATTAAGACCCTACACCCTTCCAAATACAATTCAATTCTTAAAAAAATCACGTTACCGTAAAAAATCCCGATCCAAGTTATAAATCATGTGTAATTCTAAATAAAGCTTTCACATAAGATACACGGTCACGTCAATGTCTCCTTTATACGCTGCTCGACGTCGCCTCGTGTAAAAGGGTCTTTTGAAAGAGCGCGGAGGACCTTCTGACGTCACCGTCGACGGAAACCTCCCAAACAATGGGAGTAATAGGCACGCGTGTGGAATTGGGCTGAGGAGTAAGGGAGAGCGGTTTTTGATTACTTAACTTGTTTTGTCAATGGAATTTGTAAAGGATTATTGGGAATCTATTGGAAAACATCGAGAGGAAACCTGGATTTGTATAAAAAACTATTTTTAAATCGCGAAAAATAAATCAGCTGTTCCATACATTTGTGTTCACTTAAATCAACAAAATGTAGGGAACAGCTAATTTTGTTTTTGAAAAAATTATGTTGTTATTAATATAAATCTGAAACCGCCACCTGGCTTGAGGAAGCGTGGTGATCAATGCTCGTGCCTTCTCAGTTTGAGAAGAGGCTTTTCCCCTGCAGTAGGATAGTAATAGGCTGGTATTATTATCATCATTTTGATAACGTCAGCATCTTTATAAATAAAATCAGGTTAAAAGTTCTATGTATAATTTTCCAGAAAATGCAGACAACATAGAGTTAAAACTCATTAAATATGAGTTGATTCAGTTCGCATGAAAGTAATAGTCGAGTTCAGATGGCTTTCAGCACGTCACATGGACCTCATCATTGTCTGTGGTATGAGAGGTCCCCGACGAACTGTCGAGCCTTTGAAAGGACGTACAAGACGTAGGCACCCTTTGTTTGCTCGGAAACGGTTGTTATGTACAAAGATTGTATATGGAACGCTATCTTCTATGTAAAGTTACCTTCCGAGACCGTTTTATTAAATAATTGTTAGCATAACTCACCTGACGTCATCTTGCAAGTGTTTCAACTCGCTCAGTTCCAGCTCCCGCCTCAGGTTGGAGACTTCACAGAGGAGCATGTCTCGCTCTGTGGACACCTTCTCCAGCTCGACCCGCAAGCGGACCACCTCATTGGTGAGATCCATCGTCGCCATCTTGACGACTAACGATAACCACTATCGACACAGCACATCACTAATCACAATGACACCCGGCGCAAAAGCCAATCATCATCGCACATTTTAAATTTGGAACATCACTCAACGCTCCCGTCACTACACAAACAGGGATGGGAATTTCGAAACTGTTCACTTGTGCAGAAATACGTCAGACTTTTTCACCGTTTCAATGTTTTCGACTCGCTCAGTCTACATCGCTGGCATCTGAAACAATAAATCATTCCGTTAGGGCCGAGCGAAAAAGAAAATTGCTCTGCTGGTATGAGAACTCGAAATATTCAGTTCATAAACTGAGCGGAATACAATGGTAGGCGTATGAAGTTACAACTACGCGGAGCATGATAATACAGCGCTATGAATATCTGAAATTCTCCATTATTGGTTGTATTCAGCAGATATAGTTGTTTCTTTACATAACTTTCTTTTATTGCGCCCAAGCGAATGGAAAAGGCATGTTTGTAATAATCCGAACTTGCTTGATCCTACAAGTACTTAGACATTTGTATTTACATCTTTTTGAGTGAGTTACTTTATCTTTGCATGTTTGCCGTCTTCTATTTTTGGCGTTGAATCATATCATGTTTTGTTTAAGTTGGTATGTAAAGCATTTGAAATACTATAAATAGAATGCGATCGGTGATTCATCAATATAAACGACACATGAAAACATTATCTGTTTTATTTTTAGTTTATCTAGAATGCCTAAAAGTGACGCAGCATTGTGCGTTAGTAAACATCATCTAAATAATAACAAAGTAACTTACAGTAAGTACCAATAAAGGAGTAAAGGGGTGCCCATAAAACAATGTAAGCCGCATAAGTAATGGTAGAGTGCTATGGCCCATCGTTTAGTTAGATGTACACACGGCTACACATCAAGGTACACGTACATTTCCAGTTTATGCTGATCTCGCATTGTATCATTGGATTTCCGTACAATGCGAGGTCAGCTTAAACTGGAAATGTATAGCTTATTGTGTAGCCGTGTGTACAGTAGATTTACGGTCTAGCACCGTAAGTGTTATATTTGCTTGCACTTATTACAATAAACTAAAAAAATATGAATGAGATATTACGTTTTGACGGTTTTGTAATGAGAACAGCAATAAACTAAATAACTAAGTACTTATGAAAAGGTTTAAATATCATACGATTCAAGGTGTGCAATATTGATCTTAATTTGGATACATATTAATATTATTTTTCCGTGTGTTCGTCGTTCTTGTTTAGCAATTTTAAGAGGTATTGCTGCAATGAGGGAATCGAATGCGTTTAAAAAATTGCTCGACCTGTTTATACTCTTACTGTACCCCCACATACCAGGTTATTTCCATTAGTTGACTAATACGGATTCAGGATGTAGTTTATCACCTGATTAATTATCATGAAATGAAGTATACTAATGACATCAGATCAGACATTACACTTATATTTTTTTTATTATCATATTTACTACAAATGTCCTTTTTGAGGACATTTTTTCATATAAATGGTGGACCATGTTTTGTTGGAAGTATCGCTGAATAACGTACCTATTTTATCAAAATGTTGTACTCCCAATCACAAATTGCTTAGCATGATCCTCTGTTATGCCGAAAATACTGCAGCATTTATTTTGAAATAAATATATGTTAAAGTTGAGGATTGATGCTAGGTCTTATGTGAGGCGAAAACAAGATTACATAAATTTTTCTCGATATAAAAAAAATCCAAAGTTACCTCTGCACAGAATTATAAACCGCTGGTATTAAAAAAATACTACAAATTAGATCATGAAACTTTGCATGATAACTGAACTAACTATAAAGCAGGTCTTGTGTGTCATTTTTTTTAAATTACCATTATTTTCACCGTAAAAAGCAATTACCTAAACTTTTTGACGCTTCAGAGCCGCTAGCGCCCCACTCCGTCTCGTTCTCACTCAGGTCGCGAGTAGTATGGTGTGAGCGGAGTAAATCTGAGGTAGGGTGCGTCCTTAAATGTAGGTAAGGTGCCATGCCTATGAGACAATCCAAATCGATTTTGCGATAAACTAGTTTATCTTACTCCAAAATAGGTTCTTTGAAGCGCGTTAGGAACTTAGGACCAATTTACGCTAAACGAGTTGACCCTAAAATCGGGTTTGGCCCGTAACATATAGGTACTATGTAGACAGAAGAAACAGTTAGTAGGTAAGTTATTTACTACTAGCGGTTGCCCGCGACTTCGTCTGCGATCCAGGATGAACAGTAGCTTATGTCCTTTTCCAGGTCAGCAGGCGTAGCATGGCGCTTTCTATCTCTACGAAGAATAGACATAGCGTTTTCTATACAAAGTGACAGTTCGTTTCTTCATTTTTGACATCCACCGTAGAAATGTTTCTACAATCTGTCATTTTGTCTTTCATTTCTAACGATATTTGTCTACGTCTTTTTGTAGGTAGACTATTTCGGAAGAAAGTTTTCTATCCTTACTGTCAAAATCACACTGACAACCGATAAATCCTATGACAAAACCGATAAAACAAAGAATTCTGAGTCGAATTATGTAAAAGAGTGAATTTCGTAAAAAGTGCAGTTGACTCTTTCTACTTTGCTACAGTCGTACTGTCTACAGGAAACGTAATTTTTGTCTACTCTTCCGTCGACAAAACGGAGCTTATGCTCCGCCTGCAGGTCTACCCATGTGTCAAATTTCATCCAAATTCGTTCAGCCGTTTTAGCATGAAAGCGTAAGAAACAAACTCACTTTCGCTTTTAAAATATTAGTTAGGATTATGACGTAACCGAGTGGTGTCTAAAGACTGGAAGACGAAGTGTCGGTAGTTTTTGTTACAATAAAGGCTGGCACAGGAGCGTGGAGATTGGCACAAGAAATGAGAGGCCTATGCCCAGCAGGCGTAGCATGGCTCTCTCTATCTCTACGAAGAATACACATAGTTTTTTCTATACAAAGAGTTCGTTTCTTCATTTTTGACATCGCACCGTAGAAATCCTTCTACAATCTGTCATTTTGTCTTTCATTTCTAACGATCTTTGCCTAGGTATTTTTGTAGGTAGACTACTTCGGAAAAAAAAATTCTATCCTTACTGTCAAAATCACACTGACAACCGATAAATCCTATGACAAAACAAAGAATTCTGAGTCGAATTATGTAAAAGAGTGAATTTCATAAAAAGTGCAGTTGACTCTTTCTACTTTGCTGCCGTCGTACTGTCTACAGGAAACGTCATTTTTGTCTACTCTTCCGTCGACAAAACGGTGCTCATGCTACGCCTGCTGCAGTGGGAAGTCAGGCTGTCGATGATGATGACCATGATGTCGTTTATTCATTATTTTCCAAAAAATACATTTTAAAATATTTCTTTAAAAAAGTTATAAATAAATATATATGTTACAGTTCAAACCAGTTTTTAGAAAGAACGCGTTTTCCCTAGTTAGAACTAGTATTTACTAAATGCCTTTGTTAAAACTAGAATTAACTAATGCTCAAAATTGAATATCAGTTAAAACTAGTTCTGACTAGATAAAACGCGTTTTTCCGAAGCGAATCAGTTAAAACTGTTCCGACCGAGATTATTGTTAATCGTACACACGGCTACACATCAAGCTATACAAAACCAGTTTAAGCTGATCTCGCATTGTATTGGATTTCCCTACAATGAGAGATCAGCGTAAACTGGTTTTGTATAGCTTGATGTGTAGCCGTGCGTACCTAATTCTGAGTTGTCGGTTCAAAGGGATGATCAGGGTTTTCACAAAATTGGAACGACAAATTATATTGCAGGTATGTATTGCTTAATTGTTTTATCATATAATTGTGTCGCTAGTAAAAGCTAAATATTTAAATGTGCTTTTCAGGTCAGAATTCGAGGTGTTTAACCGCCGCCGTTGGAGACGCCCTGGGTGTCAGGCGATCCCAGGCGGATTCCCGGGCACCGTAGGCACGGGCTTGCGGACGGCGAGCATTGGGTAGCTCGCCGTCCGATTAGGACCAGGCTCGGGTCGATGGCGCGTGGTGTTCCACGCGTGCCTCAAAGAGATGTCAGCATAATTGGCGGGGTCCTCTAGGAACGATGCCTGCCAGGGTTGTGGGTTAATCCGAAAGGGATACCGGGGCCTTGGCAACAGGCAACTGAACTGAACTGCTATAATTATATTTTTTTACACCACAGACCAAAAAGGGGAAGCATTTAAAACTAGTAAGTATACAATGGGCGGTCTTACATCTTTTCCTTACAATACAAATCATAATCAGCCTATAATGTTCCCACTGCTGGGACACAGGCTTCCTCTCGGTGAAAGGGAGTGGGTCGCAATCCACCACGCGGACCCAGTGCAGGTTTTCTTTCACCGTTTTCCTGTTCCTTCACCATTTTGGCAACAGTGGTGATGAAATAATTTAAGTACACAAAGTATTTTACACAATATCATTTTATAATCGACTTCCTTATGTATTTACTAACTAAATTCGTTCCATATATTAAAATTAGTGTAAGAGACAGCTATTAATTAGTCCCGCAATCTAGTCGTCAGTGTGATTTTATAATTAATTCTCTCTTAACTCGGTTAGCGTCGCATCAGTTACATTGCCGGCCGGAAGAATACGTGATAAATGTAACTGTCGTGTGGTGCAAGTGACAAGTTTTACGCGGTAAATGTGAGACTTTACATACCTAACACCCCTGCCACACATGTGTCAAACAAGTGTTCAAATAAGTGTTTAAATATTGTTGCTATGTCTGGCGCCGGTATTGATGTGCGCTCGAAAAAATGACACCGAATGGCAAAGTTGAAATATATGATCAAACTTTGATGAAATAATCAAACACCCCTGCCACACATTATGTGTTCAAACAAGTGATCAAATATGTGTTCAAATATTGTTGCTATGTCTGGCGCCGGCTTAACAAGAATGGTCGTTGGGGTCGTAAGGCTATTTAAAAGCAATACATGTATGGTGGTCTAGTTTGCCTTAAAAATTGACCATTCAAGGTCAATTTTCAAATCATCAACCATACTCGATAGATTAATTTGAAAAGCAATTAATTACGTCACTTTACTCACTCTGTAGCAACAATGTGTACAAATGATTGAAATAAACAATTTGGTCCTTACGCGGCCACCTAACTATAAACCTAATGGACCCACGCGCCTTAGAAACTCAATTGTTATTAAGAAAAACGGTTGACAGCACTGTCTTAGTTTTTTATTTGGTTTGAGTCGCTAGCATTCTCAACTTGGACCACAACATCACTTTGATTCCGGGTGTCGTTCGCCTTGTGGCCGGACTCAGATGAATGAGTCGACGACTGACAGTCACTGAGAAATTACTTAATTTTACAATTAACATCGCTCTGGACGTAATGCGCGTGAAGAATCGTCGAGACTAATTCGAGAAGTTTCACTATCGATTTCGATAAATGGTGGAGCGGCGAGTCTTGCTTGTTACATTTTTTTTTACCTATATTTTATACCAGCATTTCGCCCGCGACTTCACCCGCGTGGTGTTCAAATTTTTTTACATTTATTTTAATATAGCCTTTGACAGTCAAGGATAATGTAGTTTCCCATTAGGGAAAGGATTTTTGGAATCGAATCAGTAGTTCCGAAGATCACCCGGCCCCTACATACAAACTCACATAAATACTCTTTATAATATTAAAGACCGTTTTTAATCCGGTAGACTAATTTGACATTTCAAGTGATAGTTGTTTGTTTTTTTCAATTTGGAGTTTGACATTTGCACCTGTCAAATTAGTCTGCGAGATTAAAAAGCAGACTATAGTAAAGATTATGTACATAATATGTGCAGAAGGGATAGACAGAGGTAAGTACGTGTTGCTAATAGAACGTATACCCACATTTCGCCGATGATTTTTTAAGTCCCATGTAGGTAATAGGGGGCGAGTCTTCAACGGGCACAAATCCAGACTCCGGTCAAACGGGGACGTGGTCTTATGTTGTACCAGTGTGCGGGTTTTCTGAATGGGACCTGAGGTAGTATTATGAAGTATTAATGCCATCATTATTCCACTGCGAAAACGGGATGGTGCTAGCGGCCTTGTCTAGCTCCGTCTCTCTCTCACACTGGAAAAATGGTGGCATTAATACTTTATAATACGGCACCTGTAACTATTTATACTTTGGCGGAAACTATAAATAAAGGTCCCGTGTTAAGTCCTGCCCCTTTAAAGCCTCGGCTGTTCCAAATTAGCATAATAATATGTGACTTATGGAAGATTAAATTGAGGGTTTCATTAAAATAATATGGACGGAATACTTCGGAACTAAAGTAATACTTAAGGAAATAAGTCTAAACTTATTTCCTTAAGTATTACTTTAGTTGCTAAAGTCACGGCTTATCGGACACGCATAAAGGATCACGAAGACAGTCGCGACGTGACTCTGGTGGAACAATTTCTATGAAAACTTCACGAACATAGCTCTACTGGTGTCAGGTAGTACATGTCAGCGGGAGTCTTTACTCTTTTTATCCATACTTACGCATATTTGTCCATTTCCGTCGAAACAATGACACCAATTTGATTTTGACTTGAATTGATCAATCAAAATCCTCCATTACTGTACTGTTACGACTCAATGGAAAGTAAAAATAAGTATAGACATCTTCTAATAATAGGTTTTTAAATAATTCCAACGGATACTTTAAAAAGTTCCTGTTTAAAACCTTTAATTTTTCGTGGGAATTTTGTCTTTTAATTCATGAATCACAATTGAGAAGCAAGTGTGGTCTTTGAAGCAGTTAATTTAGCAATTTGAGGCCAATAACCTGTGGTCGGACACCTTAATTAAAGTAAGAAACTGCTGACTTATGTACAATTTTTGGTTTCGTTTGAACTTTTGAATAAATGTCTGCTTATTTTCCATGCTTGTGATTTCTTCACATTTACTTGGTTCATACACAGTTTTCGGCTGAACTTTACAATTCTTATTAGTTGTCATGAATTTTTATTGTAACTGTTATTTCCTTTTAATATAATACCTCCCTGGGGGCCAAGTCTACTAATTTACAAATGTATTAGTGGTCTCGCAATGATGAGTTTTTGACAGATTTTGTATGGCATATCTGTCAAAAACTGATCATTGTGAGACCACTGACACGTTTGTAAATTAGTAGACTTGGCCCCCGGGTCTAGTGGTTGCAAACACGACCTGTTCCGTTCCGTTCCGTTCCTGGGGTCGATTCTCAGGTCTGGCAAAGTGTTATTGGATTTATCCATCAGGAATTTCTTAGCAGCAGCTTAGGAGTCCGGAGTCTAGATTTGTGGATTTGATGGCAATAGGCTCGCCCCCTGTTGCATGGGACTTAAACATAACTGGCGAAATGTGGGTGTAAGTACTATAGGCTCTGCCTAACCCTTCAGGGAATACAGGCGTGATGTTATCCTTACTAAGCCTTACTAATATTATAAATGCGAAAGTAACTCTGTCTGTCTGTCTGTCGCGGTTTCACGCCAAAACTACTGAACGGTACACAGATCGTCTAGAGCCTGAGAAAGGACATAGGCTACTTTTTATCGACATACCAGGCGGGCGAAGCCGCGGGCGAAAGCTAGTATTATAATAATTAAATCAGCCATTACACAAGCAAATGCAGGACCTATTTTCATACAGAGAAGGCGTTTGCTTACTCTTTGCATGTAGAACATTTAAAGCTATTAGGTTCACATTTCCTCTCGATATTTTCCTTCAGTCAACGGTATCTTAACAAATGGTGTTGGTCCTTTGTAACGGAAAAAATATGATGAAATTCATATCTTTTTGTAGGAAAAAGTCATGAGGAAAGCTTTGAGTAATAATGTCAATGGTTATAAGAGTAGGGGAAGACCGAAGAAACGAGGGATGGACTGTGTGAAACCGAGATGACGACTAATAGAGAAGTATGGAAAGGAACATAATGCGCCGACCACGAATCAATTGCGATAAGGGCAGGAGAATAATGATGATATTTTTATAGGTCCTTAGATTACATAAGGTTAAGCTACGCTTGCCGGGGTTGATCCGTGGATGGGTGACCATCTTTACATACCGAAACTCCTCCGTGCCTCGGAAAGCACGTTATGCCGTTGGGTCCCTGCTGTCATTTGTGGATCTTTAACAGTCGTTACGGGTCCTCAGAAGCCTGAAAGTCTGTCAACCAGTCTTACCAAGGGGTATCGTATTACTCAGTTACTGGGCTGTGGAGGTCACATAGGCAGTCGCTCCATGTAAAATACTGGTATATAGCAGCATCCGGTTAGACTGGAAGCCGACCCCAACATAGTTGGGAAAAGGCTAGGCAGATGATGATGAGATTACATAACAGAGTCGAGATCGTTACCGTTAGCAAAACAAATCTAAACCGTTTCATTGCTCGTTTTTGGGCCTGAATCAACATAGTTAGTCCAACTTCCAATTAGCAACGAGATGTAAAAAAAATACATTTGAATGGATTTTCAGTTAAAAAAGCTACTGAAAGGAGACAAAACGTGATGTAATTAGATGTTCAGAGGCGACAGCAGTTTGCTAATAAAGTTAGTTTTGGTAACTATGCACCTGCATCTGAGTTAATTTAAGCTTTATGCTGAAGTTGTCACTGGTTGGAATAATGTGAGTTTTTGGTGCTTGCTACCAAAATGTACTTAGTTAAAAAAAAAAATTAGGTATGACAAACATTGTGAATATGATTTTAGATTGTGATTATGATGATGATAATAAGATGTTATGAATCCCAAAATAAGCTAATTTTCAATTTTGGAAATGGAAATGTCGACAGCGACAAGTATAAGTAAAGCGATGAGCCTGGCTTAGAACATCCGCCTAAATATGAAGGAGCTACTCCCGAAAAAAAAACAAAAAACATCTGAATTGACAACCTCCTCCTTTTTGAAATCGGTAAAAAAAGTTAGGATTTTTTGTAATGAAATAGACAACAGAAAGAAAATTAAGATACACAACTGCAAAAATACCAAAATCATGCAACAAAATACGTCATCAACAAGATCAAGTTCACCGAAATCCGACCCAAAAAGGACCGTCGTCTTTCAACACAATATTCGTAAATCCAAGTTTATATAACATTGAATACATACAACGTCAGCGGATGATGAAACTTCGCACAAAGGGGGAAAGAGTATACAAAATATTTTTTACCTAACCCGGATAGGCAGTTCCTTGGGGATAAAATCGAAATAAGGTTTCATCTCGTTACCAAATCACGTCTTGAAAGTGAAACCGCGTTTATATGTATGTAGGGATTCAATCAATTGTCAGGTAAGAAAGCTCATGTTTCCTCCACTGAGGAATTAAAGGAAGAAGATGTGCCAAGGGCAGGGTGGTAATGGAGATCTGCTCAAAATAATAAAATCTGGTCCATATTTCTACTGATCAACAAAGCTCTGGCGACTCAATCAATCTGCCTAGCCTTTTCCCAACTCTGTTGGGGTCGGCTTTCAGTCTAACCGGATACAGCTGAATACCAGTATTTTACATGGAGCGACTGCCTATCTGAGCTCCACAACCCAGTAACTGAGTAAAACGATACCCCTTGGTAAGACTTGGTTGTCACACATTCGGGCTTCTGACGACGAACGTAACGTCTGTCAAAGATCCACGAATGACAGCCGGGACCAACGGCTTAACGTGCTTTCTGAGGCACGGAGGAGCCTCGGTATGTAGATACCCATCCACGGACCAACCCCGGCAAGCGTAGCTTAATCTGATGGATCGACCCGTGCGGCAGTTATTAATTAGCCACGAGCTCCTCTGGCGACTATAAAATACTAATTATCAACAAAACCAAGATGGATAAATGGAACATGCTTTAGTATACCTTTAGGTAGAGTGACAATTAAAAATACGATATTAATGGTCTCTGATAATTATTGATAAAGCATGTCATTAGCGGTGGTTACCCTGATAAGATGATGTTGACAAAAAAAATCATATCACGAAGAAATAACTATTAAACTTATTTTCTCTTTCCCATCTTCATTATGTTTCTTTGTGTTAATATCGTCTATTGATCGGCGGTTACCACTACCAGCTTACACTTCATTATCTTCCGCGTTTCGTATTAACCAAGTCTCTCTCCAAATTCTGAAGCCAGAAATCTGTTTCAGCCACAAAAGCGTAAGTTAAATCAGACGTTAATCCGATAAATATACGAGCTAATTCAGTTTAACAGGTTACACGCCTTTGCTAATTAAATTAATTTACAAGCTGCAATTGTAATTATATTTGGTAAGACGGGGGAGTGATACATAAGGGATATGAAGAAATGGTGCATTGCAGCATTAAATGTTTCAAAGTTTCAGTGAATTTATTTGATAAATGTAAGACAAATGTTTTATGTTAATGTAAGACAAATGTCTTATATTTTCAGCTTCCTATGTTTTAATGATCCGGGTTTTAGAAGATGTGCTGTGGACAAAATGCCAGAACGACAAGAAAGAAAATATGGGATACTTAGACCCGATCGAGTCTTTGAATACCATTAACCATAACAGAGTATAATCTTTCTCCCTTTTCCTAACGATGTTGGAGCCGGCTTCCAGTCTCACCAGCTGCATACCAGTATTTTACACGGAGCGACTGCCTATATGATCTCCACAACCCAGTTACTGGGTCACACGAAACCCCTTGGTGCACAATTAAATGCATTACAAAACTGTGCTACTAAATGCCTGTCATTATAAACATAGTACATTTTAGTGCATAAAATCAATCTGCAGGTCTACTTACCCCCATGAATCTCAAGCGTCATGGCATTCTACAATATTTATGTTTAGATCATTGCAATCACTAACGCCATCTATGAACGATCTAGAACAACGCGCAACTTGCGCTGCGATCAGCTGATAGGTACGATGAAAGTGAACGTTACGCTAACAGATGTCGCTAGCGGTACTGAACTATCAATAAACGTCAAACTGAGATTTATTTACTCCGTGGGAAGTGTAGTAAAACTGTTAGTCGTGCTGTTTGAGTCAGATACGACAGTTAAGACATTTGTTAGGAAAGAAATATAGATTTGGAGTATGTAAGAGAATTTTATTGGCTTGTTTGTATGTTTTCGGAAGTGGAGGAGTTGACATTGGTACTGTGATGTCCGGTTCGCTTACGTCATTGATCATCCGGTCGAATCGCTTACGGGCTTAGAACTACTTCTTTATGTTTATCAATTAGTTATTTTTACGGTTATAAAATAATTCCTTTATCATATTTTTACTAAGTATTATTTTTCCAATAATCTACCGAAACATTATTTAAGAAAAAACATGAATAAATTATTGTTATCTAATATTATTGTCTCAATAAAACTATCTAGCAAGTAGTAAGATAATAAAATTGCCTATCCTAATCTCAAACCCAATAAAATGTGATATAATAGTTCAACAACAAAATTAACTCTACCTACTGTCTGATAGATTGAAATCAACACTTCCGTTTTTGTACTACCATGGAGCCCTTCCCAAGTTCCTATATTTTGATCTTGCTGGCACTGTATAGAAATGCTATCAGGAATATTACGTCAGTGCATACATGTAGGTACTACATGTATGCACTGACGCATAAATACAGTTCGTCCAGCTTAGCCTGAGCAGTCTGATGTGCTGGCAATTAGCTGACTGGCTGATCTTTATACCACGACATAGATTTTAAGCCAAACCAACTAACAAAGTATAAACTAGTTCCTGCTTGGGACTGCGTCCGCGTGAAATTTCGGACCCCGACCCACCGCGTCGCATCCCATCACCCGCCCGCGCTTTTAATTTTTCGCTTAGCGTTCTTTCAGACTTTTTTTCTTTTTGATCGGCTCCTAAGGGTCGTAACGCGTCTTTTTTTCTGGAAAAGTTACGTGTACAGTCACGGACTTTAATTGATGAGCCACCTGGCACTGTTCGTATTTTAGCCGTGTAATGTAAATCGGTATATGTCTTCGTATTAGAAGAAGAAAATTGTATTTTATATCTTTACCGGTTGGCTGACCTGAACCTGAGAGCCAGAACTACAAACTTGACAGCAGAGTGACTACCCAAAGTCAACCAATTGGTCTAGCAACAGTAACCTAGCAACGATAAACAATCCATGCTAGGTTACTGTTGCGATAGTAACTTTACCATACGGAGAAATATTAATAGTCATTTCGACAAGTTCGAAAGTAACGTCTCTGACATCGATATTTCACTGTCTTCAGTTAAGTTTTCAGAATTATCGAGATAATGAGCTATTCAAAGGAGGTCGGTATCAAATAGATTGGATAAACTTAATGCAACATTGTATTTATTTTTATCATTGAGAACTTATTTAGTAAACCGCTATGGATAAGACTATTTCCGATTAAAAATAAATTAATTTGTCATCTTGTTTACGAGCGTGCGATTTGAGTCCGTGTTTAATCGTGTAACCTCGTGAATGTATGAAACTGCGAAATTGAAAAGTTTGAAGGTGGCTCATCAATTAAAGTCCGTGACTGTACATTCATACTTAAATACTTATTTATTATTATAAAGAAATCTCGAAGTTTTGTCAAGTCTTATAAACTGTGTGAAGCCGGCGCGGGTCGCTAGATTAAGTATATAGTAAAGTTCTTCCAGCGCACCCTGAGTATTCAAGTGCGTTACGAAGCAGCTGAGTGGGTAATCTTTTTACGGTGGCACAAGCCTCCATTCGAATTGCTCGTGTGAACACGGATGAAGAAGAAGTACATTTCAGTTCCGCTACACGCCGCCGTCAGTCAAGACTTAGTAGCCCCGACTACTTTAAACAAGTGACCCTCCGGGATTCACTTCTCATGACCGATTGATCCCTTCGGTAGTAAGCCGGTTTTACGAGATCGCCTGTACAAATAAACAAATAAACTTTCCTTTCTGTGTAGTATTTCTATTTGCATGATGTGTTGTGTTTTTATCAAAGTTATATTCGTAATCTGATTATGTTTATATCGTTGTATTCTGAATTTTTTCATGTTATAAATTTTCAACATACATAAGTATACATAGGAGCTCATGGCTAAGTAATAACAGCCGCACGTGTCGATCCATCAGGTTAAGCTACGCTTGCCGGGGCTGGTCCGTGGATGGGTGACCATCTCTACATATCGAGACTCCTCCGTGCCTCGGAAAGCACGTTAAGCCGTTGGTCCCGGCTGTCGTTTGTGGATCTTTGACAGTCGCTACGGGTCGTCAGAAGCCCGAAAGTCTGACAACCAGTCTTGTCAAGGGGTATCGTATAACCTAGTTACTGGGTTGTGGAGGTCAGATAGGCAGTCGCTCCATGTAAAATACTGGTATTCAGCTGCATCCGGTTAGACTGGAAGCCGACCCCAAATTGGTTGGGAAAAGGCTAGGCAGATGATGATGATGATACATTAGTATACATAAGTAGTTTAAATAATAATATAATAACCAATTTGATTTGAATGAATCCATTCTACATAGACAAACGTTATAGGAAACAGTATAGGAGTTTCACCGAGAGAGGTCCAAAATCAAAAGTAAACCAAGTCCAATTAATCCAGAAAAAGAAACGAACCGCTCAACGTCCAACAAATCGAATTCTACCAAAAAATACTAGCACACCCGCAAAACTAACCGATTCAACCAAAACTAATCTAGGCTAGTCAAACAAAAAATGCTGTAGCTACACGAAGGCCACAAATATCAAAATGGCTGACACGACCAGCGACCTTCTCGATCGAGAATCAATTAAAAAAGTTCCATCTACCAGGTACAAAAGTGAAATTGGGTGGGCTCCTCCCCCCACCCACTTCCCGGTCGGTAAAGTAAACATTGTTGAACTATGTGGAATTCTGGAACAAGTGTTCAGGAACGAACACTTTTATAGTTCCAGCGAAAATTTTTATTTGATGTGAAATGTATTCGATATTAGTTTTAATGGAAGCGTTGCTGATTTTGATTAGGTTAAGTTGGAGTAATTTGTGTTTAATCACTTTAAAAAAAAAATTGAAATGGTCACTATAAATCAAAATCACAGAAGCATGATTATTGGATGTTGGATGTGAAACCAACCAATGCGTCTAATTCAGGCGTTAAAGTTTTTGAAACAAGCCGTATACCAAGTGGTACAAAGCTGTCTAAGTCAAACCTAACTTACCTTTACACAAATTTCCGGATTGGTGGGAACCCCTTGAAAGTCAAATCAGGGTTGCTGGAGCAAAATTCTACAACTGACGCAGCATGTAAAGAAGTAAAATACTCGATTTTTATTCTCATTCCCACACAGTGCAATGTACTAGCAAAGGATTAGATAATCTTGAATAATGACCAACAACAAGATTGCAATCTCGATAGATTTAAATGAAACAAACGTTATTTAGCAGAAATAAACGTTAATGAAGCTATAAAACTTTCAAAACACATAATGTTCAAATAAGTATTGCAATGAGTTTTAATTTTAAAAGGAAACGTTAGCAACTTTGGTAGTAGTGAACTATTCGTTCTAGAAGCACCTGAATGGCCTATTATGGCTGAGCTTGGAAACTTTGTTGGAGCTATTAGCACTTTAGAGTTGAATGAAACAATCAAACAAAATTTTACTTAAGTAGTTCTTCGTAATGAAAGTCCAGGGTATGATCTAGGTTTTCATCTAGATCCTTTTCATCGGACATGATATGAGGTTTGGTGGCCGCAGAACGAATACTCTCGAGCTGTTGACGTTGATTGCTAAAATGGTATTTATGCTAGGAATAGTAAGTTGATTGGATATAATTTATCCATCAGTCACTTTTGAAATCCTTATCAAAGCGGTTGTGTACCTACAGAGGTTGCCTGAGATGCCTTTTTAGACACAGACCAGATTTTACACCGTGTGTAACTCTAAAAGCTCTTTGTATTAGACATCGCTTGCACTAATTTCCATGGATTAAGCTTAAACTAAAGAGTTAATTAAAATTCAATAACGAGTTTTTTCCCCTCAGATCCTTCCACACCACTTATGCACAGTAACTTCGTTCGCCCCAATTAATAATTACTTGCACGCCACGTGTTGGGCCATACAATATTCACGGACAAATTAATTGTTAATTTTTATTTCTACAAGCTACAGTAATTGAGTTACGAACTAAACTTTTAAGAAAAGTGCTGGTTACTTTCTTTTCTTTGATCACTTTTCTTGTTTTAATGGTTTGTTTTGAACTTTTGAAATTAACTGCTTTATTCTGGGAGGATTTTTTAGAGGTGTAGATGAGATTTAATTGAATTTGTCTTTTCTACGAATATCACACATGGGTAGCAAGCGGTTACACTAGACTAGAATCCAGTATAAATCAAATTGAAGTCTTGAACACAATATAATAATTGTAGTGATCATTGTGATGGCACTTCTGTAATATTTGTAGGCAATGGTGAAAATGAATCACCTATAAGTCGCAAAGCAGTTTTAGCACGTGTTCCCAGCATATTCAATATAACGAAAGTAAGTGTGTTGCGAAAAATTCATGACATAATCCTCGGTGTATTGTTTTGTACAGTGACATTGATTGACTGGGTGACCGCCACTAAGTCCTGATTTAACACTGGGATCTCTAGGAACTATGTTTCAGAACGCTAATTACCACCAATATTACAATGCCATGGTCCTAATGACCGGATCCCATTAGATTCTATGGACTCAGAATGAAGACTCCTGGGGTAAGACTGACGGTGCAGGTGTTAGAAATAAGAGACGTTGCCGTTCTATTGACCGACAATGAAATAACTATTGATGCAGAGAAGAATTTCATTGACAAAATCATAGTTGCCTTCCGGTAAAAACAGTTTTCAATCTTTTGGCGGGCACCACACGGCGAATTCCTCAAGTATCCGGTACTAAAAATACCTATGCAAAACGTAAGCCAAAATTCTTCGCAAATGATTCCCCTCAAATATAGCACAGCATGTCATAATCGAATTGATGTGCTTACGTCAGTTTAACACGGATTTAATTGATATATCAGTTGCGCACGCGATGTTCAGTGTACTCGTGTAGTAATGAATTGAGCGGTTCAAGGCTACGTATCAATTGACATGCCCTTATTAAATGAAACAATAAGATTAACTGACCAGAACGAATCACACGCTTATTGTTATGGGAGCTTTGAAATTTTGGTGCTGTTAATTGAATTAGGGGTTCCGTTTCAATTCATAATTTCATTAGCTACTTCTATCTTTACTTTAATGAGTTTTGGTTATGGCTGATAATTCTCCAATTACATGTCTTTTTCTTTCTGCCTTTCTCCTATGTAATTTGGGGTCGACGCAAAAGTCCTTATTTCACATGTGACTGTCAACCGACAAACTATGTTTTGTGCATTATTTTCTGTAAGTAGTTAAAAACTACCATACTGTTTTACTACAACTTTCCTGATTTTTTCTGCAGTATCATCACCTTCAATATTAGTTATTAATAGGTTTTTAATAGTTCTTTTTCTGCAGATAAGTCTTTAGGAACTTATCAGAAATCTATGTGTGGGACAGTCTCCCAACTCTCCACTACCATGGCGCCTCTACAGCCGCGTCTGGATACTTTTACTCGCATTCCTAATACAGTGGCGGCGCGGACGCAGTTTTCACTCGCCGCGACTGGCATACCAAGATGGCCGTGATTTACTACCGGTGGCACGCTGCTAGTTATTTGTAAGGGCGGTTATTAATTGGATGTTTTTATTGCTTTTAAATTGGACTGTTTGAAGTCATTTGTGTTGTTTAATTTGTTGGGTTTCATGATTTGTTATTATAAGTGTCACTTCGTAAATGTTAGTTTTTAGATATTTTAATCCATCCTAAATTATAAAGTAACATCACACTGAGTTCAATTTTGAAATACGTTTAAAAAAATATTAAATCCACCACTCCGGTTCATCCAGTTAGTCGGTTCATAAATCTACGTTTTACAAGATTAGTTTATCGTATGTGTACAATCTGATTAAGTATCCGATCTAATTGACACGAAATTGATGGCTTATAGCATCCACGTCCGCGTCAGACATTAACAAAGGAAAAACAATTGATTATTTACAAAATTACACAGTTCCTTATTGTATCAGAGGTAAACTGCAAAGTAGCAGCTGAGGTAAATTGACGCTAATCGAAGCTATTAAACTAGATGAATCATACCCACGTGCACCGGATCATAATTCATCAACAAACGCCACTTTACCAACAATGGTCAATCATCGCAATATATTCAGGAGTGTCACCAGCGATTAATCACCACATGACATATATGGTGATACAGAGGACCCTATGGGCATCAACAATGGAGTTTTATCGCCATTATGGGGATCGGTATGCTTCAAACGTTTGGGAGTTGTGATTGGATTACTAAATTGTATTGTTTCTATTTGCGTGTTGTTTCACTTTCGACAAATGAAATAAGGCAGTGTAAAAATTGTGACTTATAGTTTTCTTGACCTTTGCAAGGATTGGCTTTCTAATTGAGTTTGATGTTTTGTCTTGAGTTCTGTAATTTTAATTCGCCAGTTTTGTATTCCATTATTTTCGTTTTAATCTCCAGTGATGCCTTTGTGTCTTCAGAAAAAACATTAATTTTCAAAATAACTCTCAAACTACATCATATAGGTTGCCGATGGATGAGTTTCAGATTTATCAGATTTAAAAGTCTCAAAAGTGTCCAAAATCTAAAATGCTCCACGATTTCTTTTACTCTCAATACCGGGGAACACATCGTTAACGACTTCCTACGATTTCTATCTTTCAGATAAAATCGAGCAAAATCCCGACTTTACAATTTAAGTGGATGTCAGTGAATCTATTGCGTACATGAGGATGAATCTCTAGGTGAAGGTGAAGACAGTGATAAACGACGGAACTGGAGATACCGACGTTATTCCGCGAAGATTATGACCCTTGACACTTAGAAGGAATAGAATATTCTCGCTTCCTACCACGTAGTACATTATTCATTCAGAACATAACGTAATATCATGCTTATGAGATATGTCGGAGCTAGCAGATGTGGGTGAAATGGGAATCTTAAGTAAGCTAACAAATCTTAATCATATCTTATGATATACAGTTGTATATGTGTAAGAACTTTTTAAAAGATCACTTAAATGAACGATTCTTAAACATGCCTGGTCTCAATCCTTCTCAATCTTTTATGGAACGACTCAAACTAGTATTAAACACCACCCTTTCTCATAAGTTTACAACAAGACAACTGACACCAGTCATGTAGTCAAGTATTAGCATTCCTCTAGTAGTTTTACTACAAGTCAGTAGTTTTCTAGATTCTTAGAGAGCGCAGTAAATATGAATTGAATTCTGTCCTAACATAATCATAAAGACAACCTCAAAAACTCTCTCAGACAGACCACAAAACATAAAGCCTCGGAAATACTTGTACCAATAAACGCGACAGAGCCTTAAAAGTTGCTCGACGACCTCCACAATAGATAATTCAAAAAGGTTACGTGCCGAAAGGTACTCAACCACGCGGTGGTTTATAAAATTGTAACGTTAAAAGCGCTTCCGTTTTCATTATACAAACTCAGCAAGGTTTTCTTCGAACAGTCAACCGCTCAGAAGAGGTAACAATTTAACATTCACCTTTATGCCGTAGTTGTAAAGGTGATTTTCGTAGTGTTACCTCGTGATGTGCGGTTACTGTACCAAGCCTATAAAGTCTGATATGAAAGATAAACAAAAAGACATGCCTCCTTTCTTACTTAAGCTTGTTATTTCTTGGTGAAAAGTGAACTGTGATTTTTTTATCAAATTGTTTAGTTTGTTTTGGGTTTAGCTTTATTGTCTTGGAATTTATAAGTTAAAATCTATTTTGGTATCGAAATTTCCTTATTACTGTTTAGAAACGTTATTTCGGTTATCGCTTAGGCCAACCTGGCGGTGAGGTCGAAAAAAGATGCCCATCCATAGATAAATATCACATGTCTCTCCACTATTCCATTGCCATAGTCTGGGATGCATATACGGCTCGCAAATCCTTCCATATCCAAAGGGCACGTCTTCCCTATCATTACCGAGCCCCCCGGTATACTCCTTAATATGCAATAACCTCTATAGCCCCATGAAACATGAAGCTCCAGGGGCTAGTGCAAATCTTCGGGTTCATTGGATGTATCAAGTCTGGTTAAACCACGCTGGGGTCGGTGCATTTCATTCAATCATTCACATAGAGAGTTGGTTTTACGCCACGCCACGAGGGTTTCAGCATCTTTTCTATCTTCTTCTTCTCTTTTTCATTCTTAGTCATAGGTCTCGAGTTCTCACCCAAGACACGCATCTCTGACTTTTCGGATTCATGTGCGTAGGTATTGTATAATTATCACTTGCTTTAAAAACGGTGAAGGAAAACATCGTGAGGAAGCCGCCATGCCGCCCAACGGCCTCTGACTTGGCTTCACATGCCGTCGAGAAATCTCAATCTCTCATTGAGATTTCTCGACGGCATGTGAAGCCAAGTCAGAGGCCGTTGGGCGGCTTTAAAACTCTGACACCAGGTTAGTCACTAACCAGACGAAACGAAGAAGTCTTCGAAATAGTCACGACAATAGGTAACTTGTTCTATATTTAGCCAATGCTACACGGCACTACAAACCGGTAAGTGTCAGTTATGATATCATCTCATAAGTAGGATATCGATCACACCTCATTTGTAAAGAAACCGCCTTTACTGGTCTTTCGAGCTTTATAACCGACAAATAGAGGGATTCTGTTTTTAAGCGTGCCTGTTTATTAGATCATAATTTGTTCTTTGGTTTACATTTTCTAGGTACGCAGGCCATATACTCTAAGGGATCTCGCGCACTAGACGGCCACGACCACGCCCAGTGGTCGCAGCGACCAGGTAAACTATAGAAAGATTTCAAAAAGAGTCCATCATTAGAAGATCCATAACTTTTCAGTGGATCATTTAAATATTTCCCCTTAAATATGACCAACCTGTTGTCCTACAAATTGTTGTTTACCATTACTACAATCGTGGTTAAGAACTGGCCATAAAAATAATGTGGCTTTAACAGTCTGTTGATACTTAGCGGTAATTCTGAGCAGTCGAGTGTTTACCTTAATGGTTTACGAGCATCAAGGGAATCTGATTCAATTGAGTGGCTATTAAAGTGGTGTAATGCATACTTGCCTTTCGTAGAAATGTGGTTTGTTATGCTACTGCTTTGAACTCTGGAGTACCTGAAATAATGAAAATGATTTGGTTAGTTTTGTATTCTTGGGGGATTCATGTCGTTCTAAATGCTATTCTTGATCGCCAGTATCAATGTCAACTTCTTAACCTACAGCTGCTTATAGTCCTCCAGTGTTGTTTTATGCTTCCCTGGTACTTGTGTCCTTATCTGACTACTAGACGGCTTGGTTTGTAGTTCCTCCGAGACTATCAAACTCCTTTGGTAATATTTTCCCTGGGTTGTAGACGTTATAATGATCTGCGATTAAATTCAAATATTTCATAGACTTTATGATTTCATTTAGTGTTGGGAAGCTTGGATATTACAAAGCTGCTTATTATGTAGATTACTTGACACAGTTTGTAAAAGGATATTAGATTGTGTGGTCTTTAGATTATATCTTGTGTTTGAGCTTCCTCTCACTTACATTATGAAAGGTAGCTTTTAATTCACATGGGAACTGAATAATATGGACTATTAATTCAGATTACATGTCCATGTTAAGCTACTTTTGAAATTGGTAATACTGAGATTCTTGTCTTTGGTGTAATCTTACACTCGCGACAATCTAAGAAGTCCGTTTTGACGTTTAGTTCTCGTATATTAATATTGGTACATATTTCATTCTATCCTGGTTAAGGATTGGTTGTTGACTTATTAATTCTGCTACCTTCCAATAGAAGAACATGAGCGGTTTACAAGCGCAACTTTATCATATGTTTAAAAAAGTATATTTTCCATTAGGTACTGAATAAATAAATGATTAATCATTAATAAATTATTTTTTTCTATATTTTATAGTTATTTTGATTGTATTAGGATTTGAATCAAATAGCGGAATATACAAATAAAATTCGCATAAATGAATCATCAGTATTGGTGTATCTCTTCATTATGAATTGAACTGTCCACACACATTGATTGTTCATTGTTTGTCAACAACGCGAGCTTGTTTACTATAAACAACAATAGTATACTGATTGCACCGCTATTACAAACACAATATTCTGCACTAAGGTGACCTTACTGACTCAATTCATTGAATCAATTAACGCAGAACAATGAGGCTGTCTAGATCTTGCTCTAGTTCTGACCCCTAGTTCCTTTAAGTCAACGATAGACAACGAATGGAAGGTTTAGAGTGCGTTTCATCATAATATAGTTCCTATGCCGTAATGTTGGCCCTTTAACTAGAAACCTATTAGATAGCGCCGTAACGTACAAATGTTCATCCTACAACAGTGGAGCCAACATTACGGCATAGGAACTATTTGATGAAACATACTATAGTCATTCTACTTATCCGTCGCGCGTCGTGTCGATGGCAGTATTGTTGATTCGCTACTTACCCGGGCATCGTTTTAGTTATTTTGAGTTCTCTTTCATCAGCTCCTGAAGCTGTGGTGAGACAGTGCTTCATTACCCATACCATTCGATCCACCTGCTGAAAATCTCCCACCTCGACATGAGTTGCCTTGGCTAACCTGCACGGGTAGCATGACCACCGTAGAAACGGGTTTTGTCGCGTGCTGGAATGCTTTAAAAAGTTTTCCGGACACGGGTTGGTCGAAGCAAGGAAAACCTGTTCACGTGGAGATTCATAGACGACTCCACCATGGAGTGTAAATGTGGTGCTGTTCCACAAACGATGGCACACTTAATCGTGTTCTGCGTGTCTTGGTGTTTGTACGTTACAGGAACGGATGGTCGCTACTGATGGTGGCAAACTCTAGCCAAATTGTGTGCCGACTTCACGCTAAGAAGTACCAAAACATTTATATTCTACTTTAGCTAATACCGAATAATGTTCCTCAAGTTGGATTTTTTTCGTCCTTTTACCAAAATATTTTAACTAAAGTAAGTAATAAACCATCTGCGCTAGATGTATTTCCATAAAACTCATCAACACGATGGGGCGGTCAAATTAGGCACTTGGCTGCCTTTTTTGGACGTAACCTAATTGTTTATTATAAAGAAGTTGTACCCCTCTGGAGGGCCGTAATAAAGCATTTTTTAATTTATGTTTTTTCTGCCTAAATGACGTATCTCATAATATCTTTTTGTGTGTTATCTGCTGGGAATTTGCCTTCTCTAAAGATTTACCAGTTTAACGAAAGGTTTCTAACTGTATGCATATTGCTTATACGCACCATCATTAATTTATAACATACCAAGCCTGTATTTTCACACTACAGGGCAAAGGATTCCCTTCTCTTCCTTCATTCTCTCTACTCACTCATCAACTTAGTCAAATCAGTTTTTCATGGACAGACAACTGACAAGCTTTTTATTAACTCGTTTTTGGTTGTGTTGTGTTAAAAATCTGACGCTTAATCTGGCGTAAAATGCTTTAACTACGTGTCGATTCTGTATTTTGTCATAGCAATTCTTTTAACTATTGATCAATTTGCATAACAATAAAACGTACAAGAGGATGTTGGCATCCGATTCAATTATAATACCTAATTAGGACTTAATTTTGCATCAAACTTACTGTGAATTACAAGAAGGTTCCTTTGATAGATTTCCGATCACATTTTAAGACCAGCAGTAGCATAAATATTGACATGGATAGTTTAATATTTCCTGTGATTTTATTAAAAATACCACATCGGTTATATTAAATGATAGCTTGTTTTCATTTGATACTAGCTGCGCCCCGCGGTTTCACCCGCGTAAGCCTCGATCCCGTGGGAATATCGGGATAAGTAACCCTATGTGTTAATCCAGGATATAAACTACCTGTTTGCCAAATTTCATCCAAATCCATTCAGTTGTTTTTACGTGAAAGAGTAACAAACATTCATCCATCCATCTATCCATCCATACTTACGAACTTTCGCGTTTATAATATTAGTAGGATGTAGTATAATGGTGTGGTGTGAATTTAAGTCCATATTCTGTCTAGCAGGATAGAAATAGAAGTCGAGAATCTCGATTTAAAACTAGATAAGTAGGTATCCATGAGCTATGAAGCGGGCTATACTCGGAGTTTCTTTGGAGGATAAAATTAGAAATGAAATTATCCGGAAAAGAACCGAAATTACTGACATAGCTTGCAGAGTGAGCAAACTGAACTGGCAGTGGACTGGCCATGTTTGTCGAAGGACCGATGGCCAGTGGAGCAGACAGTCCTGGAGTATCGGCAAGCGTGGCGTGTGACGCCCCCCAGCTAGATGGACCGACGACCTTAAGAAAGGAAGGCAGGGGACAGGATGTTAAGGCGCAGCTTGGGAGAGGTCTATGTCCAGTCTAAGTCGTGAATGGTATGATCTTTCTAAAATATAGGCCCAAAGGATAGACTTTCTACGTGGTAAAATTCGTCATTCTTAGAATCTAAAAGTGACAAAATTTTAGTTTTTCGTCCAGACAGACTACACAAACAGTATACTTATTTTGTACAAGTCCTTTAAACTCCAGAGTCGAATGATTATTAATACCTTTCCAGTGAAGCCCGAAATAATATTTCCTCCTTTGCTCATCACTGTGTGTCACTGTCATGTTACTGTACTCGTACCAGTACCTACCTCTTGTAATTTGAAGTTTACCGAAATGTCATCTTTGATCTTCTTAACCATAGATATCCGTGTTCTTAACACTCGGATATACTAACTGGCACCTGTGTTTAGTTCAACTGAATATTAGAATTGAATTTTGAGATGATTTCAAGTATTTTACTTCAAGGGAGAGGTAGATACACCCAAAATTATCTTGTATACTTTGTCGATTTGAGGACGCTTTCAAAATATTTCAGTACGAAATACTCAAAAACATGATTCTTTAAAAAAAAAACTCAACTTTATTTCCCTGAAATAGTGTTTCATATGCTTCTTCTTTAGCGATCATGACCAGCCTTTAATTTGCAGAAAAGCACTGGACATCCGGTAAAACATGAACCATCAGTCCTCCAAATCTAGAATATTATCTAAAATTGACACTACCGACTACGTACCACCAACCAGAACCCAAATATACGAATCAGGTGTAAAAAAAATCCAGGTGAATTAAAAGCACTAAGTATTACAATTTGTTGTGCAGGGTTAACAGTGATTCCACACTGCACAATTTACCATTAGCCAGGGAATTAATTGAGATAAAGCGTTATTTACGAGTACGAACCACCTTCCAGTGCGATTTATTATAATAGCATGTTGTAATTATGTAAAATATATGTTATGTGTATCATTATTTATTGTTTGTTGCATTGCAGTCAAGTCGGTTGGTTCTTACCTTCAGGTTATGAAACTACTCACCCTTTAGTCCACCTTGCTGGTTGGGACATTTTTCATCTTAACTGGGGTTATAATGAGTCATCACTCATCACTTTCATCATGACTGGGGCTATACAGGGTGTTAGGGTAAACACCGTTATCCTTGAAACCAGTGGTTAGGTTTCATTTAAAGAACGTAAAATCAATGGAAATAGACTTCTTTTTTTATTTTCCAATCTATATTTTACCACAACAGTATTTTACCCTTTCACCCTGGGGCGCTAGGGCAACGAATTTGCGTCTCAACACGGGTGTGGGGCGAGAGACGTGACCTGACTGGCCGCAAGCGCGACCCCTCCCTTAGTCAATCAGCTGTTTCGCTAGCAAGCACGGTGTCGGATAGAAACTTTTTAGAATCTTTTAATGAAAATAACGTTTTTTATTATTGTTTCTCGGTCGTTTATTTTTATATTTAAGTCAACTACCCATGGTTTGAGTGACAACGATGTTTACCCTTACACCCGTATAAATATAATAATAATATATGCTTTATTTCGGACTACACATACAAGTACACACAATCGATATAGTGTTGGTAACAATGACCTAAAAAAATGAATCAGCATTTTCAGCATGACTGATCCAATATGCGTCCGCACTCATATAGCTCGTGTCATGACGAAAACATATAACTTCATTTTCTTCTTGAATGAGCGACACGTACGGGAGGAGAAGAAGAATCTGAGACTGGTCAAAAATGTTGGTAAATTTATGGTTTTTTTGGACAGATTGCGAATGAGGTGTGAATGTGAACGTTCTTAATGGAATTGGAATTGCCCCGCTGAAGTCAATTTAAACGACCTTATCAACACTTCTCTACATTTAGGTACTCCAGTGCCAGTCGTGATCGCGTGAGAGCATTGGCCCAGTGGTAACGGCCGCGACTTACGAGTTGAATGTCGTAGGAACCCTAACAGGCTCTTTACTAGGTATAAATTAATTCTTCACCAGTGCCTCCAAAACGGTGAAGGAAAATATCGTGAAGACTGGCATGTCCTAATAGAACCAAAATTCGAAGATAATTATGTCAAACTCAAAGCGTTTATTTCAAATAAATCAATTACAGGTACTTTTGAATTGCCATGGGGTCGGCCAGTCAAAAAGATGAAGCTTTGTGGATGGGCCTTTGTGGTGGATTACGGCCTACTCCAACTCACTGAGACGAAACCTTTGTCCTAGAGGAAACATTAAAGGCTGATTATGCACCCGTGATCCAGTGATGATCCCGTTAGTTCAGCGCACCCAGTGTAGTCAGCTTCGCTAACAATCTTGCCAATATTTCTAACAGGCATGAGGTATTATAGTATCTCAGGAAACATTTAGGAGACAGAATTTGATTTCCCTATCTGACAACCAATGTCTACGTCTTACATAATGTTATTATCTTGTGTTTGTGTTCTTTGAGAAGCGAGGATCTTTTGGGAATATTCAGAGTTTGCTTTTCCATATAGTATTGTTGTTTTTGGTGTCGCATACATAATATATGATCATACGATGCCTAAGCTGTCTCAGCAAAGGTAAACTTGAGCCGAAATTCTTAATACGACCTCGTTTTTCAAAGTCGCAATACTTGTAAGTAGTATTATATGAAATCTTGCCACTTGGCGGCAGGTTCAGTTATTTATAATACCAGCAAATCTTATGAATACTTGGATGAATAATGTATTGGGGTACAGAAACAAATTATGTACCTATTTATGTGTTGTCCAATGAAAATAATTTAATTGAACATTACAAATAAAATAGATCTGTTACTTCGTGTCTTTGTTCTGTTGGATCTGTTATTTATTCAGTGATTGTCTTAAAGAAACAGTGGGATCCCTACAAAGATATTAAAAGAAACAAACATGTTTGTTTTAAAACCATTTATTATCTTGTTTTCTTGATTATTTTAAGATTCTACCACCGATTCGTAAACCTACCCACAACTGAGAAGAACTCGGCAAGAAACTCAGCGGGGACCTAACTTCAATTCTTTTTATTTAATTGAGAGAAGCTAAATTACATAGTTTTTAATACTTAATGTGATGTTATAATAATACATCACAGTAAAATAAACTATGTAGTTAACTCTACTTAGTTGGAGGTAAGCACCTACAACTCTTTGTAGGTGGGACCAATATGGTGAATATTGTAGCCACGAACGAAAGTGAACTTTTTGAAAACATTAATTAACTAAGTAAATATTATTTTGTATACAATTTGTTAGAGGAAAGCAAAGAGCTTACCTTAGTGTAACAAAACCAAGCACCATGACAACCTTTTTGCTTTGCTAACTCGAGCATCAAACACATTCACTTGAACAGTTAGTAAAAAAAGTTAAACAGGCACAGTAATGAGTTACCAGCAGTTTTAATGATTAACAGTTTAATAAAGCGACAAAAATGAATCGTATCGACATCATTCATCATTTTATGAGAGTCTGATAGTAAAAAGATGCGAATCGGTTTTATCTACTCTAGAGGTATATGTAAAGAGTGCGTGGGTCGCGGCGCCAACCGAGGTCAGTCAATCCCCATTGGAACATCAACAAAGGACAGTCCTTGAAACCTTTCGCATTAACAATAAACCGACTTGTAATATAATACATATAAATTGATTACAAAGTAAGTTTTGATTAGAGAGAAGACAGTTGACACAATTCAAAAAGTACGAAAAAAAAATACTTGTAGCACATTCCGAAGTTTTTAACCATCGTAATCTTACCTAATAGTCTTGGTTATCAGTAAAATAACGATAACCTAAACACGTAGGTAAAGACTAAGAATGAAAGTCAAAGAAAGTTTAAAAAATATAACATAAAAATCATAACATAAAATAACTTTACGCCTTTAATACTTGGAAGGTTAGACAGACATGGACTTATAGTACACCCATATGGCACCAGTTATGTTTAAGTCCCATGTAATAGGAGGCGAGCCTATTGACATCAATCGGGCACAAAGATATGTTTAATTTAAAGACGGATTCTTGAGTAAGACACTACAGTGGGTAGAAATCATCTCAATGTTGTTTACATATGGAAGCAATGGATTATCGCATTATTCGCATTCGATAATATTAATACAAACCCGATCATTAGGTAGGTACAGTACAGTTAGTGACAAATATACGTACGTAATTTGCTCACGAACAGTACATTATAGTTCATATTTATAGGGCTGTAAAACGAAAAAGTTAATTTCTGTTATAATAACAATATGTTGATTTCGGCTACGGTAGGTAACTGTTTTAGTTTCAGACGATATATATTTTACGGGCGTGTGTTTTAATACATCAAAGCATCTGTATAATTGTATATCCTGGGTGTGAGTTAAACGAAAGGCATGCAAGTGATATTGAGCATACCAAAATAATACAAGACTGCGTAGACAATTGAACACAGTTGCTAAGACCTCTAAACAAAACAAAGCAACGAAAAAAATTACAAGTTAACTAATAAAGTAAAATGTACGAAAAACGGAGTTTGGGCTAAGACGGAAATGATTTTGAAAATAACAAAACTTAAAAAAAATAAACTTTAAATATAAACTACGATGACGACGAGATAAGACTATCACGACATAACTTCAATATCATGGAAGCAAATATCACTAGCTAAACGAACGTAAAGGAACATAATTATAAAGATCGAAAATGGCAAAACGCATTACAATTCAGAATTTTAATACGAGTATAAATAAGTATTTAAATGAATAAAATAATATCAAACGGTTTTGCTATATCAGGTATAGTAAAAAAAAACAATTATACATACGCTAGCGAAATCAAATTGGGATCGTAAATGGGTATAAATATTTTTACAATAAATAATAATAAAGAATAAAGAATATCGAGCCTTGGCGAAGTCACAACCGAAGACGCGTATTTTTAAATCATAATTGGTCAAATAGCGATAGCTGATATCGAATTTATCTTGCTAAACTTTCACTATCAGACCTGATAGGACCAATACACATAGAAACCTATGTCTAGTTAGCCTAACAATGCTCATTTTGAGCGAAGACGTCGTGCCTTTCCAGGATGACTGTGCGTCATGTTGAATCTACCAAAATGATGTGATGACTAAACTTTAGAGAACAGTGCCATAATATCATGGTGGCCGACCACCGACAGAAGAATCGACGCAATATCTTCTTGAGGTGAAATGTATGATCAAACGTAGTCCAAAGGAAGAGGTTAATGTTGCATTGCAATCAATGATCATATTATACCAAAGTTGGAGTTTCAGTACACTATAGAGCATGGATTGCAACTGCCGTTGATTTACTACTGTCCAAGCACTCAATGTGAACACAAATGCGAATAGGTGCAAACATAATCCAAAATGGTTACAGATCACTAGTCACACTAGTGAGGAGCTCGTGGCTAAGTAATAACAGCCGCTCGGGTCGATCCATCAGGTCAAGCTACGCTTGCCGGGGTTGGTCCGTGGATACCCATCCACGGACCAACATTTTCACATATCGAGACTCCTCCGTGCCTCGGAAAGCACGTTAAGCCGTTGGTCCCGGCTGTCATTTGTGGATCTTTGACAGTCGTTACGAGTCGTCAGAACCACGAGTCTGACAACCAGTCCTACCAAGGGGTATCGTATTACCCAGTTATTGGGTTGTGGAGGTCAGATAGGCAGTCGCTCCATGTAAAATACTGGTATTCAGCTGCATCCGGTTAGACTGGAAGCCGACCCCAACATAGTTGGGAAAAGGCTAGACAGATTGATTGATTGGTTGGTTACAGATCACTAGTCGAAATTATAATCCCCTAAAACTGATGCAACTGTTATCAGGTAGTAATATAGCACAAAAAGATCCTAATAAACTCTTTCATTATTAGCATCATTCGGCGCGATATTTGGCCCATAGATTCCAGCCACGAAGACGAATTTTATAAGGTAATTATATGATAAATTTTGATACAACGATGTAATAGGAATATACAGCGACCAAATTGAAATGTTGCAGCAATACCCGTCATAAGCATGAGTTAACCTAGAAACTGACATCCCCGAACAAGCTGTTTATTATTCTGATGAGATAAGTAATGGGTAAGATTTTTAGCTCCCTGAGTTACTAAGTAAGGCTAGACGAAAACGTGTGCTGCTAGAAGAAACGATTGATCGATCATTAGAGTTGGAAGCAGCATTCAATCAGGTGTCATAACTAATTAGCTCGAGAACATCGGGATATAAAATTGCATACACAATAAAATGAGACTGCTGTGACGTTGCCAAGATCAAGATAGCAAAATATCACGCATTTGTTTGCCACAATGTTCAGAAAACATGCAGTGTACGGAGGAATTTAAAAACAAATATATTTGGATGATATAATTAATCAGAAAAAGCATTCCAAATAGAGAACAGCGTGGTTTTTATAAAAAGATAAATTATTGGAAAGATACAGAAGTGACAGTGACAGAAACATAGAATTAAATAAATAGAATAGTAAAAATTTATCGCCAAATTGAAGAAAGGAAAAATAACGTTCACTCTAAAGATTCTAAACACACTGGATTATTTTGCGACACTAGATTTAAATATGTATCTAATAAAATGATTTACACTTATTCAGGTTTTTTAATTGTTTATTAAGTATTTTTTCTGTTACATTTATTACTTAACAGAAACAAGAGATCTCAAACGGAAAATCCGACTAAAAACAATAATGTAAAGTAAAGTCCCGAACATTTAATTACGGCACGCGCGAGTCCGTCGACCCTAATGTCCGTTTGTTATGGTGCCGATTCACTAGACTGGAAAATCTATAGGAGGTGAATACCTATCGTATCGATTTTTAATTTAAACGCCAACAGAGCCTTTTACGTCAGTATTACTTTTTTATTGAACAATGTTTTTTAACAAGACTTTTGTTGGGACTTGGCTATTTGCAAACTGGGAAATTAATATTAAAGTGACTCTTAGAACGATTTTGACACGGCTGAGATGCTTTCGAATAATTACAAAAGTTTGATTTAAAATGTTGTTGTTTACATCTGGCAAACACGAACTAAGTATAGTATTTGTATCTCACGAAGCGACGCGCGCCTTACTTGTGGTTACCAAGTGTACAAATACGCTTTGAATGTATGTGTAAGCGCAGGAGCTCTGGGGGGTACCGTCCGAGACAATGGCGAAGTCGGCTGTGTGTGTCTGTGTTATTGGCTAACGCTACTCGTCTTCTCGCACAGATTCACAGCATGTTCTCACACTTGGTTACCACTAGTAAAGCGCGCGTCGTTTTGTGAGATAAAAATACGATACTTAAACACGCACACACACAACACGTTCAAAAAACACCAGTCTTTACTTTTCTTGGTGAATTTACGTGTTATTGGCTAGAAAATAAAATCAAAATGCCTTCGCCCTATATATCTGTTTCCAGAATTTATACATTAACAGGATAATGGGAATTTTAGGGCGACCGCAGATAATCATGAAGCAACAAAATTTTAATTAAAAAAAAAACGTAATTGGCATGTCTCACGCTTTGATACGGACCTAGTCTGCTAACGGTTATATTTAATTGTACTATTATTCATTTTTTTTTTTTAAATATTTTCTTTTGTATCGAAGAGATTTTTTTTGTTTTTCTGCCCAAATTATTATAAAGCTACAATAAAAATGAAAGGCACGGTATTCCTTTTGATTCCAAATGCTTAATGTACAAATTAAATTATTACTGTACGAGTAACAACTTGTTTCTTTTACTTATATGAAGATTTCTGAAATATTTTTATCTGATTTCCCCACTAGGTAATCATCGATATTTTTTATTCTGCCTTACAAATTCGCCATACGTGTTTTAATATTTTAAATCACAAACAACCAAGTAACTAAGACTGTTTACAACAGCGTAATATATTCACCATCGTATACGGTGTAGCATAAAATGTCCATCGGATCACGGTGTAGCATAAAATGTCCAGTAGGTACAATAGCGAACTCACACGTGCGATCTCCGCGAACAGGCAGATGCGCGAGCGCACCTGGCGTGGCAAAGACGGCGCATGCGACTCCAGAAATAGTATACATATATATTCCATATTCAAATCCTCGTTTCCAATTTGACGTTAATTCCATTTAAACAAATATCAACTTTATACCCAAGTAAATTAAGTTGATTTCAGTTAGGTTATATATATAGGTATAGTTTAGCGAACGCGTTGACCGATTTTTCGAATGGAGGATAAACATTTTTTAGTTTTGTTTACTTAGAGATTGCGTTACGTTGATAAAAAATAAATATGTACAAGCTGGCAATTAACCTGTAATATAAGATTTCGTAATCAATACGGATATCGAAGTTTTATTTATAGAAGGGTTATGTTTTAACAGTTGGTTCAAGGGATCGGGAATACGTGATGGCTAATTTGGAAACAGCTGACTCTATACTAATAACTCAACTATGACAAAACTTAACACTGTTTGCCAACAATGTTAGGAATTAGGACACGATTCGAAAAATGGACAAAAAAATTGACTGTCTGTTTGTTCCGGCTAATCTCCGAAAAGGATGGACTGATTTTGATGGGACTTTAGGAGGAGATAGCTGATGTTATAATTGACCAAGCGTGGTGATCAATGCTCGTACCTTCTCTGTATAAGAAGACTCTTATTACTGGGCAACTCATTACTGTATTTCACTAGATATTTAAATATACTTATAATACCCTGATGAATAAAATAACTATTGTTTAAGTTACGTACAAATAAAACAGCCTAAACCTACTGCTTCAACCAGTGGAGCCAAAGCTTTGTTAACTAGATAAAAGTGAAAATATTTTTTTAGACACGGATGATGAATGCTCGCACCTTTGATGAATGCTTGCAGTGGGACAATTATAGACTGGTAGGTATTATTATTGTGTTTTTTGGAAATAGTCCTCAAGTAAGTTTTGTAATGATAACGGAACGTAAAATAAAAACAGTGTGCAAGCAAAAAAAAATTTAATGAACTATTTTTTCGTTTAGCTTGGAGTTATTTGCAAATTGTTTGCAGTGCTAAAAGGAGTTTACAAACAAATAAGAAGCGAGCTTTTATAAGTACTCGAATGCTCTTGTTGCCATTTTGTTGAATATTAAATGCAGTTTATGAGAAAAAGTTTTCTACTAATTGTAAGACCATTTTACCTACATAGTTAAACACCTCAATCCTATTTCTTTGTTTGACGTTCAAAAGTGCCATATATGTGCCTATTTGAAATAAATTATTTGACTTTGAATTTGACCTGTATTTCCTTAATTTCTGGTGGCAATTTTTATCTGCAGTAGGATTTGAAAATATCGCAATTTTAAGTTCCTCTTTTTGGTACTCATCCATATATTATGTAATTGCTATGGGTTAGTATGTGAATACGTGAATCATTGTAAAAAGATATATTGATCACAGCACGGTATATAGCTAATAATAATATTTGATCAGACCTATTGTAAGAGCGCACCTGGCGTAAACAGTGATTAACAGTGTTGTCTTATAGCTACAGAATTATAAATTTTATCGTCATAATTGACTGGGAAAGTCGATTTCTTCTCACAACAGAAGGCTTTTATAAATATTAAATTGGAGTTCAAATTGCTATTTTTTTTTCTAATGAGCAAGTATTCCAATTACATACTTGGTGTTAAAGACCAAATATTATATGTTATATCAATACCTAATTGCTACTATTATGAATGGTTTTAAAAACTTTATTTCCTAAAAACAAAATATTGGTTTAGTCATTTATTGAAACCTTTTAGGGTTGGCCCCAAAACTGCGCACCAACAGTTATTAAAACACTTTAAACCTTAAAACACCCTTCTATTTCCGTGGGGGTTAAAAAATAAAACAAAGTGTATGAATGAGTTTGTGTCTTTTGCGTAACTCACAATACAGCACAGTAGCAGGGCAGTCAGCCGCAACACTGTCAGTGCTTTGTGCTTTTGCTTGCGCGCTGCACAGGACCTGTGCAATCTCGATAAATCAGTATTAAAAAAACAGAAAAGTGCAAAAGATCTGCTCAAATAGTTGCTAGATAAATATGGCAGCGTTGGGTTAAGTGTAAACTGCACATATTAATCACGAACAATTGATACAGAACCTGGCGGATTGATTCAAGTGTGAATAAAATATAAGTAAAAATATTTTTAAAAACAAGCTTTTAATGAACTAGAACGTCCAATGCACTAAAATCAATAAGCTTCTATTTAGTACTAGATGAGACAGAGAAGTACGCGTCTACCCAGAGTGGTGTCCGCGAGCAAACTAATCTACAATGCTCCAGGCTTTTAAGACTGCAACCATTGCGCAACTCGGTGATAATTAGGAAAGCCTCCCATTGGTCCTGGTAATCTAGATTCCTAGTGACCTAGATTCTCCCTGGGCAATGCGCACTAGCTCACTGCGTGAGGCACAGACGTTTCCAGGCTCTTCGTCGCCATCTTTGTTTTAGAGATTACGTAACCTAGAACAAAGATGGCGACGATTACTTGAAAAACGGAATAATTGAAGATTTTTTGGTGAGACCATCATCATCCCACAGGCTCAATGTCCATTGGCAGCCTGTTTATTAGACAAAATACAATCTTAATATAGAAATCCAAAATACAATCTCATACAATAATACAAAGTAAAATATACTTACACATTTTACATCTATGCTAAAGAAAGCTACAAATTCTGCACAGTTCTAAATAAAAAAAAAACAAATTGCATAAGTCCTGAAGCGAAAACCGATGGTATGGGCACCGCGCAAAACTGTGCAAAATTCAGAACTTTCTCTGTGCTCTTATTACTGGGCAACTCATTACTGTATTTCACTGTGATCAGATTTACAATGTAGATATTTAAATATACTTACAATACCCTAAAATGAACAAAATTACTATTGTTTAATTTAAGTATATACAAATAAATCAGCCTGAACCTACTGCTTCAACCACTGGCGCCTAAGCTTTGTTAATTAGATAAAAGGGAAAATATTTTTCTAGAGACACAGTAAAATATGATTGCCAAATGAAAGGCAAACGTATGCACTTCGAAAACTAAGTTTAAAATCCTTAAATTCAATTTCAAGATGGTGTCCGTTACATAACAAAAAGGTATACCGAAAAAAAAAAACACTAAACTGCACTAAACTTTCAGAAAAGCGCACAAATCACTGCACATTTTCACGAAATAACTGGTAGAATATCACTTTAGACTATTTGGTGATCTTTTATGTAACTTAATTTATTAATATTTACTGAGCACTGCACATGCACGTCAGGTGGGTTCGACAGGTAGCGAGCTATTAAGTCCCGGGGGTTGTCTGGCCTGCAAGGATTTACCTGGGAGGTTCGATGCACCCCCTGAATGCACCTTCTACCAACGTATCATAGCGAAAATCACAGTACACTGTAATAAATAAAGGTGTGCGCATACTCCCGAAAATTGTTACGAAGGATCTAAGGAATAAATTTTTTTGTTGGGAAATTCGATAACCACATGCCAATTATTTTAGACATCTTGTCATTCGCAATAATGACACAACACATCTTGAACTACCAGAAGACGGACAAAAAAGAACTAAGATGAGTAGGTACGACTTCTTCCGGATACTAATCAATAAGTTTTGTTGGTAATATATCCCAATTGTGTGATGATATGGTCATCGCAAGAGATCTGTCTATTAGCCAGCCTACGAACCTGATGATGGTAGAATCGTATCCTCCAAACCTACATTATTATTAATGAAGGAGATTGAGAGGTTCTATGGACAGTCATCGTACACGTCAACTAGTAAACCCTGTTGAAACGACCCTAGATTGACCCGACACTATACCGAAGACATCACTGGCATCAGCATGAACGAGATTAGGATGACTCTGAAGCAGGCCAGGCGATGACGGAATTACAACCGAACTCTACCAGGCCGCTGGAAAACCGATAATCCCTCCAGAAGTCGTTTGAATTTGCAAGAAAGAAAAACTATTCGAAATGGAAGAAAATACACTAAATGCAAGATGTATGGAGAGTATCCGAAACATCGAACACAAAGTGTAAGTTCATTCGCGTTTTAGTTTGTAACTTGAAAAAGGTGAACTTGTGTCGAACTGGGCGCAAATGACAAGTTTTAGGCACGAAAACCTTGCTGGTTTTGGAAGAAACAGCCAATGAGTAATAGAATACGTCTATTGATAGGCTACTAAGGCAATCGTAAGAATTATGAAAAATATTAACAATGACAGAAATGAAGCTCATCCTAAAGATGCAATGCTTACTGTGCAACCAATAACGACAAAAATGTATATTCACAAGCGAAAATTAAAACCAAACCTAAAATAACAGTTCCGGTAGAACTTTACAAATTGCAATAAATCACATCCGCATAATGTGAATGAATCTTAATAATTGCACGGGCGAGCTGCGAGTTCCGGTCATCCGGGACCCGGAGTTTCTGTCAACACTAAATAAACCTTACCTGTTTGGAAATACAGTTGGTTTTCAGTTTGTAATATGAAAGGAGTTTGAGCCTTTAGTTCCCTTGGGAGTTGGTAAATGCGTCGCTTCAACACTAGTTGCTTCACGTAGTACAGGGGCGCACTCAATCAAACAATTTTCCTGGAAATTTCAACTCACCCCCTTGTAGTGATAGACAGGGATGCAATGTTTCAACTATGTGGGACGAGTTCTATTGATTATTGTCCGCATGGCAACCACCAGGAATATATGATACCCAGATATATTTGATCTACTTAGTTACACAGCACCTACAAAATAAACGTATAGTTTCAAAATATATACGGATATGAATTATTTAAGAAATATTTGACGCATTTTTTCATATTTAGAGACCTTTGCGTTGAATTGTTAACTGTCTAAGGTTTTGGCGAACATCGTTCCTGTACTCCTGCTGGCTAAGAGTATGATCAAGTCCTCAAGAGGACGGTACTTTAGGACGGTGGCTCAAGACTTTGAGGTATTAACTGACAGGAGTAGTACTTGAGACGGTACGTATTGTAAAGATGTTCCTTACTCGAGAACCCTAATCACTAGTCGGTTGGGCATGTGCTAAACATTCGCAATGCAGAGGCTGCAATTATTTACATTATGTTGAACGAGTATCATTAGGTGTAAGCAATAAAGTCCTACTAGATGAATAATTGATGCGAGTATCAAGTAGTAGTTAGTTTTTTCGGGATTTTACTTACGAACGAGAAGAAGAAGAAGAAGAATGTGTAAGTGTTGTGTATGTGCAGTTTATATGTTGCATTTCTGCTTAAAATAAAAATATTGTTTTACTTAACATTATTTTTTTAAGTAGGTACTTGAATTGTGGGTGACTTCTATTATAGAGTCAGCAAAAGAAATATCAGCTCAGACTGCCTAGAACGAGATGGACGTCCGCGGACGTCCATCTCGTTCTAGGCAGTCAGCCGGGCTACCAAGCTGACTGGGCATTTTTTTAACACGGCCTGAGCTGATATTTCTTTTGCTGACTGGCACAGTCACTCGCAAAGTATATTTTATTGAGATCATGGTTGTGTTTCAGACAAAAATCTCACATATACACCGACACCAAGATATAAGCAAGAACTACCTGCAGGGTATCTATACTAATATCTATACTAATATTATAAAGCTGAAGAGTAAGTTTGTTTGTTTGAACGCGCTAATCTCAGGAACTACTGGTTGGAATGTAAAAATTATTTTTGTGTTGGATAGTCCATTTATCGAGGAAGGCTATATGCTATATAACATCACGTTACGACCAATAGGAGCGGAGCATAAATGAAATGTGTTGCAAAAACGGGAAAAAATATTCCTTTTTGAGAGCTTTCGTTGCGTGCGGTGCATAAACGGTTTATGTTACGTAAATATCATGTATGATGGAATTGTTCCTCTTTAAAAGTTAAAAAAAAAGTTCGCGACAGCATGTCTATCTTTTAAGATTGACTCACTATAAGCTTTTTTATGGTACTTAATCAAATTTGTTCGAAATTAATGCATTATTTGCGAAGGAGTTTTATCAAAATTATATGAATTCTTATTCAAATAAATCGTTTTAACATCAAGGGTATTTATGTAGCAGTAAAATAATTTTTAATTCATTCGAATCAGACATTTAATTTCGAAGTTATCACGAGTATGAAAATGCAATACGCGAACCGTTCGACGCCAGCGCCGCGTGCCGCCCCGCCGCGACGTTCCCTACTCTAGAAAAGAGAGGAGAGGATGGGCACACGGGTAGATCATGACCTGGAATAGGACATATGATAAGTTTTATCATTATATTCCCACGGGATCGAGACCTACGCGGGTAAAACCGCGGGGCACAGCTAGTATAAATAATAAAATCAAGACGTTTCCGAGTTAGTTCCTGCAGTTATTTTAACCTTGAATCAGGATCCAATTACTCAAACGAGACCTGTTTGCTGAAACATAAATTAGGGAAGGGTTTTTATCACGTTTTGTGTTTTCAAAAATAATCGAATTCACCCAAAATAAAATAAAATTACCATATGTCTAAAAAAAATCAAGAGTAAACCCACTGAATATTTGAATAGTAATTAACAACCAGGTAAAGCTGTCTTTGAGGACGCATTAAATTGAGGCAGCCAGGGCCGTACTCGGGCCTTTGATGTACACCTGGCCGCAAAATTGGCCGCAACCCATCCCCGCGTGAAAGCGTTGTCACGTCAACAGCTTTATTTTTGTGCACGTCCAAAAATAATACGAGTTAATTAAGCGCGCATCAAGGAACATTAGTGTGAAGGGTAATGGAGAATGCTGAGTAGAAATGGATACTGTTGGTATACAAGATTGTTGTACATGTATAACCAACAAACTTAAAAAAAAAAAGTTGAATTTGTCGCAAAGGCACCTTACGCAAAGATCTTTCCTGTATACATTTCGCACGTCTGGGTTAAAATTGGATGTGAATCGTTAACTTAATTTATCCAAAGGTAGACCGTTTGCAGCAGTAACTTGTGGAAATTGCTTTACCCTGGGTAAATTTATGGATATCTGATTACACCAAAGATTCCCATTTACCAGAGGTGTGAGCATGTTTCATAAGAAAAATATGCCTATCGCACTCTAATGAAGACAGGAGTGGAAAAAAATAACGTAAAAGTGAGAAGAAGCAACTTATTATAGGCAATGTATTGATATCGATGTCATTGTATCGATTACTTAAGTCATAATTTGTCCAATAAAAATTAAACCTCCAATTACTTCCAAGTTCAGGCTTCCTCGCTTATTAACCCTCACTATGCACGCAATCATTAACGTCCTGTCCTCATCCCATTTTATTTGGGATCGGTGCTGCATGTCTTATCTTATTCAATTACATATCTATCATCAGCAGTCATCTCATTCTTGTTCCCTTCCATTCCTGGTATCAGATCACGCGATTCATCGTTTCTTTGGTCTACCCCTACTCCTACAATTTGTTCAACATGTCTGAGTGTACTAGCAATATCATATCTAACCTGAGCCATATTATCCGCAATCCGCATGACCAAATAGCATCAATTCTGATCCAGTGCTGCAACCCGCAAAGCCATAATAGACTCAGCTCAAACACAGTATGTATGTGTATGTCAGATCTCGGGGATTTGTATTGCATTTGCTGTACGTATCTATATTTAAATGTATATACTGCGGATTTATAGATTTCCTTTATGCTATAAAATATGAACTGAATTTGGTTACGGATTTTTCAGCATTTTTGCTTTATTGCAAGGTTTATCGAATTTTTCATGTATTAAATTCTTGTTGCCTTTTATCAACACAGCCTATCACATCCACTGCTGGACATGGACATAGACCTCTCGCAGGCTGTGCACAATAGCCACCTTTTTAAAATCATCGGTCCATTAAGGCTTGTTTTTGCTTTGTTTCGACGCACCAGAATCATGAAATTTAGCCGTAAGGTTATGGTAATGGTTTGCAATGGTTCACATAGGTGTACCTATAGTACGCGTGCGATTAACTCACCTCATCGCTACGTAGTTCATAGTTATGATTTTTCTAATGATCTTGCAGTGTTTTGATAAACCAGTTCCTTGGCTGGCTCTCGTTTTGGAAGTAACTCAGGTTATTTTACGAGTATCTTTATCCCCCTAAAACAACGCAAAGTGCGAAGTATTTTGCCATGGCTAAGGCGAGAGTTTCAGCGCTCTGCAATGTTGTATTTTATCTAAACAGTTAAGAGTAGTAGATAATATTTTTCCGCGACTCAAAATCATAGCACAATTACTTCGCACGCAATTCCTAGCTACACGTTAATAGATTACAATCGTCGAAGTCATAAAACTTACGTGCTCAAGTTTATCGCTTATTTCATGGCTGATTATGGTGTACATACCTGGAAAAGGGAAAATAATATTATTAATCATATATCTGCCTGTCTAGCTACTTCCCAACTATGTTCGGGAAGGCTTCCAGTCTAACCAGATACAGCTGTGTACCAGTATTTTACATGGACTGCCTATCTGACCTCCATAAATAATATGAATCATAACATCAATAATAATTATTATTTGCATTATTACTTGGAAGTAGCAGAAAACTATTATTTACAAAAACGTCCTCGTCTATTAGGGTCAATGCGAAGGCTATGTTAGGATTTATTTGCTCTTTGATTAGAGATTATATGCTTTTAATCGTCTATGGTTTTTCCGCTGATACGCAACATGGCATTCGTGTTTCCTGTCGCATTCATGAATCTGTAGTAGGTCAGATGATATAGGAGCTTGTTCAACGCCATCTAACTTGATCGCCTTAGATGGCGTTGAAAAGGCCATATCCAGCGGGGAACTCCTATATCATGTGACTTACTACAGATTTATGCATATGCATATCTCATCAAGTTAGCGAAGTTGTAAACATAAGAAATATGTCAAAGGATCAAGAAACCAACCCTAGTATAATAACTAGCACGCTTTAAATTGGCAACATGTCACAATGTAGTGCAGTTTCACCAGCTTTATTTCAAGTGTTTCTGCCAAAAGACTCTTGGAGTACTAGCACTTTGGCGAGATATGCATATGAAACCTAAGGTTGTCAAACTACAACTGTCTAGATTTTTTACTCTTTTACTTAAACGATGTGACTAATTTCCGATTTAAGTGTTAAGTATATATACCAAAGAGACAAAGAACAATTTACGTAGCAAAAGTTAGACATGCTGCATAATTAATGCCTAATTCACTGAAATAACTGCCTAATTTCTTATTCAGACACTCAATTTGATTAAAGAAAAATATTCGCAAGGTAAAGAATAATTTTAAGGTCTGTGTAACTTTATTGGCGATATAAAATACGTAAAAGAAAAGTGTTATTACTTTAGTGTTAAAACTAAAGTTTTACCTACAGCGGAATAATTTCAGAAAACTGACATGTTAAATAACGATGAGTCAGTCGTTGTCTTACTATGAACATTGAATGGTAACGATGACAGATCGCGACAAGAAATGGTAGGAGGCTTTTGTCAAGTAGGTAGTAGAAAAAAATTGGCCTAGAAAACAATTAGTTTAACGAGGTTTTTAGGGTTCCGTAGGTACCTATCCAAAAGGTGCTAACGCGTCCGCTGTGCGTGTGTCTGCCTGTGAGCGGGCTCTCCTCTCTCTAAATCTCATGAACCGAAATAGGGAGACAGTTGAAATTTTTACAGAGTGTGTATTTCTATTGCCGCTATAACAACAAATAATTAATTAAAAAATTAAAGGTGGCCGGCGTTTTTTTTTTCGACTTTAACAATCGCGTTATCTCTTGAACAATAATAGGTAGACAAATGAATAGATGGTACGGAACCCTCCGTGCGCGAGTTCGACTCGCACTTGGCCGGTTTTTTCTGACTGGCATTATTATTCCTGGTGAAGACAAGAATAGTACAACTGTCTTTACTGTCTTAAAGCTTGGTATTCTATTCTAGCATAATCCACTTGCTTTAATTAAACCTAGTATCAAGGAAATTAGAACAACTAGGCTGCTCTGCAACGAGACAGACAGCCTTAGTCGTTAACTACATTAACCTATTTATTCTTGGAGGCTCACAACCGAACAATATAAAATAGAGTTCACGAACGCGGCATTATTGGGTTAATCCCGGAAACTATTCCGTGAAATTTTGGCAGTATTCACCTCTACTTAAAACTTTTTTCAAGGTTTTTGGTGAATCTGTTGGATTTGGTTTAAGGCACTAACAAGAGGCAAATGTTCTACATATACTTGTCTTAAAATCGTTGATTACGAAAAAAAACCCCACTGTCTAGGGCCATACATATTCATTATTTGTATATGTATGAACATGGACTTAGTTTATTTAAATGATGCACAATGAAGTTTATTTCTGCTCTATTTTATAATAATCAAATATCCCCGAATAAATCAACACTGTTCATTGCACAGCTTTTAATAATCTACAATATTATGTTGCACATAATTTCGTGGACAGCGATAAGCTATGTTAATCCAACCAAGCGTTAGAGTAAGCCATTATTATTCGTATTTAGTTAGTCTGTTTGCATACAGTTTAATTTATTAATGACAGAAATTGGGACGCCATCCCAGTTAGGTCAGCCCGACTATGAAATGAATAGGCCGTTCCCTTTTAATTAATTAAGCTGCAGTCGCGTTAAAATTGAACGGTTTTCGCAAAATAAATAGAGCTTTAAAATTGACTTTAAATGGTGGTAATAAGTAAAATGTACTACAACGTTTAATTAATGTCGTAATAGTAATCACTTCTCCAAATATTTTCATAAAATCCCGTTCATATTCTAGAATTTCACCACACACAAAATTTAGAATACCAATTAACGAATCCAAACAGAGTTATTATTCCACCATTTTCTCTTCACAGACATAAAAAACCAATTCTAGATAACTAAACAGCTTTTGCAAGGGTAGACAAAAACCGTTCAATTTTGCAATTTCATTGCAACAAAAGAAGAGTATGGCCCAAGTTGCGGCTGTTCAGTGAATCTGGACTGCACAAATTACCTGTCGGCTGCATTTATTGGCAATGTGGTTGAGCCTGTGTCTATCAATTCAACGTGACCTGAATTCTGAATTTCAATATGACTGCATGTGACATAGTAATTATTGAATATACCGCTCGCGTTGCCATTTTTCCTGTAGTTTTCTTTGAGTCTTTGTAATGCAGAATGTTTATGAATATTTTCTAGCTCTTGTGATGTGCTTTTGTTTTATTCTGTTTTGATGTCTTCCTCTTTTGTGTTTAAAACAGTAGACAAATGGATATTTGTTTGTTTAATAGAACGCTGTTACTTTTAAGGTTATGCAATTGTCTTTTGATGTTATGCAAAAATGTTTACAAAAAAACTATACACTGGATTTACAAAGCGGGTTACATCAGATAGTTGTTCGCAGCGTAAAAGATAAAAAATAAAACGAGCCGTCATGGTTAATGCATGACATGTATCCAGGTGTCACTTATAGATGATATCCGAGATAGCAGGTGCCACTTTCATCCTCAAGAAATTATCCACATTAAAATTTATTAGTGATACGTTTTCTTGTCTTGTTTATATACAGTATGCAAGGGTAAACACCGTTGTCACTCAAACCATTGACTTAAATATAAAAATAAATGACCCAGTAACAACAAAAAAAAAACCTTATTTTCATTAAAAGATTTTAAAAAGTAAATATCCGTCACTGTCCCGATACTCATGAATACGCGTACGAGAGAGCTGCGAAACAGCTGACGGCCGCGCGCCCCGCCCGCCCCCGCCAACCACCGGCCGCCGTGTTGAGACGCAAGTTCGTTGCCCTTGCGTGTAGGGTGAAATATTCTTGTGGAAAAATGTAAATATTCCTTTTAAAAAAAGTTGTATTTTTCCATTGATTTTACGTTCTATAAATGAAATCAAACCACTAGTTTCAAGGATAACGGTGTTTACACTAACACCCTGTAGATGTGATCCTGTTTTTTTTTTCTCTTTTCTTTTTATTGTTATCCCGAAAATTCATCAAATGTGGAGTACAGAAAAACACATGCCTTTTCAGCCTTTGCAAGGCAATAAATTGAGTAAAAACTTGTTCTTGGTTTTTTTTTATATTCACTCTTAAAATATTTATGTAGGTAAAACCCGAACTCACATGCATCGTCTATCAAAAACGTTTGAAGCAGAAAACTTTAATATTAGAAACCAAACCATTCATAAAATATTTTGTACACACGGCTACACATCAAGCTATACATTTCCAGTTTATGCTGATCTTGCATTATATAGGATTTCCGTACAATGCGAGGTCAGCGTATACTGGAAATGTATAGCTTGATGTGTAGCCGTGTGTACATCAAATTGCATTCCTTAAGCTTCAAGCCCTCCCTTACATGGCCATTACTGTCCCATTACGTATATTGTGGAAACAGTACAAAGATTACTTTAGACTTTATGATTATACTGACGGTGATAAACATAAAATGTGAGTATTATGTGGATCTACATGCAAGAAGCCGTAAATGTGCGTGTAACTTAAGGGCTAAGTAAAGCTTATGTATAATCACAATTATGTATGTAAAGTTCATAGCAACGTTCGACCTAAAGTATTGTTGAGTACAAACTTAGTCTGGCAATGTGACGAATTAGTTCGATTTTAGTGTATTTGTGCTGATGTTGATTTTCTGTACCCATCCTTGAATTATACATACATAAAATCACGCCTTCTTCCCATGGGGGTAGGCAGAAACGATAGAACGCCAGCTGCTACGATCCTTACATACTCCTTTTGCCTCGTTTACCTTCATACATCAGGTCATACAGGCATGTCGGTTGCGAGTACAACGCCTGCCCTATCTAAAGAATATCACCAATAAGGTCAGTAACGTTCTTAAATGTTTTAGAGAAAAATAGCGTGTTTGGGAATAGATTTTTTTTGTTGCTTTTGATTTCTATAGGAAGCTTAAGGGCTCTTAAGAATTTTGTCTCGAGTAGTCGAGACTCGCTGTATCGTCAATTCCAAACTCATATCTTATATAATGACTGATAATGATAATGCACTAAAACCAGTAGCTATATTTATCAGAATTATTAAGTCAGCAGCATCATCTAGTCCCCAATACTGGAATTACTATCCCGTAGCTACGCGTAAATTCCCTGGACTATCTGAACCTACTTCATATACAAATACAGGGTGCATAATATTGCAACCCTCGATTTACTTGATAGTTCCCATTATTCCCGCTAGATGGAGTTAACAGTTAAACTTTAGCGCTAGTGCTTGCTAAACAATGTTATAATCTCAAGCTTTTTTTTACGCAGAAAGAGTTGTTTCAATATTAATGTCTATACTACAATTTACTGAATTAGTGTTTTTCAAAACTTTGCCGAAAGTTATGTTTTGTTAAATTTCATTGTTACTGCACGATTTATCCGATATCACAGTTATCAAATTATGAGTCGTCAGTTTCCGTGACTATTTGCGTAGTCTGTTTTGGCTTTGTAAATACGGAATTAATAATGTAGAGGAGTTTAGGGGTTAAGGCCTGCGGGCGTTAATTATTGGTATAATGCTCCGTGGCGCGATGAGATGGAGCCTTATATTAAATTGGTATTATGTGGATGGAATATAGGGTTGAAAGATGAAAGTTATTTACATATTAGGTTACGGTTTATATCCGGGAAGGGAATAATCTTAAAGCAGAGTTAAGATTGTGGCTTAAAAGTAGCTTAGATTGTAATAGACTAGAATGACCGCGAAATTTCGTGTAGTTGCATAACTTTTTAATTAGTCAAGATGTTTAATTCATATTCTTAATGGCACCTCTACTCTTTAGGCCATGAGCTATCCGAATATCAAAAAATATTTGGCCTAGGTGTTAAGGGCGTGAAAATTGATTCGCTGATACAATGTATGGTAGATATAGAGTGGCGAGATAGAAAATTAAAGAATATTGTAACACAAGAGCAAATCTTTTTTGAAAGACAAGAAAGAAAGGAAGATAACTGGAAAGAATATATTTTATCCTGAGTTACGGTCCACACACTAAGTGGAAAAGGTAGTATTTCAGAGTAATGAATTGTGTGATATCCATCCTACTATAATATCTGGACAATACAAATATTTTCCTTTACTTAGACAAAGTAAAGGACCCTGTAATAATCTGAGAGAATGACATTTCCTGCATTCGCAATCCGGCTGTTAAGACACCCCTTGCAATACAAGCTCCTAAATTAAAAATACCCTCCAAAAAGCTTAAAATGACAAACAAGCAAAACCAGATACGAATTTAAACAGGCAAATAAAATAACATAATACATAACAAAACAAATTTCACAGTTTGTTACACATTAACCCGGTCCGGTTGAAGTGACGACTCCGAGGTTGACCTCGTGTGTTTTCTGCAGATAAAAATAAAGGGATAAAACATGTCTGCGGGTTTAAAAGGGTTGATTATGAATTGTAAGGGATATTTGGACATGATCGTATTGATAACCGGTTGGATATATGTTTTTGGGGTAAGATTTTAAGTATTTTTGCACTGGCTTGCATTGATGCTGTTAGTCTGTCATCCTTCGATTCCTTCAGTTTCTGTTTATTCAAGAGACGCCTTACGACTTCTGTATCGATACAAAAGTGCGACAGACTTAAATAAACGTGTTCGAAAAATGTTGAAACACGTACGGGGTGTAATGTAACACAAATACGGGAACTTCATGCTGTGATATATTTGAAGGAATGTTATAAACGCTATCACAACAAATACGTGGCACTGTACGTTCATAAATGTTTCATGCAAAATGTTTGGTTGAAAGTTTTCAATGGGATTTGATTCAACTTTTTTAATACTGAGAAAGATTATTGAGACTTGTCTCCAACGAGAGCCTTTCAAATCCTTCTTTTCTAAAAATTTTAGCACCCAAGTCTGGATTAAACTTGAAAGAGTGCAATGCATTCAAGGCCACTCCGCCATCCTCAAAACCGTCTCCGGTAGCTTAGCAACGGGATCTTGAGATAACAAATAACTTGGAACTTGTAAGTAATGAACGTTTGCATTTACGCCACACTCGGCTCAAAAACTTAATACACAAAAGTATTCGATGGTAGCAGATAGGCTGAATCTTGTAGCTGGAGCAAAATATATGGAAATGATTAACTTTAAAAGTGTCAATTTAGGCGATGAAAAGATGAATTTCGTGAAACTAAACAAATTGTGTGGGGAAAGAAAAAGCTATGAGTTTTACTTAAGGGAAAATGTTACAAAGTATTTGTTCATGCCTTAGATAACGAAGATTATTGACTGAAACAAATCCAATAAACATGCAGATTCTCTTCTAGACTAGATCGAATACCATCCATTCCATATAATTGTTTTGCAACGCATCTGGCTGGAGTAATCTGGACCAAGACAAAGCCACCTACCGCCGCCGTTAAAGAAGGAGGTGGATCTCAAGTAAGTTAAATATTCAGTACAATAATAGCAGAAATGTGATGGTATTTCCGTCGGAAACGAACATAGATTTTCATTCCTTATGTCCAAGCCAACTAAAACCATTTTCCAGATAAATAGTCATGTAACTTGCTTTGTGGCATTGTGCTGAAGAGTTACATTTATGACATATGTCTCATATCTTCCTTAGCCACAAACAAAGTGCTATTTATCGTTTTTATTGCCCAAATTCGTGATATATTGCCTGTTTCCCCTTACAACATATATTGGGTATCAAGATATTACGTCAATAAGTATTATTTACTACCGTGTTGTTATAGTAGCAGTCTGAATAAAAGCTAAAACGTCTTCTTTGTTTTGGTGTCAAACTGCCAAATTTTATCGAAAGTCGTTCGTTTATGTAGAGCTTGGATTGTTACTACCCGAATAATAAATTGACGGGCTTGGACCAGTAAGAGGTTTTTAATCTAGAACGTGGCAAAGAATTTAAAGATAACTTTGCTGAACAAGAACTGAAGAGCCAGCTTAGAAAATATTAAAATGTTCCGGAACGCCGCAGAGTCCCTTTTCATCTCTTAGTCCGTAATTTATTCTTACTAGAGCCACACGATTCTAAGAGAGCACGTAAGTCTAATTGCAATCTTCTTGTACTTTATTTCTTCTTTTATGATACTGTAAGTATTAATTTGCACTATAATGTTATTGGAATCTCTTTCCAGCATCGATGCCCGCTTTTGAAACCGAATTTCAATTGTGTCAATAACGAAGCGGGTAAAACTGGAATGGTCGTTGAGAATGAATCTTTGGCAATAAAAGTTATGTCAGCGAGAAAACTAGATATGGGGCTTGGGGACACTGATTATATCACGATGATTTTAAAGAGTATAGAAGAACAGAGAGAAGAATATTAAAAATAATGAAAACTTAAAGAGCATATGCATATGAGGAAAGTCAGACGAAGTTGGTGAAATCTAGAAGACAAAAGAATAATCTACTAAGTATATCAACAAGAATTAAAGTACCGAAGTAAGCTAAGACAGAAAAGGCGACTTCAAAAGGTCATTAAGTATACAGCCAGAGAATAAGAATTGCTAAGTAGCTGACAATGCTTATCTTCCAAGTCCCAGCATCTACTAGAAAGAACTTGGCTGTAATAAATGGTTCCATAGAAATGAAACATTTGTACTAGGTACCTAGTAGTGAGCATGGTTGTACTCCAGAAAGCAATCATGGTGGCAATAAGATCCTAGTTTCTACAGAATAAATCTCTCGTGAGATACAAATATTGTACCATTTTCCTAGAAGTTAGAAAATTTTAGCCTTCTGTCAGATGTAGTAGAGTTAATAATGTTTTATTACAATTCGTTTCACAGACGGAATATAAGATATTCCTTTTTAATTTCTTACATAGTTATGTAAAACGCCTTCGTAGAATATCTTTGGAAAATTGAAAAGGTATCTTTTTCTTAATTTTTGGTGGATACAGGAATTCTCCGAATTTCGCTGAGCACATTTCGATTAAAAATGTCATTGAAACCTTTCTTCTACAATCTTTATTAGTACGAACTTAATGACTTTGTCCAAGACCGATCTTTGTAAAAATCAACAACTGAACCTTCACAAACAACTGTGTAGAATTTACTTTGCAAAGATTTGCTGCAATTCTTCTACAGTCACTGTTATTCTTGAGTTTCAGTCCTTTAAACGATTCTTTGACCCATTTTCGTCAATTCTTTGCTCGAATATAAAAGGGTGTTTCAAATCGATTGTTTTATTTAACTACAAGTTAGCATGACGCGTTTTCAGCTCCCAAGTATTTTGATTCCGAATTTCAAGTTATATTAACTGATTACTTCGGATATTTGTTTGATAAGATTAAGATTGATTGCTTTATTTAGCCATTTTGATTTTATTTCGTTCATTGTCGTGCGGCTCGTGACTAACCTGGTGTCAGAGTTGTTGTGTCACCCATGGGCACACTCTGACTTAGCTTTACATGCCGTCGAGAAATATTTCTCAGGCATGCCGGTTTTCTCACGATATTTTCCATCACCGGTTTTGAAACAAGTGATAATATTATACAATAAATACGCACATGAATCCGAAAAGTCGGAAGTGCGTGTCTTGGGTTCGAACTCGAGACCGGACCGTCGGGGTGCTATGTCCGACGGTCACACCACTAGGCTAGTAGTACTGCTGCTTATTTTGTTGCTAGCTGAAATAGTATAGTGTAATAGTATAGTGTGAAATAGTAGTAATTGTATTGGTTAATGTTTCGAACGTAAAGTAGTTTCTAGAAAGGAAAGATAAATTGACTCGGAAACAATTAGAGACAAAAGTCGTTTAGAATGTCGATTAGTTTTTCGTCAGTTGTCTAGTTAGATAAGTATTTAACTATCCCTAAATCCATTACATCCCCTGTCCCAGGGTACCTTCTAAAAGACATTGACTGACATGTTTACTTTAAATTATGCAAAAATAATACCCTCTGCCTACCTGCCGTTGTTGGGTAAAGTTTACTATTTTTTTCTTTTCACTACTCGAGAGATACATGGAATTGTCTCTAAGTGCACCTTTATTAGAGATCCCATAAAGCGGTATGGATCTGATCACGGTGCTAAGAGGATCAGCGGGATAATTAAATATCACATATAAAATGGCAATCGATCGCAATATCTTTCATTTTGACAGTTCAGCTTCGTTCATTGCGTTTTATTTACTGTAGTGTAAGGCTTAAAGACGAGACAAAAGATGCCAAAAATTAGGTCAAATAAAACAATTTTCTGCAAAGCAGAAAACTAAGAAAGATTGCGTAAATGATAAGACTGAAGCCTGAAAGACTTCACGAGAAAGAACAGGAAACAATATTTTTTTTATATTACTTATTAACATTTGTAGGAGGAACTTGTGTCTTTTCGCAGACATTTAAAAAAATATGATTGGTAAATAACCGGTTTATTAACGAAAATGATAATTTTAGTGTTTTACATAAACAAAAGATTATGTATTCTTGTGACTCATTGTTCATTATCATATCTACTTATAAGTATCACAACATCTGATTTCGTATAAATACAGAAATTAATTGTTCAATCTTTGTCAAATTGTGTTTTACAAAATTAGTCCAATTAAAAACAAAAATTGGACTAGTACCTACAAATGATTATAAAAATGACTTTAATATACAGCCTCCAAATAAAGTGAGCCTTCCCAAGGGTGCCGTGAGGGACGATTAAGGGATTATATGAAGAGGAAGGGCTGTTACCCTGGGGACAAGCAGCTTTTTGCAAACGGAGACAGACAATCTTTATTCAGTGTCGATAGATATTCACACCATGCCACAACCTTGTTGCTCTCTGATTTCGAAGGTTGTGGAAGACAAACTGTCATTTGTTTTTCATTCTTGAATTAAAATAGGTACTATAAATAACGTCACAGGTCTATCACCTCGTTCCAACAAAATGATTCTTGACAATGGACTAGGAGAGCACAAGGATGTAGTAGATAATGCAAAATAGGTAGGTAGAACTTACTTAATCCGTCACTAGAGAATAGCAACTAGGGGGAGAGTAAACACTACCAACTTGTGCGGGAAGATAAGGTGTGTACCATCTGCCTTGCAGTACTGAAAGCAAAACTGACTTTAATATTATAAGTGCGGAAGTGAATTTGTTTGTTTGTTACGCTTTCACGCTAAGAAAGCTGAACAGATTTGGATGAAATTTGGCCCATGAGGAAACCATGACCTGAAAAAGGACATAGGATACCTTTTATCCCGATATTCCCACGGGATCGAGTCTTATGCGGGTGAAACCGCGGGGCGCAGTTAGTAATTAATAAAGAGAAAATACAGACTATAATAATATTTAACGACATCTTGGAATATTTTACCACCAGCACAAGAAAGAAAAGTACTTATTGGCATTAGATTTACAAAGCACATCTTACAACTATTAAAACAGAAATAAAAACAACTCGGAAAAGCTACATGCATACAAAAAAATTAATGACGATAATTCGCAAACAAAATATGGTAGAGCTAATCTTATCTTTGAGCTTTGCATAATGCTGTACTTAGCTGTAAACACAGCAAAAAATAACAACTTTAGTTTTAAAATAATAACTATAGTACATAGCAGTGTAGACAAGCAACTACTAGAAATTTCACTACTTTATTTCTCCTCATATAAGCACAACAAAACATACATCTCGGAGCATAAAATTTAAAATTTTCATCATATAGAATTTCTATAACGATCGTACAGGATGCGTAGCAGGATACGAAACGCGGAAACGCACGAGACAAAGGTCGTATGGGATAAAGGGGGGATAACGGGGGGTAGGAGCCACCCCAACCACCTTCCAGACGGTTTCCATCGTTCCCAAGACGACGTTTCCACGTTACTTGACGCAGTTCAAAACATGTTATTGGTTGAAACTCCCAAGTTTAGTGGATCTTGTTACGTTTCTTAGGATTATTGGCAATGAAATTGACGATTCCGCTAATCTACCTTGTACCTTTAACGGTTTTCAATATTGTTGAAATTGGCTGTCGCATACATGAAAGTATTTTTCCTGTAATGCTAAACTTGTTGGAACTTTCAGTTACTGATATTTCTCTCGAAAAAACTGAGCAATAAGCTAATACTAGAAACATTTCCAAAACTGTATTAAAATTTAGTAAATACGTTGTTAAATACTTAAATAAAACAAAATTTTAGGCCAACGCATGAAGAAATGTTAAAATGATGGACAAGTATTTAGGGGAACTGGTAGGCAGATAGGATATTTTCGTTTTGTAATAGACTCTTTTTAAGTAGATAGTCAATAGTTTACTTGTAACTTAAATATTATTCTCAGGATATGAAATAGTATGTATGTAACATATTTGCAACCATCTAACATGTTTGTACTTAGTTTTCAAATAGTTTAGTGTGTTTGCAAGGAGAACTGATAATAGTGAAGTTTAGGAATGAATAGTATGGTACTGCCTTTACGTAACAGCACTATGTTTTGAAGATATATCAGAAATGCGAAATTAATGTGTTTTAGCGTATGATATTTGAGTCTGTGGAAGCAAAAATGATACATAAGAATCTCTGGTGTGAAATAAACTTGTTCAAATAAATAAATACGGATGAAGTACTTCAGATTTATAAAATGTTGTGTGAGGATACAGTCTGTATATACTACAGAATTAAAGTATCGTGAAATCGAGTTTAAACCTTTTTGGTTTCGGGACTCGAAGTTCATAAAATTCGGTGAAAAATTTCCAATGTGTAATGGTCATAATTACACGTTTAGTTTGTGGGTGTTCAATCTTGACCTAATAACATACAGCCGACCATACGAATAGATAACTCATTTCACATGTGGGCGATATGAATAAGTGTGTTAATGTTGTCGATTACTTAATTTATAAAGAGCCAAGTTGATCAATCGTTAGTCACTTTTAAAATATGTCAAGTACTTGCATGTAAGTACTATCATTTCTACAAATAAATTCAATGTTTACCTTCTTTATACGAGCTTAAAGATTAAATTCTGAATTTCTTGGAAGTTCGATAAAAACGTTATACAAAGTATTTATAAATAATGTTCTATTGAATCAAATTCCTATTACGCAATAACACGATAACACGTAACTTAATGATTAATGTGGCCATCTAAAATCACATTAATAAGGACGTATCTGAAACAGAAAACATAAACAAACATGCATAAAACACGTGCGCTTAAAAGGCAAGTCGAGCACATAATGAGCACTACGATCAGTGCCGTACCGCTATTGCGGTAGCTACGTCACATCCTACGGAACTGCGCGCACGCATGTCTATGCGTGTCGACGCGCGATATTGACAGCCGATGACAAGACTGATGGACGAGTGTAAAAAATCTAACAAGTCTGTTTACATACAAAGGCGAACCGTACGTGGGTTTCTAAGAATTATATCTAGAGGAGAGAAATACATACAACGAAAGCAGTTTCTAAAACATTTTTGTGTTACGTCGAGTGTGTCAAATGTTGATGACATCAGAGATGTAACAACACTGGAAGCTGAACGTGCATAAATTGCTTTTTGTTGCGCAAAAATTCTTTGCAAAATTGGATGTAATTAAAGAACATTTTTCCAAACTGCCAGATGTAATTTAAAGGTCTTACTTGATTCGTGGTTAATTTAAGTGGTCGGTAATGTTTCGCCGGATACGGTAATCAAGTAACGGTGCGCTTCCGTACGTCGCGATTTGTTCGGAGACTTTGTTGATGATGTGAGATAGCTGTTACCTGTTCTGTTAGTGTGAGAATACTGTGTGAAGCTAAGTGATTGGTAGGTACTGGGTTTTTGTTCACTTGGTATGTTCTCTTAAAAGTACCAATCTGCCATTATCGCTCTATTATCATTATATTTTCTCAAACATGCTTGGAAATTCGATCTTTATTTTGACAACCTTCTTCGAGATAAATCGAAATTGCGGTCTGGTCGAATGCATGCGAGCGCTGGGCCGGTAATGTTTCTACGAAAATCCATATTTCTGTCGTGTTTATCAGCCAAATAAATTACTAAGAAAACTCATTAAGTATGTCGTGCTATTTAAAAAATTCACGAACTTTTTACTTCAACACATAGCACCAGTGATGATTAATACAAGTAAGTATTATCAACAGACTTCGAATTTACGACTACCAGAAATATAAAATCTACAAGTAGACTTTTACCTCAATAACCAATTTCGTTTAGTGTAAGTAATCTATGTCACCTTTCAAGAATATCCTATCGAAGAGAAAAGCCCGACTTATAAATAGACACTTGCAAACTGAACATCAATAACCCACCTACTCTTAACATCAACAAAACATTGAGCCACTTAAAATCATCTCCACCTCCGCAATCGTTCACTCTTCCTTTCATTCATTCAATCATTCTAACACCGCCATTACGCTAACGGAGCCATGAGTATTTTTTACAGCTGTCTATCAAAACAACGTCAGTAATAAGGTCGACAACCGAACCCCGCCTACGACAGACGCAGCCCATATTACGTCACTACCGGACAGTTTAGATAAGCTACCAGTTTTTATCTAAGATAACGATGAAGTGCCTTTTTTGTAAGATTAGAGGGAAAGAGGTCAAAGTATTGAAAGGTGGGGTTCTTTCGAACCTTTAAATGAGTTCATAGATAAGATAGATGATGGATTTAAGTTGTATTGTAGATTGAGATGAACCTTACGACAGCTTCTGAAGAATGAAAGCAATAATGAAATGAAACTTGAAGTTTTACTAGTTTTACCATTAGTATGACCTTTTTATTGTAACAAGAAATACTCATAGAGTAGAGAATTAGTGATGAAAGTGCCTTCACAAAGTTTATGAAAGGCGAACAACTAAAAAGTAATCTGCCAGCAATATTGCTAGAAACATACTTAAAACTTCTACAGGCAACAAGGTACAATCCAAAGTTACACAGGGAAAATATAATATATCATTGCCTAAACATAAAGTTATTCAAAAAACAGCGGTCAATCGGGCGAGTTTATTCCAGATTGCTTGAACAAAACAGCTTTGAATATCGACAATATTGAGTGAACACTTTTGTTGCCAGGGTCCCAGTCATTTTGAGCGACAGCAAACCGGTTCCCATAAATTTTATCCGGAACCCGGTAAATGTGAAATGAATGAGTATATTTTTTGCCCATTGTATTTGTAACTGAATTTGATAGGAATATTTATGAAGCGGAATCTGAGTAAATGTTATTATAAATGTTCGGATTCATATTCAAATACTAAACTTGGAATATGTTTTTAATAGCTGTAGGTGGGATATGAGTGGGATGTGTTCAAAAGACCATTAATATAATCACAATATTTATTTCAGGACCATTTCATTTACTAGAACTCAGCAAAGGATAAATGATTATGGATTCTATTTTATAAGATTTAATTTGATATGAAATAACAGCTATATTTTATGGATAATAAGCCAGCTTATAGGTTAGTAGATTTTGTATTTTCGGAGTAGAATCCCTGTCAGCAGCAGATGCATTATATCATCGAGGAAAACGAACGGTGCGAGCGCTTACGGAAATTTATTAGAAGCTACTGGTTTAAATATAGGTTTAACTTAACTGGAGGATTAAGTCTTAACAACACTTCTAATAATATTTAAAGTAAAACTTCTCGGCTTTATAAAATAAAATATTATGTTTAAGGAACGGAAGGAACATTATAAGTAGACACATTAGTTTCTTATTAAGTTCTTAATAAGAAGCACAAGTTTAACAAATACGTACTTAATAATGAGCGTCTTTTAATTAACTTTACGAAGCGAAACAAGTTAAGGCGATATTATCTGGAAACAGGAGAACAAAACAATAATCGAAAACTTTACATTAAAACGTTAAATGTATACGATGAGACTGATATACTCTACCCGCCTAGCGATATATATACAGCCGTTTATCTGTAGTCGTTACTTAATTACGATATTCAGTTCGTCAATATCGGAAAATGGCCTGATCGACAGGGTAGGTTAATGAAAATCTGAAAATACGCCGACACCTGTTCGCCTACAGCCTGTTCAATCAGCGAACGATCGTCTCATTATCTATAGGTAGAAATTTTACTTTACCAAACATTTCGACTAAATTTGTTGCTTTCAAAATAACCCGAATCCTTAATTCCCACACCATTAAGAGCACTTTAAACCATATCATGTCACCGTTTATACGGGTAAACTTCCAATTAGTATGACATCATAGAGATATAGAAAGAAGATCCACTGCTGTTTTATGTCGCGACATTTTCATCATTCACTATTAGCTTGCCCATGATGAACCTAATACATTTATTATGTCCCAAATCGGAATCTACATTATAACTTCATTTGTCCCACTACACTACCTACACCATAAGCATATTCAGCCTGTAATACTCCCATTGCTAGGACCCAGGCTTCCTCTCTTGCCGGTTGAACGCGTCCCAAAGGGTCATGGCCATTCGGCTGTGAGGCGGCGAGCCTCCTTGCCGGATTACCGCCATGGGATCTGGAGGCGACAGTCCTCGCGCACATATGGGAGTGGCGCGAGGAGATGAAGCGCCGGGGCGTAACTCCGCTGCCGCGAGAAATCGCGGCACAGCGGACAGAACTCCGGCAGGATCTCATGGCGGCATGGAGAGTGCGATTGTCGCAACCCAGTGCGGGGCATGCCACAATTGCGGCGATAAGTCCCCTCTTTGAGGAGTGGCTAGAGAGGCGCCACGGCGTCTTCACCTTCCGCCTGACGCAGGTCCTCACCGGACACGGTTGCTTCGGGAGGTTCCTGTTTCGGATAAGGCGGGAGGACATGCCCGGTTGTCACCACTGTGTGGATCTCCCGGAGGACACGGTAGAGCATACGGTGGAGGTCTGCCCTGCTTGGGCGGAGCCCCGCCGTGTCCTCTTGGAAGCGATTGGCGGCGGTGACCCCTCGCGTCCGGCTCTGGTCCAGGCCATGGTACGGAGCGAGAGGGCATGGGAAGCATTCACCTACTTCTGCGAAGCAGTAATGCTCGCGAAGGAGGAGGCGGAACGCGTGAGGGAGAGGCAAAGTTTGCGCCCTCACACCCCTAACCGCCGCCGTTGGAGACGCCCTGGGCGTCGGGAATCCCAGGCGGATTCCCGGCCACCACAGGCGCGGGCTTGCGGACGGCGAGCAATGGGTAGCTCGCCGTCCGATTAGGACCAGGCCCGGATCGATGGCGCGTCGTGTTCCACGCGCGCCTCAAAGAGATGTCAGCACAATTGGCGGGGTCCGCTAGGACCGATGCCTGCCAGGGTTGCGGGTTAGTCCGAAAGGGATACCGGGACCTTGGCAACAGGCAACTGAAGGAACACGGGTGGGTTTTAGACAGTAAATGTCTGACACGCCCTTCCGCTCCGCCCAGCGCGGGAGAAGTCATTGGATGATTTCCCACGCTCAAAAAAAAAAAGGCTTCCTCTTCGAGAGGAATCGAGGAGGGCTGTTTTCTACCACACGGGCCCAGTGCGGATTGTTAGATGTCACATTTCTTCGAATTTTTTTATTCTAGTACTTCACCGTTTCGAGAGCAGTATCCCAGCAGTAATTTTCACAAGTAAAGCACCTGACTGCCTACAACTAGTAAGTCGGGACTGTCACCACTGGGCCACCGCTGCTCTCTCGCCTCCACCTACGCCATATTATGCCAAAATCTTTAGGTTTCTTTCTATTGTTCAACATTGAGCGCAAGTTCATTAGTCTCATTCTCTCTGAGGCCTTTCAAACAGAATGGAACTACTGATAACTTCATTTCGAGACGAGACCCCGGGGCAATCTTTCAATTGCTTCATGGACGGCGCGCGCGCCGGTACACGCACTATGGTTTCAACGGGGCAATTTCCGTCTCAGGTTGTGATTGAGTGATTACTGTGTTATTGTTTTACTGCTACTGTTGGACGCTAATTTATATTACGTGGTTTTAAAATGTTTGTTCTCTCAGATCTCTCTCTCTCTCTTTTGTAATGTAGAAAAGGATTGGCGTTCAAGGAATGGAAAACGAAGTGTCGTTCGTCCGGCGGCAAGATGGGCGGACGACATTGTTACCATCGAGGGTAGAACCTGGATGAGGCTGGCACAGCAACGTGGACATAGGCACAAGAAAAAAGAGGCCTATTTTCAGCAGGGGGTGAAGTCGGGTTGTGGATGAAGATCATGATGAATGTAAACAATTTTATTGCCAATTTAATTTTGAACACCCGTGACTTACGGTGAGTTTTGATCTTGATCTATGCTCGATCCTTCTCTATTTGAGAAGTGCAAGGCAAACAGCAGTGGAAAATTAACAGGTCTATCAGGCAAATGTTCAGTTCGATCAATATTTTACATTTGACATGATGGAACACGGGGAGGTCTACACCAAATTGCCAACTTGAACAAGATGACATCTTCAATGACAGTGACAGCGGAAATGGAATGAGACCTCTAGCATAATGCAGACTTGCTCGGGATGCCGTTCGATTTCCGTATCCGAACAAATATTTGTATGGTCCGCAGATACTTTGAAGATCGGTGTTTGTATGTATATGTAAATTGTGTGTGCAATAACACCGAGAAAACCGAATAGGTACAGGGAGAATCCTGGTGGGTGGTTACAAACATCAAACACCTCAGAGATATTGAAAATATTTTAAAATAAAATTACATGAATTTTACAAAGATTTAAAAGAAGAAATATAATAGCAGAACTAAATGGAGAATGGTTTTATGCAATTGTGGATACGAAATATTCTGGAGTTATAAAACCGACGGTCTATCTTGTGCAAGTTAAAACAAAACTGTTACAATTCCTTTTAAGCTGCTTTCTTGAATTTTCGTCTCATAACTCTGCCAGGTAAAATATTGCTTGAATTTTAGAGTATTTCTTAAGAAAACTTATGTAATTTGTTAATGCAATGTCCGAGTGAATCTTGAGGACTTTATCATCGTGGATTGCTTATTAAACAACTAAAGTACCAAAATGATGCCTTTCCTTGCAAAGTTTAATCCCCTAACATCATATCTACTAACCGTCGTCGTATAAAGATTATCGACCACGAACACGGCCTCCATCGATCACTCAGCTATCTACATGTAAGCCCGTATACAATAGACTTTCAATGTCTCATTTGCACAAACTTGCCTCACAAACTCCTATAACAATACCAAAATACTCAAGGTCTATGAAGTTTGAACCACCAAAAAAAAAACCTAAAATATCAAAATATGTATGTGACAAATAATATACTAATGACAATTGTATTCGTTATGACAATTTAACTATATCCATTTACGGCGTATGTTTTATCATCCATGTTCACAATAACCAACTCAAAGCTATGGCTATCGTGTATCAAACACTGACAGTTCATCAGTAGCCATATATAAAGGCGATTATCATTAGGAGTGTACTAAGCAACTAGCTTCCGTCCGCATGAAATTTATGTTTTTGGACATAAAATATATTATTATCCTATAATACTCGACAATATTGTGAAAGAATCTTCGGAATCCGATCAGAAGTTCCGAAGATTACCATCTACATACAAACTCCACTTTCAATTATTATTAGTATAAATAAGGCTGCTTGGTCAGAAAGATGTCTAATTAAAAAAAAAAAAAAAACATTACTGAAAAGGCTGGTATGAACACCATCATTAAGGTTTTAACTCTAAGAACGTCGACTACATCTTAATGACGATATGAATAGTAACTTCAGCATTGGGCTTTTCAGTGTATCATTCATACTGCTTTCAGTCCGTTGAAAGGCAAAGCAACAGGTAAAATGCTACATTTGGAAGTAAAGAGGTCACATCACTTTTAAGTTGTAAGAAACATGTAAAATTATGCTCATGTTAAAAACTCCCTGCTTATGCATTTAGAAATAGTAAATACGTGTGATGTTTAAGATTATCCGAATGATTACAACCAGGAAGATAGATTGTAAGTCCCGAAATATCATGAAAAAATTGCATCTGTCTTTGATGGTCAAGAAAGGCTTTGTAAAGATTCGCAGAAGGATAAAAACTCTATCTCATAATTAATGCAAAATGTTGCATTCATGTCTAATATTACATTGCATATATACATCATCTTTCTTTCTAGCCCTTTCTCAAGTATGTATAAGGTCGATTTCCAGCCAAACCAGACTTCAGAGACTGAATATCGGTATTTACCTCACGTATCCGACATAATTATTAGGGATAAAGGCTTATCCCTGGCTCGTGTACGCGTACATAACATAATACTATGACCTGATTTTGCGGTTGAATAAAGAAAACCGATTATTTTAATTGAAATTCTAAAACGTATAGTAAAAACATAAGCTTCAGTAGCTTAAGTTCTTATGTAATTGCATTACATCTGCCTAGCATTTCGGGGAGTGATGTATCAGTGTCAGACTTATGAGTCTGAAGCACTGACAAGTATCTGATAGAATATTTATAATAAAAAATATACGTGCTTCTTATAATGTCATAAAATACTCCTGAGTGACATACGGAATCGTAATATCCCTATGATTTAATGGTAAAATCGACCGCAACTTGGTTGTTCGGTGCTGCCGCGACAGGTCTCATTTCAAATCCATAAGATACTTGCCAGTGGTGTAAAAATATCATTGTCAGAAATTGTCTCAAGGATTTAGCTAATTATGATAATGGATCTTAAGCGAGGCGAGTAACAGCAATATTTTTTAATTATATGCGACAGATTTTTACAATAGGAAATCCAAATTTTGTTTCGCCCAAAGATTTATATTATCAGCTTCGGTGCGTTCGCAAACAACTGTATTGAAATTAACAATACTGTGCCATCGACCTAGTCCTTTAGTTAATTTGTTAGGGTCGGATTCCAGCCCACCTTACGGCTAAATATTGTCATTATATCCCAGGAGGGTAGTTCTAAATGTGTTCATTAAAAAGTATGTACATTACACGTGGACAAGGAAAAATCAATATGAGTCGACTCTGTCTCCACTTTATATGGGTCATCGGGCGGTAGTCAGCAGAAAAAGTGGTAACAGAAATAACTTTAGGCGTTTTTATGGCCTATATTTTATCACCTTCAACTCATATGAACATGTTACTTCTTTATTGGTCAATGTTATGCTTTTTATTTTCGAGTATGGGAATATCTGGTAATTTTTGAGCTTTTATCGTGTGAGATATGTTTTTGTTAGCGCCTTAGGAAACACTTACTTATTTTTTAATGTATGGACTAAAAAAACAGATTTAATAAAGATTGATTGAACTTTTGCATCTAAGAAGTTGTGCATTTCACAACTTCAAATTCAGCTTCTAACTACAAACTTAAGCAATTGGCTTTAGTGGGAAGTCACAGTATCGGAAGTTTCGAACTAACTACAAGAGACACTTTGCCAATACAAGTTCAAGCCAGATCAAAATTGATACTTTGCGTTCACACCACAATGCATTTTGATATTCTCGAATAGAATATATTTTGGAGATCGCTTTATATTTGCGAATTTATAACGTCGTAATGCTAATTCATTCTCCATTTATAACATCTAATTCATAAATGAAACTTCACGCATTAATATTAAAAGATTAAACAGCAAACACTCAAACAATGATTGGCATACTGATAAAAATGTCAAATGAACCGGGTTAATAAAAACGTATGCAAAAACGAGAGAAAATAGATTTTCCACACTCCACCGATCATAGCTGAAGAAATAAAAATGCAAAGAATATTTTTAAAACGTTATGGACAGAGCGCATTTCTACTAACCGTACTCTTATAAACTTCGTAGGTACTAACCGCTTTGCCTTGGAAAACTACGTTTTTAATATGCTCTTTTTCAAGCCCAAGTTCGCTTGACGGGCCTTTACGACTGTTTCAAATAAGCAATTACGTTATGCTACTTTCCACTTTCGTGTTTTGCAAATGACATAACTAATTCAAATTATCATAAGAGAAATGGAGTATGTGTAATGTCTGACAAATTATGAGCATGTAAAGACTAAATCAACGCTGTGTGAATACATAGTATCTATTACGAAATATTATTATTCATAATAGTAGAGAATTAGACACATGAAGACCAAATTCTGAGATGGTTTATGTTACTTAATGATATGATAATTATGAATGTCTGATTTTCTGAATGCCTCTTACCAGCTGAAACCACATATAGGTGGAATCTAATGGAAACACCACATTCAACTCAAAACATACATAGAAACTACCATGACTTGTGATCCTAAGGAAAAAAACAAACATCAGTCAGTCTGCAATCGATCCACCTGATAAAATCCGTTAGTCTTCTGAAACGACACCCATGGGAAATAACAGATCGCCCCATTTCGAAGGCCAAAAAGGACAGCAGATGAAAAAAGAAGTTCAATAAGAGACAAAATATGTTAAAACCGGATACCAATGTAATTGTAACACGATAAGATACGCTTGAATGAAATTGATTTGATTGGCACTGGAGTTTAACGACCAGATGTGACAGTGAAATATTGTGCAGACGAAGCTTTAATATAATGTTCTCTTTTCTGTAAGCGAAAAGAAAATTGCGGGTCCATACGAGACGTGATGTTATGTTACTTTAATCGCAGTACAATTTCAGAAGAGTTGGAGATTTAAGAAGCATTTCCAAATAAATCACTTGTTAATGGTGAAACAGTAAGAAAATTAAGGCAGTCACGATTAAGAGTGAAACTTACTGTAGTCAAGCATAGCATGTTGACGATGGAAGATGGTGATCTTAGTTAATACCCAGATCGTTTTACAGCATAATTGATACTATAGGTTGGATTTAATATTGGATGCAAGCGACCTACCCATTATGGAAATCAAGCGCTTAGGCCTATTATCAATACAGAACCCCTCCAGCTTGGTATGACAATAATAATAATATCAGCCACGTAGACGCAGCAAGAGGTTTTAGACTATGAATAAGTCTTATATGATTATGTGGTTACAAAAATACGGCACTTTTAATAATACAGTCCACCTACATCCCGAGTGAAGCAGGAAATAACCAATAAACAAGGTAATATTCACTTATTTGCGGTTTTAACGCGGTGTTACATTTTATTGCGGGCATGTTAATTAGCAGACTACCGTCCTTATGGAAAATTTTATGTAATTCGCATTCATAAATTTATTGAATGAAAAATGTCGTGTGCATTGCATAATTCTCGGTTGGGTGGTAGACGCGGTTTGAATATATTTAATTTTACGTGGATTTTTACGTTAAGGTGGAAAATGACTTTAATATAACCTGGTTTATTACACAGATCAAGTTTATTTTCCGCTAGCTACGAGATAAGATTTAAGTCAGTACTATTGTACTGGTAAGTGCAAGTCTTCGGGCTGACCTCAGTTATTTATTCATCTGCCTATTTTCACTGAATGAAGAAACAAATACGTTATATTTTATGGAAATTTCGGATGTCTGCTTATCACAAGATTATTTGAATTTATCTCTAGATCGTCACATCAAGGTTTATCCTGATCTTGAAATAGTTATCTTTATTGCGGTATTGACTGATATTGGGTAATATGTAAATACACCTATAATGTTCTAGTTTTAGGTGCATATATTCATAATCTTGTTAGTATCGGATGTTCAATGCTTGTCATAGAATTAAATAATTTAATAGGACCGGAAAGATTGACCACTTGCGCTCCGTTTTTAGATTGAAGGAGCCTAACAAAGAATTCAAAATTATACGAACCATCTGAATCTCTTAAAATAGACCAGTGCCGAAACGTAAGCCACCTAATATAACAATACTTTAAGAATCCAGGAGTTCAACACTGCTCTTGTAAGAAACCAATAAAAATCCAATTATATAGAGACCCATTCATTCATCGCAAAACCAAATTCTCGCGACTGTCTCTCAGTGATTTACAAACAATGTTTCACTGCATTTAACTTCTAGGCGTTGAAGTGTTATAAGTGTTGAAGTATCTAGGTCGACATACGGATGACTTATTTGAACCATGTCGCGGTTTTGTAGTAAAATCAAACAAAACCCATGAAATAAAAGTATTTACGACAAGTTTGAAATATATGAGGGGTTAGGTAAAGGAGTAAATTACAGATTGTTAATACTAGATATGGAGCAAGCGTTTAACCAGATGTAATTTATTACCGGAACTAATCATAACAGTACATAGATCATAATTAACTTTAGGTCTACCCGTCTTAAATAAATTCACACAATCATTGAAGAATTTTGTTTCCTTCTGTACGGTAAAAGAAGGAAAATGTAAAGTCTTTCAAGTAAAACTAAGTTATACTCATTCGCATATTTGTTTGTGCTCCAGAATGGAAAAGGGAATACAAAATGTATCACCTGCTTACAATTCTGCGCAGGTTCAAAATTGTCAACGGGTGCGCCTGTATGCAAGTAGTTGTGTTAGGTGTTGGTTTTATGAAACAGGATCTGAAACTATATTTCAAACTATGCATTGGAAATACTGTATTGACTTCCTAGTATGTAATTGTTCCCGTTTTCTTTGACGTGTCAAAAGCTTTATCAAAATCCACGCAGTGATTTGCAATATCAGTCTAAACTTACACAAGCCGTTAGGAAGTTTATAACAAGATCAAAGCGAAATTTAATATTTATATCTCTTTGCGAACTTGCATACAAGACGTTTCTTTTGCAAGATTTATTTAAAAGATTAAAATAACACAGATTTTTGGCGAAGTTGGCAATTCTAAAAATTTAAGGGCTGTAAAAATCTCAGGCTACAACCCCAAAAGTTTACCATGAAATAAACTTTAACCTATGGCGTTCGGAATCGATGTTAAGGAAATATATTGCAAACGTAACGTTTTTTATAGCTATTTTTATGAACGGAAATATTTAAGACAGCGACAGTGGTACTTTAAACGCGTAAGGTAGGCTTGAATCAATTTAGAATCATTTGAAATAGACTTGAAACTAGATGAAGCAACAAGTATCATAGAAACGAGAAAATACAAAAGTAGTCCTCAAGAGAAATCTGTTGTCTAAATAGCTTGTTTGTTTCGAAACATTCAATTTAGCTAAATCGAATTCACTAAAACCTCGTACTGGGTTTGTTTTGAATACTGATCACTAACACTCTTTCTATACAAAGCCGTTGGCATAATTCAATTGTAGCGCATAATTTACGACAAACCGAGCGTCACAAATTGAGTCCCAGTGTCGATTTAACTTCCAAAGACGAAAGAGCAAAGTTAAATGTCTGCTGTTTTCAATAATTTCCGTTAAACCAAACCAAGACGTTTCTAAGGAAGTGTTAACAAACGTTCAGTTCTCATAAATTGTCCCTCGACACCTCATAACTGGCGCCCAACGTGGGGCTGCGCGGCGTACCTAAACCGATTTTCCATTATGTTTTCTGTACGACTGTGAGAGCGAGACGAAAAACCCTAAACATCATTACATTAAAGATCAACCTCCTTTGTTTCGGCGTCAATGTCTGTGATTACGTTTGGGTGTCGAAGCAAAATGAACTTTGTACACGAACTGGAAAGAGTCGATATTGTCGGTTGTAAGTTCTAATAGGAAAGAGTCTATGTGTACTAGGTAGGGGGAGTTAGTAGGGCCATGAAAAACGGGAACGCAACACAGGGAAACTTGAAGCCGTTGCGCGACAGTCTGGAGTGAAGAACTAAAGGCTTTTGTTTAGCTAGCACGAACAAACCTCGTAAACAAAATTCACCGAAGACTAGAAGAAAGTTGGATAAGAAGTTATTGGCGAGAGCAAAGTTGTGGTAGTAGCAGAATGAGCAATAAATAAACGTTGGTTTCGCCTTAATTTATTGTAACTTGAGCCCTTAAAACTAATTTTGCTTAGAAACTCAAAAGATTTACGATTTCGCCTGTTGCTAGGTGTTAATATAATTAAAAAAGCCACCACAATGAAAAGGCCACTTTTGGATTTCAAAACATTTCGTTTCATTTTATAAATCTTGTAAGAACCCCCAAAACTGCGTACGTAACCCACGGTAGCAGTCCCATTAAATCCAATAAATATATCGAGAAATCCACTCCCTAAGGCTATAGAGACCCCCAGTCTTACATATCTAGCACGCTCACATTCACGGCCCCCTGTCTGGCTTTAGGGCAATTTGTCAAGCCCCGGACCTACCCTTACGTCCCCTCGTATAAAAAGCATTTGAATAATCGAAATGATGACGTAGCCCTCGATATTGGCAATAGTACAGGTGCAGTAGCTATTCAGGAAATGGAGGTCGGCAGTTTATGAGGACATGGCACGTAAGTTTGCATTTTAGGCGAATGTATTGGATTATATTGGACAGCCTTGACGGCAGTCTTGTTTTGTGTTATGGCTTTAATTCATTCATTAATTTCTACAAAAGGTGGGGTGCCACCTTTTCCAGAAAATAATGAATGAATTAATGAATGATTGTATGTAAATCTTGGTAAGATAAGTTTAGAATTGAATTCTGGTGGAGGATAAGAATTCTGAAAACCATATTCTCTGAATTTTTATTAAAAGTATTTGTACTACCGAAACTGGAAGCCACATAACTCTTGGAGGATTCTTCAGCAGGCTATGTAATTGAAGGAATCGATTACACAGCTCAAAGACAATATTAGGATATAAAACGACCTGTAATATTAAATATCAGACACGGCTCTTTTATTAATATATCTGGATCTACCCCTATGTATGAGTCACCAACCACGCGGAGGGTGGCCGATGGAGCTAACGGAGGCGATATTTATAGAATTTATCGTCGTTTTATATCGAACCACTGCACAGACTATTAAAATGTTGAGAATCATCAACAGCCCGTTCTTCGGTTTTATGTTGTAGTGTTTTGTTGGACTTCGCTATCAAAATCAGATCATATAACTTTTATTTTTTCATAATTTTATTTTGCGGGTACCTTGAGTTTTAGAGGTGTTTTGGCGCCTTAGTAGTTTACTGCTACAGCTTTAAAAGCTATTACTGGAAACATGATTTATCATTCCGTTTCTGAGAATGAAATATAATTACAATTCGCAGCCATAAACGAAGTTGAATTCGCAGCTCAAAGGTCTGAATTCATTGGTGTGTCAAATTAAATAAATGGCTGCATTTAGCAAAGCTAAACAATTTTCACTAGCTTTATTTATTTAGACACTACGGCACGTGTTTATTGAACCTACAAACAATCAGATAATTAGTACCGGGTGCATAAAAGTCCGTTGCAATATATTATTCCCTTAGGAACATTTATTGTAGCGGTCAGGGGAGGCTCACGTCCAGCAGTAGACATTTACGACCCGTAATAGTTACGGTCCACATAAATTCGTTTTAACACCTGTTAAACCACTTCTAACACATCTCTAGAGAAATCAAATTCGTCATAACACATCAGAATTTATTTTCTAAGTTCATCCAGTGTAAAATGGCCTAAATAAATTCCTTTTACCTTTAACCACAGTTGAATAGTTGTTGGTCAGTGCTGACTGCTGAGTAATGGGTTTCGATTCCGACCTTTCTGTCTAATGTATCGAAAACTGGAGTGAGAATAAATTGTTAGAGATAACGCGAAGGAACGATTACTGTGTCTGAGATATTTAGTGATGATGCGATATGTTTTGGGAACCATTGTTCTATAAATGATCTTAAAAGCATGATCAAAACGAAAAGAGACAGCTTGAATGTGTTTTAGAACAGTCTAACTTCCTGTAATTACCTAGTAATAATGCTTCAATGAAGCTTCATTATTAAAATCAATCATAACCATAACTATTTCATTGCACGATTTCAAGTTTATAATCAACATAATATTTTTCCCATTCTAGATAGAAAGCTCGTTAAAGACCATACTGTTAATGAATTTATAATCTTTCTAGTCAACAGAGATTACAAAGCCACCAACGTAACACCATCGATTTAAAGTCGCACGTGAGCCCAAGTCTTACCGCAACACAAAAGTTGTATAGCGCCTTGAAAAGTTGAAAAGTTTTCAAGGCGTGACTAAAAAGCCATTGTTTTGAACGTGACGCCATGTTATATCAGCAACAATGTGCTATATGATGTGTTTCACTGTTTCGCAATGAGAAAACCGCTTACTTTGCTTCCTTGTTGATAAGCTGCTTTTGTTTACTTTGTTACAGGCAGTTGACGTGATGGCGGAAAATGTATTATTGTTACCTCGATTCTATGGTAGAAATATAGATGATGATGGACAAAGCAAATCACTGCCTCATATAAGTAAATGAATATTCATGGTACTGTACAAGCCTGTTCTCATATCGAATTCATGAGCCAATGTAAGTTAAAATAGTACTAGAATATGGAATCAATAGTTCGGGGGAGCCCACGACACAATGCACGCAGAATACTGCATTGTGCCTACAAGATGAGCATAGTATGAGGTTAGTACTGAAGTTCATGTATGAATTGGAGAGTACGAAGTTAGTTAACAAGTCTTTATGACACTTATTTATCTGTTGGAAGCTCTGCTTAGCCTGTCTGACTAAGACCTCTGTTACGAGTTAAGTAATATTAAGTTTTACGTCATTTTAGCAGGAAAAATACATTTACAGTTGCGAAATAAAATACCTGTCCAAAAGGAGTGTCATCTTAGGTTAAAAATGGTGCAAAGCTTTCAAATGTCGAGCTAGAGTGCCCTCACACTACTTAAACACGAGGAAAACAAGAATAAATTCCATCTCGAATACGCAAAGAATTTCGAACATAAAATTCTACACCGGAAAATTTTAGGAACGTTCTGACGTTAAGTAACAAAGCTAAAGCAGGAAAGGAAGGATACGCCCAAAAACATTTTGGTGCGAGGCCAGAAAACTTAGCTGCTCCACAAAAATATCAAAGACTACACATATAGAAATGTAAGTTATCACAAAGGCAATCTTAATAGTATCTCGGATATGGTAACATGGTCGTTACGGGACTACCAACGGTAACAAAAAAACCAGCGATTCATTCATTGAAGCTACTGTTTGGACACATTCTCACTGACTTCTATTTGAATAAATTTCACATTTAAAAGTAACAGAACGTATGCATGGTCACAGATGTTAAGTAAACTGTATGTTTGTTGCTTTCTAAAGCCGGCTAAATGTTTGTGGAAAGGATTTGGAAATGTAAATCGGATTGCGAATTGCATTATTACTTCGTTTTGTTAAGAAAATTCTACACGTTTCGGAAACGAATACAATGATTTAGTAGCAAACAGGGATTTCATCGAAAATATTCTACCAGTTTGTAATGTTCCAGAGAAAGAGGAAATCGAGAATAGTATTTGATTTATCTTTTGTAAATGTTATGGTAATAATGGGGTCTAACACATGTGACATCAGTGCCCCCATAATATGTATAACAAACTTAACAGCATACTTATTACTCAATTAAAACACTATTTGTCTTCATGAACATTGTGTATGTGTGTGTCCTACACAAAATCACCGGTTCTGAAGATGTACTTGTTCCCCCTTTATCAATTAGTCATTCATAGCTAGTGAGGGGTTTTTTTATTACTCCCACTTCCAAGTCGGAAGCCAAGCATCGTTGAGGTCCAGTGGACTAGAAAATAACAGTTCTTTGAGAACAACCCTAGAATGTAGTCTAGATGACGACATTCATACTATAGAACATAAAAGGATATAAGCACAAGTGTCAGAAGAATCCTTAGGAATAATGGATCGACCCTATTAAAATATAATTGATGAAATGACAAAAGAAATGCTGAAAGAACATTCATGTATAACAATAAATGAAGCTTATATTACTCACAGTACAGAGGTTATGAGAACTGCGTCTAAATTTCCCGACGCAGAGGCGTGCCCGCAGGAGGCGAAACCAATTGATGGTAAACAGATATGTGTAATGTTTATTCGTCGAAATGGAATATAACCGAATAAGTTACCGAACATGAAATAACCTGCCGTAGGCGGCCAATGTTCAGGAATACATGATTATTATGACTAGATCAACCCAAATTCAAAACACAATGGATGATTATGGTTATAAAGTTAAATTTAACTAAAAACGGCAACATTCCTCTAAGTCTTTAGCTTGTTTAACATGATTCTGTTCAGTTACTGTTAAAGTAACATTCAAAATTAATATTAGCTTTATCCACATTTAGAACAATTTGAATTTCAAATTGGGCGGAAAGATATACCTAATTGTTGCCCAGTTAGTTATCAATCAAATCAAAAGGCTACTCTAAAACAATGAAATAAAAGAAAACAAAAACATTTATCTGGAGCGGCCCAAAGTTGATGTTGAGCTTCCGAGAGTTTGAGATTTGTTTGTGTTAAATTCTTATTAGATTTGTTTAAATTTTCAAAGCGAATTTAGGAAGCTTCCTTAGGGTAATCATTAAGAAGATTAGAGGCTAGTTGTTGCTCGGTTTTAATTAAAAGGTTTTACCTTTCGTAATCAAATAACTAAATAAGGACACCTGTTGGAGTTTATTAATTCACGAGCGATTATTTAAGACGATATTCGATAGCCTTCTACACTTAGAACGAGTTATAAATAAAATTTTACTTACCGAAATGAGCCGAACAGCATTTCCTGCAAACAGAATAGAGAATTTAATGAACACAAAAGATAAAATGATAGGTCAACATAAAACAAACACGTACAATGTTAAATCAATAAAAGCAGATGAATTTAAATTAACAATAAGCCAAACGTCTGATTCGGTTGTGCCGCTCACGGCAATATTTGTAAAATAACGAAGAGAACGAGTATTGTGGGGGTCGTAGCCTCGTAGCGTACACGAATATGATTCGAGTAGCGTATAACAAGGCAAATAATGTTATAATGGTTCAATGTAGTATAAAATTTATCATAACAGAAAAGGCAAGAAAAATGAAGATTTCTTAATTATTGGGAAGCAATTTGCACTCACTACTCAATTATGCAATTGGACAGGTCTAACAAGCAGTGTAAGTTTCCGTAGGCTGATGATGATTACTGAACAATGTTCCTAACTTTTTATTTTGTTGCTATGTGGATGACATTGTTACGAAAATGATTCGAAATTGAAAGCAGAATATTCGTGATAGGTACCTATTGTCCGTTATCTGACAATAGGTACCTCATTAGCACTTCAAGCGCAGAAACAGATATATGCCAGGCTGTATTATGTAGTTGATTTATGGAAGTTTCAATTTACACGTGCATACATATTGAAGTCAAATTGAATCCAGGTTTCCTAGTATTTTGGGATAAGCTTTCGTCCGAAAATGGACGTGTATTGTATGACTGTTGGCGAAAATGTTTTTTTTTTTTTTTAACAAATAATATATCTCCAACAGACAACTGATTTAATGCTCCTGTCTCGTTTCATAATTTCGATAACTTTACTAAGAAGTCACAAATTCTTAAAATAAAATTAATTTTCGTACATGGAATCCAAAAATAAAGCAAAACCGAAGGCGGCCTATGATTGTTGTCTTCGCACACGGATGTATTAGGATAAACGGATATTAAAGAAGTCAACGACAAGGAAATGGCAAGAGAAGCAGGAAACGAAACATACAAACACAATAAACAATAAACTTATATTTAAATTACGGGAGATCATTTACCGCAGAAAGCAAACTTTATAAATCTGATGAAAACAAAACAGCAAATAATTCATGTAATTTGTACCATGTTTTTGAACAAGTTAAAATTCAATTGACTGCATAGGCGCCTCCTACAACATCGAACATCCACAAAAAAATAGGATCACGCAATAATGGATGTAACACGTGGGTCAAACCCCTTACTTAAACCCCCTTTAACTTTCAATAGTAGACCTTACAAGTGTTAACATAGGGGTGGTAATAGTGGTAAGAGAGGACTGCAATACGAAACTCCCCTTCTACTATAAATTACTGCAAGCAATGCAAGTGCTGGGTGCAGCGGATCGATAGAGCTGCAAAATATTCGGGTTCCCGGTTAGCCAGTAATTGGTAACGAAATGTATGAGAATATCGATTTCTGTCGACATTTAGATATTTGTAAATATATTCACGTCTTTAATATGACTGAAGTGTTGCTTATTCCGAATGTGTTTTGGTATGTATTGTGAATATTGCGTTACATAGGATATTTGGAACAATACTCAATTGATGGCATTCTCGATATGTTAAGAAAAGAGCTTTTATAGAATCGATCAAATTGGCACAAAAATTATACAGAATGACACATTCGAATATTAGATTAACATCGCGTTATTTAACATAACTGTTTCGTTTCTTTTCGTTGTGTCAATGCTTATACTTATTGCTCAGTATTTATAAAAAATAGTAGCAAATATTTAATATAATTTATTTAATAAAAGCATGATTATAATTATAACGTCCACCATAAGTTGTTCATTATTAATATTTCCATTAGCCACAGTGTTAGACGTACTTGGAATGGCGAGGCTGAGTATTTGACATAGCTGGAGCATTATAGATCAATTGAATGCCAAGCGTTCATCAAGATGACTGACAGGTACAACAGGCATTGCTGACTCCGGAATACATGTAAGGTTAATGACCCTTGAAGCTCCATGCAACAATGATTGTCGTATAGGCGTTAAGCTTAGTAGATAAAGATACGTTCACTTTCTCCATAAAGGTCATAAAAGGTGTCTAGTTAGTAGCTTATATACAAGCTGTATTAGCAAAGAAAGATAAAACAACACTACTAGCCATATAACTATTAAAATACAATGCAGCTAATTTATGAGCAGAAGCCAAACCTGGATCATTTGGAATATTTTGAACAAAGACAAAAACCAAAATTTTAACAACAACACGCAGTAAACAAATTATAACGCTCTAGTTCTCATTTAAATTGAAAACTGAGCGATAAATTACATTGAATGTTACACGTATTACGAGCTCTTAGCAACAGGGAGAGTAGACATTAGAATAATTACATGGTTCACAAGCTGTAACGGAGAGGTAGCAATTCTCTGTTTGTTATAATTCGGCTTTAGGAAATGCTCAGAGAAATCCACTGCGGTAAACTATTCCAGTATAATAATTTTGATAAAGTCCGTGTGAGCGTACATTAGAGTAATTACTTTGCTATTTCGCCACGTTATACCTTTGAGTCACTGTTGTAACGTGATGTCAGCTCTTTCGTTCTAAAAATTTCCAGTGTAGCTTCTTTTTCTAATTACTTAGTAAGTTTAAGGTCAGCAATGTGGACCACGTGGTTTTTTTCTACCACTTTGGGGTAACGCTAGCTGACTCACCGCAAGAGACATAGCAAACCTTTGCGTAGTATTAACATTTTTGGTCTGATTTATAAAGCTGGGGAAGACCGTTACGAAACTGAAGCTTTATAATGTAAGCCGTGTGTAGACGGTAACTATAATACAGTTGATACCAAAAGCTTACCCTAACGGCCGCCAAAAAACCATCGATACCTACAAGTTATTTGGTAATGCGTCGATTCCCAAACTACATTACCAGCCTATCACAGCCGATAAGTCAATAACCCTACGCACATACAATATCGAATCCAACTAAAACATAACAAACAAAAGGCATTCCGCAAAACAATTCCATAACGTAATACAATACAAGTTGGCCTTCCCCTCAATGAACTTCTATCGATTTTCAGCCGAGGGCAACGACCAAACCCAACTTTTTTGACACTCACAGGTCTGACGTTATTTCAATGTTTGAACTAATAATACAAACGTCAATAAATACTGCCGAGTGCCGCTAATGCCCTCATAAAACAGCGTTTTCAAAGATATTCAAACACGGAGCTACGTTACAAACTCTGTTTTCAGGACTCAAATTGATTTTGAGAGTTAATTTGACGGCAATTGTGTTGGTAATCAAGTCTGTTCAAAGCTCATTGTTTGGTTCTACAAATAAAAAGGCTAAACGTTTGAGGGGAAAGTGGACAGAGAAGTGTCGCGGCTTATTTGAGGCTCATAAGGGTCTTTTGTTTAGGTGTGTTTGTCCTCCTGTTCTAAAAGCGAGAAATTGACAAAAATTTTGATGAGACAAACGTTTAGATGGACACATTTTTATTTGGATTCATGCTAAATGTAGGCTTATTAACCAATACGAATCTAATCGGGTTTATTGGTAGACCTAAAATATTCCTCCAAACCGTTCATTATTCACAAATAAATTTTCATGCGGCCGGAACTTGCGCAATAAATCAGAGAACGCACAATAACAGTTACGGCCATAGCAAAAATAATTTTAACTTCGCCATAGCAAGATAAAAATTTAATAAAGTCACGGAAAAGTGTTCGAATTCCCGGTTATAAATGTAACCCAGATGACACGTAATAAAAATACTGCTGGCTAAGTCTGAATTTAAGTTGAAATTCAGAGCGAAATTTAAAATGTATGCAAATTCAACATCCAATGCGCTAGACAGGACCGAGGACAATTTTAGTCTTTTGATTCAGTATAACCGTGGACCACCTCTCTCCTTTTAGTGCAAAATAAAATTAGCAGGAAGCATAATTAGCATGACCTTTCTGAGATCTTTCAACTAAAACGAACTGAATTTACTTTTGACTGCTGTTAAAATACTGAGGTGCAGTGCAGATGATTTTCCTAAAACATTTTCGCTACTTCGGCTTATTTATTCATGGACTAAATGCCTGCTGAAATAAAAATGGTCCTAAAAGCCTATGTAGAATCAATATAGACATACATTATATACATACACATATAATAAAATAAATAAAATTGAGGTGTGTTTGTAATGTCAATATAACAGCTTTTTACTGAATGCATAGAAAGTATAATATAATATAACATTTTTGTCTGTTTGCTTGTTTCGGATAATCTCCGGAACGGCTGGACTGATTTTGCCGGGACTTTCAGTCTCAGATAGCGGATGTCATAAGGAGTAACGTAGTTATAGTAGGTCTTGGATAACTTCTTGGCGGGAAAAAAATTCAATACCCGAGAGGCAGTACAAAATGCCTTTGAAGAATTTGTTGCCTCCCGTCCAGCTGATTTCTTTAAGAAGGGCATCAATAAACTGCCACTGCGTTGGCAAAGATGCATTGATTGCATGGGTGATTACTTCGATTAATACAAATAAAAAATACATGAAAAAAAATCGTTTAAATTTTTTCATACAAAACGGCAATTTCATAGGTAAAGACCTAATATTTTAAAAATAATTTTGGTCTACCCTGGCTAATCAGCAGGTAGCAGCTAATCTATAGTAATATAAATAAGTAATATCATTGCCAATCGTTTCAGCTCCAATAATTAAGAAATAAAATAGATAGACGAAGATAAAATTCGCAAAAAATATATAAATAACTAGCTGCGCCCCGCGGTTTCACCCGCGTAAATCTCAATCCCGTGGGAATATCGGAATAAAAAGTATCCTATGTGTTAATCCAGGTTATAAACTATCTGTTTGCCAAATTTCATCCAAATCCATTCAGTAGTTTTTAAGTGAAAGAGTAAGAAACATCCATCTATCCATCCATAATTACAAACTTTCGCGTTTATAATATTAGTTAGATTCTCAACATTTCCTATCTAGGGTATTTGGATTACATCATCAATATCGAACATATATATTCCGAAGAGAATCTGACAATGTTAGCTTACAAAATGAACACGATTTTACTCGCCCTGTTATAGTTTGTTGAACCGTTGAATAATCCGTAGACACGTGTAGCAAAACATCTGACATTTGGGACAGCTCGCCTCTCGGGAACTATTAATTAATATTATGCCCGAGGTCCTTGTCAGTTTTGGGTAATGGAGAGGAACAGTTTCATGTTTAGTCCGAAAACAATATGTCACTAATGGCAATGGCCTCATCCAATCTGGTCATTATAATGAAAATTCAAGAAACCATAGTACAAAGGCCTTGGATTTATCTGGATGCATTCCAAGGCAATACCATCGGGTTGCAGCACAGACTTCTCTTGAATACATTTGAATATTTAGCAACTTCCACGCTGATCTGAAAGTAATGGGACAGCTCAGAATGTTGCTGCTCAGATGAGCTTGGGATGCCAAGGAAAATGTACAAGCTGTGGACTGGGATGTTGATCGTACATTCACTATTAATAAGCTCACCATAGCTCTTAATATTATGCAATAAGCAGACATCGCTGCGTAGGGATCTAAAAGCTGCGTCTAGATTAAAGGAATACTGTGGCTAAAATTCTAACATAACGGATTTTGACCGTATGTGTTTCGTAAGAACGTTAAGAAATTCCAGTGAATCGAATACGTCGTCAAGATAGTTATTTATCTAAGTCTTAAGTCGCACACCCTTAATGTCCCCAACAGACATGAGCTTTGAAACTTTTATAGCCTTTTGAAAGCAATACGTCCGATGAATCCATTTTCCCTACAACATTTTGTTTGATAGACAACGAAGCATATCCTTTATAGCATCACGATTCAGAATCAATTTAATCCTTTGGGCGTAGTTTTATTTTAACACGGTCATCATCCGACCCTCATGTATTCTATCAAGTGTCGGTTCGAATCCAGATACTTCCGCTTCTAACAACCACTGATTTATAGTGAGCCTTTTACTATTTATCAACCGAGACGAATCCCAATCAGTACAATTTTGGATCTTTGTAAGAGACTGTGAAATTGGATTCTCAGAGAATTTATTACAACGACAAAGATTCTTTTAAGTAGATCGCTACTGGAAGTATGAGTTTGAATGCGTAATGAAGACACAATGAGGAATAATAAGAGTGTCGAAGTGGATTATAAGCTCTACTTCGATCAGAATATTAATAGCAACCTAAAACTTGTAACCTAAAAAAGCGTAGTTTATTTTTATATTGTTTTCTTTGGGAAATCCACAGCCGGCCGTTGCGTGAACATGTAAGTTCGATCCAATGAACGGTTTCACCATATGTGATGAATGTTAACAGAGAATTTTACGCAACGATTAAAGTTACGAAGCTCGATTTAAAAATAACAATCCCTTTGTCGAAACTGGGACATTAGCATATCGTGTCAATTAAACAACAAAGTTAATAACATCATTAAACATCAATCACATGTCAACACTAAGGAAAATCACGACAAAGAATACCAATAAACGGTCCTTGATGATACGACGAGTAACATACATAGCAACGCAAGCGTATAACAGTATATCCAATCACAACAAAACCTCAGTCTGAGTGCAGTGGCCGTATGCGACCGTGACTCATCTATCAAGTGCATGCGCTTGCGCGGCGGTGCCACCGAATTAGACCGCGATCGCATACGTTATGCGACTTAGTTTTACGCTTTTCGTTTTTCTGAGAACCGTGTTTATCGTATTTGGTAACAAATTAAAATGGGGTGATAGGATTTGGTGCGTTTTTAGAATTAAATTCTGGTTAAGGAATTTGTTTACTGTGGGTTGGTAAATATTAGGTGGATGATGGAAACAATAATTTTCTTGTTTAAATTAAGGATAAGTACTTAGCTTAGATAGATTTAAAAATTAATGTTATCTCCCAAAACAACGATAACGCGATTACCTACTTACCAACTCAATCGAAACAAAGAACAGCACATGCCATGCATCAAAAAGCAAAACTATGATAAAACTACATTTAAAGGACGATAACGAAGAATATTGTGTTAAAACGCAGTTTCCAATTCTGTCGAAAATTAGAAATGTATTTTAGACAAGTTACCGCTACGCTAAGTATCAGTGGGAGCGTGGCAGCTAAATATGGAAGCACCAACGCGAAGAACAGATTTGACCTTTTTGCGAGATGATGACGAAGATGCGAATGGTCGTACGTCATTTACTGATACTATATTTGAAAATGACACTTCTTATATGGAAGTAATATGTTATGCAGCATTTAAAACGAGTCCTTGGTGGTTTTATGATTTGTAATAGCCATTTGGGAGATACATTTCATATAATTTAATTTGGAGAATCCGTTTGGGGATTGAGTCATGCGTGAAACGAATTTGCAACTTTTAACATCAAGTGATGAAATTAAAACATCTTTAATCATAGAGCGCTGAAATGGTTTTGATGTTTACGACGAAAGTAACTTCGGTTTTTATTTTACAACAGTTTGAAAACATATGAAGAATATGAAAGGATTTAATCTAAGGCCAGACCGCAATATTACAGTTATTATATTTTTATTAGAGTAGGAAGTTACATTGTCAGTTTTTTACAATTTATCGGAACCGCCGAGGTCGACATTGAACAATAACTTCATTGTTTTTAAGTAACCTTTTCTTAAATTTAATTTCGCGCAAGTGAACTTGGCAGCAAGAGTAATTGGTACTTAAAGGCTTTATACGTGACTATTATGTTAATAAAGTAATTCTGTTCAATAAAGCACGGGTAAATTAACTTTAAGTAAGTACCTACGAAGTTATAAATAATATCTACCTTAGAAAGAAAAGTTATACAATAGACTTTGGGGTCTTGATAACTAATTTGTTGTCAGTGTTGTCTAAAAGAGAATTGACTGGAAGCCAAATTGAAAAGAAGCAAAAGGGTATGGAACCGGTCTTAACGCCTGATTAAACTCCGACACGGGTACACTTAGGATTTGTGGATTTGTTGAAGATTTAGAGACATCGAACATTTCCACCAGTTCTTTCGTAGATGGGATCGGGAATTATCACCAAGGCGAGACAAAGACGGTTTTGTTCCTTTTATACATGGATTGTAAAGAAATCCGAGAACGAAGTCTAGTTTTTGTAACGAAATGTGTCAATTGGAACAAAATGAGATTGCAAAAACGTATACTTTCAACAGTAATCAAGTAACTGTAAAGGCTTTAAAGAACAATGATTCTGAAATCAAATTCATCGCCTCGTAAAGAGTCATTGTAATGAACTGCACGGTGAAGGTCAATTTGAAGTGCAATATAATATTGCAAGTTCAGTAGTTGGGAATTCAAGCAACGATCTGCGCAGTTATATTACTAATCATTAAAGCTAAGTAGTATTCAATCATAATAACGAACAGAGACGACATGATATCATAGTTGTTAATACCATGACAACTCATAGCACATTTAGATGTTGTTTAGCATAATCAGCCTGTAATATTCCCACTGATAGGAAACAGGCTACCTCTCTGCGCTGAGAGGGAGTGGATCACAATCCACCACGCGGGCCCAGTCAGGGTTGGTGGATGTTTCATGTCTTCGATTTTTTTGGTTCTAGGACGTGAGGGTCTCCTCACGATGTTTTACGATGTTACGTTTACCGAACAGTAATTAGAAGTCACGCAGGTAATTTATTTTTATTTCTTTTTCGTCCTTAACACACATGCATAAAATTACGCTCATGAGCCTGATTTAAGCAGAGTGTGTACAATTAGTGTTAAAGCACTACTTTAAATAGTATTTGGCGTAAATATGGTGGGGTAAATATTGTTGATGTTTTGTAATTTTGGCTGGCTGCCAATAATATCGATATTGGTATATGCAAGCCTTTCCCTTGGTCCAGATACTTTATTTTGGGTTTTGTTGCGATTTATCCTTGTTCATCTGTATTTCGTCAGTTTTTCCTTATGTATCATTCTCCTTTTCAGGATTAATAAAGTTGAAAGAAACTTGACGCCCAAAAATACGACATCTAAAAATTCAAAACGCTTTTAGAACTCGATCCATAGCCACGGTTTTCCTTTTACTTTTGTGATACCCTAAACTTTTTTTTATTTTAAATAATGACACTATTCGACGATCACGCAGAAATCCTTTACATACGAACCTAACTTAATCTGTATTCCTCGTCACATCCACCCATTCAATCCGGTTAATAACATTAACCATGATAATGACTTTTCAATCAATACCACACGTACAAATAGCTAAATAATATGCGAAGTTCATAAAGATAAGGTATTAACGGGTAACATTACTCATAATGTGATAACATTTTCGCCATAACGACTGCGGAATACTGCAATTACTGTGCACGTGTTACCTACTTCCATGTTATTTATAATACCCGTATGGAAAGCACAGCTTATACTGGTTTTACGGCGGATTTTTATCTAGGCTTTGATCTTTGGAATCTGCAAGGACGTTCTTTAACACAGTGCTCTATGGCTCCAATAGAAGAAGCGTATGTTCTGTCTCCAGGCAAGCTTATTAAGTGCTATGCGGAATGGTCGTTACGGTTGCCAATTGCCCGAAAATCCCTCGATCAGTCTAACCTTACAAATATCGATTTTCCAAAGGAATTGCATTGTTGTCGCTCAGCATATTATTAGTCAAGCGCATCAGGTGAGATCAAAGCCAAAACCAACAGTTTAGAAACGGTTAATCAAATGTTGCCCCGCATATAAAGTAATTACTGACGAGTTTGTAGTTGCATAGCAAAGTGGAAATGGGACTGGGTTGGTCACGTTTGCCGTCAAGTTGTATTTGCCGGTCAAGTTGTATTTTGGCCTACAGCTCATTGGATATACCAATGAGCTGTAGGCCAAAATACAACTATATGGAGCCTTCACCTAACCAGAAGACAAAGTTGAGGCAGACTACGTAGAAGATGACGCGGGGCGAGCTGAAAATGTCCTACCAGGAGTGGCCCACATTAGCTCTGGACCGAAATAACTGGAAGTCATGGGGGACCGCTTTGCCCAGTAGTGGGATGATGCAAGCTAACAATAACCTATCACACATGAGCCTTCTAAACGACATCATCATCAAGCTAGGCAGGTAATTGGTAATTACTGCGATATCATGTTCTCGTATCATGAATTCATGATTAAACAAAATGCAAATGCTTTGTCGGTGCCTGCATCAAACCGTTAGATCCGCAGCTCTAGTTTTTGTTCGCATATTTGCATGTAGAAACTCGGCAGCTGATGGAATGGACGGACAAACGTAGTCGGCAGCGTTACACTAACATCACAGTTGGCCTTTTTGTTACTTGGTTCGTTAAAAAAATAACTAGTTTTCAGCTTCTATTCTCCAGTTTGTTTGAACCAGCAGAATTTACAAGTTTTACGGCCGATACTGAAATGGAGAAAAATATTCATGAAATACTCAGGTACGTTGTCGATATAGTCTGACTTTGAATAGACTGACTGTCTAAACCTGTAAACAACCTGAACATCTGGAAAGGTAGCAATAGGTACCCTATTAGTGATTGTAAAAATCGTTCATGTTGAGCCAAAGAATTTAGAAATACAAAGAACAATAAGTCACCGCCACAAAAAACTACGATGTCATCGAAACAGCAGAAACAACACATCAAATAAACCGAGACATTTAAACTCAACAAAAACCTTAACAAAGAATTTAAATACCAATCAATTCACACTTTACCACAAGCCCCTAACAGCGGCGCCTTTCAATTCAAATAAAATGCTTAGCTTGTGTCACGAATTCTCGAAATCATTTTTGGCTCGTTAACTTCGTCAGAGAAATAATCTCGGATTTCAGGCACTTGCCAGCCGACCGGTCACCACGGTCGACTACTTTACTTAATAAGCTTAAAAACATATTAAATTGTATTTTTTTTTTTTTACCATGTTTCTTACTTATCGTCTCTGTGGTCGATTGGTTGCGACTTTGTTTCCTGACCGTGAAAGACGACATCATTTGCAATCAATCTGTATTTGCAAAATGTAATAGAAACACCAATGCGTTCCACCTGAGAATCTTGGGATTCTGGATCATCATTTGGTGCAACCACCTCATTAGTTATGTGGTTAGAAACCCTACGTTTTTCCACTGTTGGACATTTTTTCACTTTTGGACATAAGCTCCTACGAGGGAGTTTAAAGAATAATTCATGTTTTGTTGATATTTTGTAGTTAATTTAGCTCATAGAAGGACGCAGTTGTTCTTCCTCTGGCAAATTCCCGTACTTATCTAATTATTCTAAAAGTTATTAATAAATGTAGAGGAATATTTGATTAATTTTCAAGATTGATAATTAATGTCATGTCTGTGTGGACAATTCAGTGCCTAATTAACGAACTTGAGCGTTAAAATGTATGATTTGACGCGCCGAATAAATTACTTCGGTTGTTAATCAGGGCAGAGCAGAAAAGGTGATCAAGGCGAAGGATTAAAGCAAAATGCTCCTTGTTAAGTTCATTACATTATAAGAAGTACTTAGAATTTACTAACAAATTGGGAAGTTTTTGTTTCTGATAAATAATCGTAAAAGTGTTTATCGTTAAGCTACGCTTGCCGGGTTTGGTCCGCGGATAGGTGACCATCTTGACATATCTTGACTCCTCCGTGCCTTGGAAAGCCCGGTAAGCCGTTGATCCCGGCTGTCATTCGTGGATCTTTGACAGTCGTTATGGGCCGTCAGAAGCCCGAAAGTCTGACAACCAGTCTTACCAAGGGGTATCGTAATACCCAGTTACTGGATTGTGGAGGTCAGATAGGCAGTCGCTCCATGTAAAATTCTGGTATTCAGATGCATCCGGTTAGACTGGAAGCCGACCCCAACATAGTTGGGAAAAGGCTAGGCAGGTTGAAGTTCTATATGAAAGAAGAACAAGTAACTGTCTTTTAGACATTTCCAAATTATAGAAACCGTCCCCAAATCGAAGACATGAAGAAGTCTAAACGAGATACCTCCACAGGTGACTGCCTCACAATGTTTCATAGTTCCGAAGCCGCCATTGGAACGTCGAAATCACGATGTAGAATTTCAACTGTCGATTTATCGCGTGTCACTCGAACACGAAGGCTCTAAATAATTTTGTAAACAAGCCTTATGTGGTAACATTGACGATTGTACATTTATATCTCTGTGTCAACGTTTGAAATGACTTAACATTTCAAGAACTTGATAAAAATTAAGCAATCTTTATCAAAAAGTGTCAAGTGCATTAGTAGATCTGAATACATTGAAAAACTTGAGCGTTTGGAAAACTATGTATTGCCAGGAAAAGCAAAATAAAAACGATTATACGTATTCACTTTTATTGCGAATTTTAGTTAACAACAAAGAAAAAGATAAATCCAGAGTTATCAAATACGTGTTTTAGAAAATAAACGTAAGAAAGTAAGTATAAACTGGCACCTTTCTCGAATTTAACTTCATTCAAACCAGAAACACCTCAATAAAATTTACTTTCAGCAGATCAACAAACAAGCCAATTAACTTTAAACGAGAATTTCATGCTACTAAAGGAGCAAAATACCGGAAAATCTTTAAACAAATGTTCCACTCAGAAAGTTATAAGAGTTCAAACATTTGTTTCAATGTTGCAAAAGTCATCTATAGCTTAGGAAGAATTCTGAGAAATAGTTTCATGAGTACTTAGTGTCGGGGCTCGCGGGAAAAACTAAGTGCACATTAACGAAGACTTACTTTACGCTCTTCCTTATTCAGGCGTCGTGCTTTGGCGAGGTCCAGGGATGGCGGAAATTTCACTATGACACTCTCCTCCAGCTTCCAATCATCTAAGCATGGAAAAGTTCAGGTGTCCGTGTCTCCCAAGATGAGCCTGAAACGCCTTGCCGCTTAGCGCATAACGCCTGTAATTTATTAAGAATAGTTATTTATTTATTTATTGACACACCAACGACTTATTCACTAAGTTATGGTGAGTAAATATGAATTTCTTGCCCATTCATCTCCCTAGGTAACTACCTCTTAGAAGGAGCAACTAGAATCAATTTCTTATAAATTTAAACGTTCAAAAGTGCCTTTTAATAGCCTACTTGAAATAAATTACTTGACCTTGACCTTCAAATTAGCACATCGATTTACTACTACAAGGAATTCACTCCTTGATTCACGTTTGGCATTACCCGTCATTCATTCTAACGATTGATAAATTTGCAGTAGTGAACTGCGATTTGATGCAAAGATTCGTTAGCCAGAACGATCGTTACCCCCTAAAGGTAGTGACAGCTGTGCAAGACAGCTTGGTAAGAAAAGCGATAATACAAAGAGTTTCCTTGAATGAAAAAGTTTTTGGTGATTTCTTAATCAAAAGAAAAAGATGCTTGTGTGCAAGATGATATTGCTGTCAACGAAGTGTAGACTAGGGATGTCCTCCAATAAATGGGATGAGGGCAGGATTATGAACTTCAAAATATGAATAACAGCAAGCTCGTATCTTGCTGAATTGATTTATTTAACTACATTTGGAAATAAATCTTCCATTAGTGCTTCCACAATATTCTTACAAGCCATAGGAACCATAAGTTTGCCATCCCTGTCGTATACTGTGTGTTTACTTACTCGTATGTTTTACTTAGCAATCCCGGCGCTTAGTTTTTAATGGACGTTACATTTTATACATAAGCAGTTTCTGACTCGGCCTTCTGCATGTGTTGGGTTTTAATATTCCTAGTTCTTTTACTGTCTTTTTGTAAGATTAAGGTATGGAGGTTTTTTTTTAAAGCCCATTTAATAAACAAAGACTATCGAACCTTATTTCGTTGGTAGGAGAACCTCGTGATGTCAAGAAACTTAAGTACTGCAAAGAGCTCCGTTCGTGGTGGAAAATTGCAATGGAGCTCTTTTACTCATAAAACATAAGATGCTTTCTTCATTAACACTATCTAAAAGTAAGAACCTATAAATAAAAATAAAAACCGACAAAGAAAACGAGAAATCTACGCACAGTATCTCACAGATACAGAACCATTCCTATAAAAACTACTAATTACTAAGCGTTACGCGTAACTATGTCCATCCAACGCGAAGATAGTTATTATTGGTATATATCGTGTGTGGATTGGAAATCCACTGTCGGAGGCATTTAATAACGATGTGCATTAATGCAGTTTTGAATAGCGTGCTAACGTGGTAATCAGTTAAGCCTATAATTAAGATAGACTTTAAATTCACACGCGTTAATGTTCACTGATATGAATAATTATGTAAATATCATTTTGGGAGTGTTAAATTCTGTCATTACGGGACTTACGAGTAGATTGCATGAGTATATATATAAAACTAGGATATCATAAAAATGGACTTCAAAAATAGTCCTAAACTAAAAGCATTACTTACAATACATGTTTCTGAACATATCAAATCACATACCTATGCATTAATTTGACTAACGAGACATTGACCAAACCGTAGAGAGTATAATTATATATAACCTGACAATTTGCTAGCCCAAATTGGTAAGTCGGAATGGTGACGCACAGCAGTGATGCCGATGACAATAGGCTGGCTGTGCCGCTGCAGCCTGCAATCTCCCGCATACACTGCGTATGTAGTTATTTAGTACGTAGGCGTTGGAGTAAGGCAGTGACCAAGTGGCGTCCAAGGACTGAAAGACGGATGTGTCAATCGCCCGGCGGCGGTGAGATGGGACAACGACATTGTTTCCATCGCGGATGGAACCAGGATGAGGTTGGCACAGGAGCATGGGGATTGGCACAAGAAATGAGAGGCCTATGCCCAGCAGTGGGTGAAGCCAAGTTGTTGATGATGATGATGAGGCGTTGGAGAAGGCCTATAAGATAAGAGCAGAAAGAATTTTGGCTCTTTACCGTCATGACGTTATAGATCCAAAATTCTCTAAACTCACTTTATTCGCACACAAGTCATGAAATCCATTATTCTGAATCTTCATATATTTGTGTTCGGCGCAACCACGTCTTTCTCTTCCCTTTGCCGTCTATCTTCATCGTCTTCCATCTCCGCATTCATGTTGTTTCGAGTCATTTCGTTACATTTCATATCATTTTCGTAAACTGTAATATTTTTCATATTCAGTAAATAATCAGCAGCACTGACAACAGATCTATTCTAGTTAGATCCACTAAACATATCAATAATTTGTTAATCCCACGTCCACAAATTAAAAACATCATCAAAGCTGATGATCATTGGACCGTAACACAATCAGGGTGTCCTGACCACAGTGGTACGCCGCTATTACGTACCTAGTACGTACAGCCAACGTCACGATGTTTTATCTAGGATCAGTGGTTTCCCAGTAAACACTGATAACTTATGTTTAGCGACCTTAATTTGCGGTTTCGTAAAGCGAGAGTGTATTTGAGTAAAGTTAGTAAGGAGTTAAGGAGTTTTGGAGAAAGAAATTGAGGCTCAACATGTAAGGAATATGTGAGCAGAAGGCAAATTGGCATTAACCTGACCTGCCACCCGAATAAGAACCTAAATGTAACTCAATAAGTTAAACGATAGTCGTATATAAGTCAACTAAAGTACAATTTAATTGATACTAAATTATGTCATGTCGTAGGAATTATATATTTACCATAATTACTTAATTCGTTATCAAACATTTTTGAATCAGGGGTCTGAGTCAAACCTGCACCCAGAAAAGCACGGGAGAAGAGTTCTTGAAACGCTTGAGGCAATATTGGTTGCAGCGCAATTGGAATGCGGTTTTCGCACGAGAATTTCGCCTCATGCAATTTCCGTATCGCATCTAGACCGTTTAGCGTAGCGGGCGAACAGAAGAGCCATCTTCAGTCGTAAATGTTTACAGGCAATTCATTGCCAAAGCTGCTTTAAAAAGCGTAGAATTTGAACATATTAAAATTCTGATGAGGAACAACGAAATAGATGAAATAGAAATGATACAGGTAATTAACTAATAGTACCGATATTGTACGTTAGAGCATTATTTAATTAACAGAATTTCCATTACTTAAGTATAACAATATTATTTTTAACTCTTGCAAAAAAAAACAGAAAGAGAGAGACAGACAGATTCATGTAAGAGTAATTCGAGATAACAAAGTTATTTACGTAATAAAGAGATCATTAAAAACGGAAAATGACGCTTTCCCCAAAACTTTTTGTTTTCCACAACTCCAATTACATGGTAATTTACCAATTTGTACATGAATGGGCCACCCAACTAAACAAACAACAAACGCTAACAATTGAATGACCCGTGATGCAACAGTCATTATCATTACTGCTGCTGCAGTATTGTCAACGACCACCATCATTATAAGATCCTCTCTGATTATAACAATGAGAATAAATTGGCGAAATGCAGTGGATCTTGTTAGGCTGGTCACATTAAACACCTGCCCCAGTTCTACTTGACCTACGATACCTCCTAAGTGTTTTTCTTCATCAGGAACATTTTCAATGTCTCCCAGAGTTCATGTTACGTTGGTCAATGTGCACCGTTTATTGTCGCACTTGGCCTGTTTCGCAGAAACAGAAAACAGAGGTTACATTATCAAGATTGTGCCGATTCTATTCTATTGTTTTCTTGACGGTGGATTCACATAATTTTTTGCTGTTTTATTTTGATGTGAAAACTTTTCGGAAATTACTTTTTATGTTCGGATTTTATCATAGTAATTTTAAAGCGTTGATTATTATAATCATTTCATCAAACTATGAAGAACAGAGCTAAGTATTTATTGCTGTCTTTCTTTTTCGTGTGGTTAGTGATTATAACCTGGTGTCAGAGTTGTAATGCCGTGCATTTGCCGCCGACTTGGCTTCACATGCCGTCGAGAAATATCTCTCAGACATGGCCGGTTTTCTCGTTGTTTCCTTTATTGCTCTGCCTTTCATTTTCCAGCAACTTGACCCATATTTTTCAGCACATTTATCAGTAAAAACAAGATAAACGCAATATTTTCATTCAACTAGCATTCCCCATTTTTATTCGAGTTCACTGACTCGTTTAGCGTTTAATTTCCACATGAACGGTTTATTTGTCGTGTCGACCTATGAATATGGCCGAGTTAAAATACGAGAGCTACTTGCGCAAAACATGACGTACAAGATCTGGTAAACAAAGGCCTGGTTACTGTGTGACTAAATAGACTTTGGTGTGCAAATATTCTCCTTCCAATCTCCTGCGATAGTTCCCAGTCTTACATCATTCCGGTTGAATCCACTGACGAACACGGTCATCCCCCAAAAGATAGTTGCGGGTATAAATCTACACGTTCGGTAGACAAAATTGGTAATTGGAGTTTGGTGTTATTGAAGTCCCAGTGCTGATCCACGTGATATAATGACTTGACTGACCAATATGATCGCAAACAAATAGAGGGAAAAAATTCCTTAGCCGTAGACATGATGCGTCAAGTTATTTTACCATAACTTCATTCAAACCAATACCATAAGAGTTCATAGTGTTTTAACCACTCCATATTGTCCATACCTTTCAAATTATCACCTCCAGTGAAGTCATCTTGCCTAAAAGGAAGAACAGCGTAATACATTGGACAAACAAACTTTACTAAAACTGTCTTCCCATTTATGGCACGTTACGCCGTGATGACGACGGTAAAAGCTGTACCATGACCCGTTCTGAATGACAATGACCGAGATTTCAATCCTTTTCTCCTTTGAGATCATCGTTTCGAAACGATGCACGTTTCAGTGTGTCAAATTGCATTTTCGATTTGGGAAAAGGCGGATCAAAACCGAAAGTCCGTGTCAAGACTGAGACATTGCATTGCTCTCTACTGAGAGTTGATGGCTTACAGTCGTTTTAGGATATGATAGTGAATCTTTTTTCATTCAGTTGAGTATCCTGTGCCTTCTGATATTGAGTTATTTTTATGGCCGAGAAGACCATAGATAATTTGCAAGCGAGGACTATTGCGAATCGTTTCCGGTAAGTAAATAGTTTTCTTATGATTGATTTTTTAAGTTCGTAATCTGGAACGTTAGCTGTCTAGGTTTTTACGTAAGCGGAGTTTGTTTTCTCAACAGCTTCAGACAACGCAATAAAACCTGTAATGGCCTTGTTTTTCTCGGATGGTATGGTTTATTAGTAGGTATTTGCTATTTGTCATAGCTTTTTTTCATACTTCCAAAACGACGTCCGCTCTGATTCACTTTTAGTCATCAATCTTAAAATAGTAAGTAGGTCCCTGCTTGCATATTAAAGTCAAGATGATCAGTGTTTTCTGCAGTTTGTGTTAAATTATTCCGGCACACCAAAAAACGGATATGCGACTCGGCTTTTTCTTTTATTTGCGCTCATAGCAAAAAATCTCGAGATAAATAAACGTTTCGTCAAAACGTTACCACACTGCAGAAAATCCGTTCCATATTTCGACACCTAAGCGTCGTCGCCATAAAATTGCCATGTCACCATTCCCGAGCCCGTGCGTCAGTTTCCTTACAGCAAAGTACCTAAGATACCCATGTTTTATAGTGTCGTTACGTCACTGCTTTCAGACGCTCCAGATGTGTCGATAGCATTGTTTGGGTGCGTATTTATGACGTGATCGCCGCATGTGTGATCATGCCCTAAAGAACCATAAAGATCGCAGGGAAAAAATTGTGAACGGGGTAGGGCGTTGCCCCGCACATGTTAGGAATAGTAAATTGTATGGAGATTGTGATCTTTTGATGTGGTTCACAGTACTTTATTTAGACTACTTTGTTTAGACTTTGTTATAAAACAGATTAAAGGCTGGTTTAATGAAAAGTCTGAAGTGGGGCGATGAATGATGGTTGAATGGGTAGGACTGATCCAAATAAATGAGTGTCTTGATGTTTTTTATTCCCTGATGCGTAGGCTTCGCTGTAGGTACAGATGCTACAGCTGGATGGACAGGATTAAATGGAGTATGAACTTATGTTCGATTCAATCCACAAACGGATCGGTTTGTTTCCCATCACTGGTCATTTAAATTGACCCTTACTTGTATAGCGTGTTTACATGGAACTGCTAGTAAAGAATAAAATGGTTTCATGATAATTTCAAACTATGATAATATTAATCTTCCGTTAATATTACGAGGATACGATGGTGTTAGTTTAATTCAATACAACTTAACTTAGAAATGGATTATCGGAGAACAAATTCTCGAGGGATAAGCCCAAAAATTTAACTTTCTATTTGAACAACCTAGTCGAAGTGTTCGAAGACTTTTTGAACAAAGACTATCCATCTATTAAACATCATAGTGGCACTTGCTTCCTTGCATATTTCTCAAGGGACACGGCTCTCGGTTACAAAGCCGACAATAACTTACTAGGTAGGTACTCGAATTTATTGAAAACAATAGGTATCGTGTTCAACGTAATGTGACAGTCTCTGTTATATAGAAGGTGGCTCAACCTGTCTTTAAAGATAACAATAGTATGACAGGCATAAAACTTCGCCATAAAATGGTGGAAAAAGTTTTCAGAGAAAAACGAGTTCGAGACATTTGGAAAATTATGAGATTTTTCAGGATTCTTGAAGACCTATTTAGTAGTGGGTTGTAGGTACAAGATAGATAGAATACTCTTTATTTTGTACACCATAAAAATTAATGAATATAAATTTAGGGTGACACAATCATGGCCGGTCTTATCGCAAGAAGGCGATCTTTTACAAACAACAAGGCTGCCAATTATAATGACAATGAAGGGTTTTCAAGTTCTGTGTTGTTTTTGGCAAAATTGTGGTCCACCCATTATTTTTGTAAAGAGCGAATAACGTTTTTAATTCGGGAAGATGGGCAGCAGTTTTAGAAACGATTTCTTCTCTTGTGACTCGTTTTTTACTACGAGATTAAGAAGCATGGTGTGTAGGCAAGGCTCCTCACGGTACAGCTGGGCAGTCACTTCGCGGCAGTCAATTCTCTGTCTAATGTGACACACCGGCCCCGGTGCTACGGTATGACGAAATTAGAGAAGGCAGATGACTGCTGTTGACTGATTGCTGATTTATTTTTCTTCTATACATATTTAAACTTCAATTGAAGTTATCATTGATAATGACTTGACTTATACTTTTAAAGCATTAATCCATTTGTTGACAACAAGTCATGCGGCGCCAAGTAGGCATTACCTACCTACCTACTTGTTACCATTAAATGAGTCATTTTTTACAATTTTTACACATAACTTTATGCTTTCACATGAGTTCACCATAGGCACATAATGAAAAAATATTATTAATTTGAATTTCTTCTTCCAATCAATTCAGTTTGACTAAATTATAATAATACCATCCTATGATTATGCCGCTGCATCAACAACCAACCATCTTTTAAGAAAATTATTGAACATGTCTCATGAAAAATATCAAACATTATAATCATATCATCAAACACCATGATTCCCTATTTATGATTGTAAGTTTCCCACTTACATGTTTTATTACACTACTCACTAGTAAATCATGTTTTTGATCTAATTATAACTCTGAGAGTAACACCCCGTTTCAATAATGAATGAGGGTGTCAAGAAAAACAACCACATGTATACTGATGACAGCCGCGTTCCAAAGAGTCCCCATAAGTAAGAAGGATTTATTATTTAGAAGATTTACTTGTCATTAGGTATTTAAATATGTAATTTACATATTAATTTAGTAAGAATTTACTCTACAATATGCACTAAAATGTTTAAATTAAATTAGTAAAAAATACTAAGATCAAGACACTGTTTAGTGGTTTCAATATTAAGGATTTTGATGGTGTAGTACCTAATGCCCTTATTTGTTTTCCATTGTGATGTGCTAAGAAACTGAAGTATAGTTTCAATCCCCGTGTCAATGTTTTTGAAGATTGACCTGTATTCATTTTAGTTTGATGAAGATTTTTTGGTCAAATTATGAAGATAAGTAAGTATTTTAATAATTTATTTACCAAAAACTTAGCCTAGGTAATGTTGGGATGGGTATGCCTATGACAGATGAGTAACACCCCTACCTAAGCTAGGAAAATCCTGTATCTTAAAGGACAGTTAGATAGGTACCTACTTAGCATAATATCTTGTGATAACTTTTGAGTTTTGGACACAAAACAAAGTTGTGTTTTTTATTCCAGGCCTCACTCACATTCCAGGACTCACACACTTTTCATTAGATTATAAGCAAGTAATTAAAATTGGACTGGTCATGATACAGCCTAATTCTCATGAGTTTTACCAATGATATTATATTAAATATAAAATTTATTATAATATAATTGAGTTTTACTTACATTACAGGTGACAATCCAAGATCTCTGCAACTAAACAAATTATGGTAGGTAGATAACTAACTGTAGCCACATTGTAGCAACTAACTACTATTCTAATTTCTGTGTAAAATCTTATCTGTTAAAAATAAATAGAATCACAGGCGTTCATACACTCAGCCATCTTACTCCACAAAGGATTGACATGTAAACAATCTTGATACAACCTAACAAATGCAAAATATTAATTCACGTCCAGTAAGCATCTAATTGGCCGGAACTTCTAACAAAGTAATGCAGCTACATAAACAATACATCGAGCTTCTTTTACGAAACCAACTAAAGCAAGCATTGTTACAATAGGAATAACGTTCAAAACTTTGAAATTACTAAGATTAAAGACCAGTAAACTCGATTTACTTGAATCACATGTTACTAGAAACGTGCGACATTGAGTTTTTATAACAAAAAGGAACCAAAACGAAGAATAAAAGGGGGTAAATATCGATCATACACTCACCACAACACGATAAGCCGGCGAACTCGAAGTAATCGCACCAATCTACAGCTTTACGTCACGATTTCACACATAAACGTCCACTAAAAATCACAAATAAACACTTCACTTTGGTTCTCAGCTTTCAAACTTATTATTCCATACAATTTTCAGTCACCAATTTATGAAAAAAACACTTTCACAGCATTTTCACGATGAATCCGATTCGACCACTGACACATCCACCTTTCATAGAAACGCGGCAACAGACTGCCAGTGGATTCGTTTGGGCCATAGACACGAGCTTTGTCTGTTATTGACTCCATTACTTTTACTACTAACCGACTAAATTGAAAGTGACGTTGACAACGCTACAATCTTGCACGAGTGCAATACTTTTTGTGTGGCCGTGTAATATTAGCGCCATCTATCAGTTGGGTGAAAAACTTGCATGTCAAATTCTACTCTTCCGTAGGTGACGCCATCTTGTTTTCATTGGTGAAATTATTTGCATTGCCATCTACCGAGTAAAACGTAATGTTTTTAGATTATTGGATAACTCAACTTGTAAGCGTTATGTCTCAGTGGTAATAGATGGCGCCTAAACTAATTAATTTGTTTCACTAATTATCAAAACGATGCAATGTTGTGCAGAAAGCAAGTATAAAAAATAATTAATGGTATAAATTATAATTAAACTTACACTTTAATTCAAACCAGCCGAATGCAATGGCTGGTCATGAAAGTTGTGGAAGATCGTAATTTCAACAAAAACGTGCGGACGGGCAGTGTGCAGCGGCATACAGGATCTAGGAGTTCAGCAATATTTTTTTGCTCATTGAAAATCTATTAGCCAATAGGTTTCCTTCATGCAATGTTTGTGCGCTTCATCATTTAATTTCACTTTAATAAACTTCAGATTTCAATACCTAAGTAGGTATTTATTTACATTAGGTATTATTACAATGACATTCCAGATACAACCAAATAAATTCACATTTCGACTTAGAAAAGGAAGCGTTCCCATAGAAAGAAGGCATGGAGATCTGATTTTTTGTGTTGCTTTTTTAAAAGCCATAAACTTTCTGGGAAGAGGTGAGTGGAAAAAAAATCTGGGAGTTGGTTTGGAGCTCGAAATGAACGGTTCTGGTACACTTCCGCCCGATGACCGCTGGCGACGAGGGCATTAGGGTGCGGGCAGGGAATACCATGGAGTCGAAGATGAACATTTTGCTGAAGGTAAGGATATTTTTTTACCATACCTCAAATTACTTAGCATGATCCTCCGTTATGCCAAAAATACTGCAACATTTTGAAATAAATATATTTTGGATTGATGCTAGGTCCTATAATTGACGAAAACACGATTACTTAAATAAAATTTTCTCCATAGAAAAAAATCCAAAGTTACCTCTAAACCGAAATATAAACCGTAAATATAAAGTATTAAAAAAATACTTCAAATTAGATCATGAAACTTTGCATAATAAAATAACTGAACTAACTTTAAAGCAGGTCTTATGGTTTTTTATTATTTACATTAATTTATTATGTACCATTATTTTCACCGTAAAAAACAATTACCTAAACTACGTATTCAAGGCTTGAGAGCCGCCAGTACCCCACTCCGTCTCGCTCTCACTCAGGCCGCGAGTAGTATGGTGCGAGCGAAATAAAATTTGAGGACGGGTAGGCCCTTAAGAATAAGCAGGTAGGTTAGTATGATAACTTACAGATTGAACTTAACCCTCATGATACTATCATACCAACTAGGTAAGTCAGTAAGGGCCGTATTTCTCGATAGGTATGGCTTACATCCAGTGAATCTCAAATACCTAGATGTTCAAGATTCATACTTGGGATCTACTTACGTCAACAAAGAGTTCCTGTAAAATATTTTTGTATTCTCTGTATGAAAGTAGGTAGGTACTGTTTCTCGTAAACCGAATTTATAATTAGGATTACCTAATTTAGGAAAAATCCACAATGTATTTGTGCATAGCTACCTAAATTCACCATCATCATTCTCCTGCCCTCCGAATTTATTTGAGGTCGGCTCAAAATGTTTTTTATTCCATATTTCTCTATTAGTCGTCATCTCGGTAGTTAGAACCTTTCTACCCTTAGAGACTCTTACATACTAGGGCGATTCGCCGCGCGACGCGAATTTTAACAAAACAATTTCTGAGAATTGTTTTGTTAAAATTCGCGTCGCGCGGCGAATCGCGCCAGTGTGTAAGAGCCTTAACATCTTTCACACAGCCCATGCATCGTTTCTTTGGTCTTCCCCTACTTATAAGATACCCACATTTTCTTCATATAAGTATGCTTAGCGCAGAAATAAGTACCTACTGCCCACGTTTAAAAATAAATACAGTACAATGGCGGCTCCACTGCTTTATATTCTGCAGCGTGAAGAATGTTATTAAGTGGATAAGCAGTAAAAAAACAAAAATATCTCTATCGGCCGCCTTGGACGTGATAATTAGTAGATAGCCAGCTCGGATACATCGTCACGGACAAACACGTTTTTCTAATAGTATTTATAGAAAGCTGTTGGTTTTATATCACTTTTATTATGGTTGGGATATGGGGTGGCAATTTGTAGGTGTCCATAGGGACCAACACCCTGATTGCGTAATACACGATCAATGACAATCTGAATCATTTTGAAAGTGATTCCTAATCCATTGCTTCATACGTTCGAAAAAAAATCTGTTCAGCAAAAGAAATACGACGACACGGTTGGCGCAGTGGCTGAGCGATGGACTGCTGCGCAACGTGTCGCGGGCTCGATCCCCGCACGAAACAAATATTTGTATGATCTGCAAGTAGTTGTTCCGGGTCTGGGTGTTAGTGTATGTGGGTTTCTATGTTTGTAAACGCACCCACGATACAGGAAGAAATTCCTAGTGTGGGGAAACGTTTAAAAAAAAAAAAGCAATGAATGTTGTTGACCTGTTAAATGAAACGAATTAGTCTAAAATGTATTACGCAATTAGTTATGATAATGAGAGTCCTGCATTTTTAGCAAAGTGAGGGGTTGTTCTATGTAGGAAGGTTCTGAGGGGCTCGTGGCTAAATAATAACAGATCGATTGAAGGCTAAGCTACACTTGCTGCGGTCGGTCCGTGGATGGGTGACCAAGTGACAATGCATTAGGTACATATCGCGACCCCTCCGTGCTTCGGAAAGCATGTTAAGGCGTTGGTCTGGGCAATGTCATTCGTAGATTTTTGACAGTCGTTACGGGTAGTCAGAAAGTCGAAATTCTAACAACCAGCCTTACCAAGGTGTATCGTGTTGCCCAGTAAGGTTGGGGAGGTCAAATAGGCAGGCATGTAAAAGTGTCATAAAAGGTCTATAATTAACGAAATAAACATATTTTTTTTTTATTTCATTTGTAATTTCATTTCATTTTATTTTCATGTCATCATTTTATTTCATACTAGCTGCCGTCAGCGGCTTCGCCCGCGTGTAATCTTTATAAATTATAGCCTACGTTACTCAGGGTGACTGTAGCTTTCTAATGGTGAAAGAATTTTTGAAATCGGCGCAGTAGTTTTTGAATTTATTAATTTTTAAGAATTGTATTTTTGTGTGTATGTTTGTACATACACACAAAAATACAAATCTTTCCTCTTTATAGTATAGTGTGATAGTTAGGTAATAAATCAGTCTGGTCTGCTGAACCTAGGTTCAGCGGTGATGATGGTGAAACATGGAAGAGACCTAGGTCTCTTCCATGTTTCACCATCATCACCGCTGTTTCGGCCCACAATCACCGCTGTTTCGGGCCACCATCACCCCGCCTTCCATCCTCTGGAGCAATGAACGCTTTTTAAACTACAGTGCAGAATATTGCGATTATGCAATAAAAACATACAGAGAAATTGTAATCAAAACCGACCATAATAACCTGGAATAGATGTAAAGTCACCTGGAAATACATACTAAGCTATCTTAGGTACTACTACTTTATCTACTACCTACTGTATCTACTTTGTAACAACTAGGCGGTGAAACAATTTCTTTTTTTTCATTCCTAAGTAGGCTAGTGGTAAAGTTATTTTAGTCCCGAAACTAGTTTACATACGGCTACGAAGTACGAATAAACTGCTACATTTTAAATATCTTACCTTAGTCACAGTATAATAAAGTAACAGTACTATATCTCGGCAGTGACCTTGAAATAATTACCTACGGCCACTCACTCGGGAGATAAATCTTCTGCATCCGTGCATAACTCTCGCGTACTCGATAGATGATAATTCTTACACTGAGATGTCCAAGCGCGTCGTTTCGGCCGTTTTCTATGAAGATACTAATACTGCTATTTTTTTATACTGTGCCTTAATGTGAGTAATAATGTTTTCTATAGTTTTGTGCAGAGCACCTGATTAGTTACAATATAATAATTACAGTAAAGAATCGTCATATTGAAATAGACTTATGAATGATTAGAGCGCATCATAATTTATATTCCATGAACAGAAAGTTTTTTTTTTCTCGTAATTCGCGGCCATTTCCACTGGAACACCACTGCTTTACCTACCCTTTTTTTTTTTTTTGAGAATGGGTTATCATCCAATGACTTCCCCCGCTCTGGGCGGAGCTGAAGGGCGTGTCAGACTTTTACTGACTAAAACCCACCCGTTTTCCTTCAGTTGCCTGTTGCCAAGGTCCCGGTATCCCTTTCGGACTTTCCCGCAATAACCTACCCCTGAACTACGAAAACTGCCTGATGGGCCTGCTCCTTACCTCAGTCTCGCCTGATGGAAAGCGATAGATGAGGTGGAACGAGACTGTCCTGAAATAAAGGCGCTGTCGAAGTCACAGCTGGTGCAAATGTCAAACTCCAAATTGAAAAAACAAACAACAATCACTTGAAATGTCAATGTCAAATTAGTCTACGAGTTTTACAACCGGTTTCTGATTTGAGAAAAGTAGCAAATCTCAACTGATTATTCTCAAATACATAAGTACAAATACTCAAATACAAATACGTAAGCTTTTTGCTTTTCACAAGTTAAAATCAAATTTCAGAAACGCAACTGACGACTGTTAAGCATGCTATCTGTCAAATTTGAGTAAATGATGTTAAATTACTCAAATCTTGATTAAAGTTTAAAAAACTTAAATCAGAAACGAAAATATGTTTTACTTAAGTACAGATTAGGACGTTCTCAATTCAGAAACCGGGTGTTTAACACAGACTTTAGGCTCAGGTTGGTAGGTTGTAGTTTAAAAGAAAAACATGCCTCATATTTTCTGCGCTATTGGGACGTACAAAGAACCACGAACGACGTGTGTTTGCTTTGTAGTTCAGACGTAGCGCCATCAATATCACATTACTACGTAAACGTTCTAATAGAACGCCGAGCACGTGAGTGCTACGCACAATGTTACGTTCTACGCGCTAGTTTAATGGTACAGTCACGGACTTTAATTGATGAGCCACCTTCCAAGTTTTCAATTTTGCAGTTTCATACATTCACGAGATTACACGATTAAACACGAACTCAAATCGCAACTCGTAAACAATATGACAAATAAATTACTTTTAATCGGAAATATCCATAGAGGTTGACTAATAAGTTCTCAATGATAAAAATAAATACAATGTTGCATTAAGTTTATCCAATCTATTTGATACCGACCTCCTTTGAATCATAGCTCATTAACTCGATAATTATGAAACATAACTGAAGACAGTGACAGTTGAAATATCAAGATGACAAATAAATTACTTTTAATCGGAAATAGTCTTATCCATAGAGGTTGACTAATAAGTTCTTAATGATAAAAATAAATACAATGTTGCATTAAGTTTATCCAATCTATTTGATACTGACCTCCTTTGAATCATAGCTCATTAACTCAATAATTCTGAAAACTTAACTGAAGACAGTGACAGTTGAAATATCGATGTCAGAGAATTTCTCCGTATGCTAACGTTACTATCGCAACAGTAACCTAGCAACAATTATTTATCGTTGCTAGGTTACTATTACTAGACCTGCAATTGGTTGACTTTGAGTATTCACTCTGTTGTCAAGTTTGTAGTTCTGGCTCTCAGGTTAGCCAATCGGTATGAAATATAATTATCTTATCTTCTTCTAATACGAAGACATATGACTTTTCGTGTCGGGAACCGAATAAGCCCGATTTGCATTACACGGCTAAAATACGAACAGTGCCAGGTGGCTCATCAATTTAAGTCCGTGACTGTACATTGAAGTTTGGATGATAAAGAAGTTTTTACTTCAAAAAGTTCGGATTTGTAGAGCTGGTTTCTTGGATTCTGTCATTCATACTTGGGTGACAGACTCTAAAATGCGTTCCATCAAATAGTTCCTTTGCATTTATGTTGGTTCCATTGTAAAATTTTAAAATCGGACGTTATGTACAGTCCTACCAACTTATCTGTGAACTGAAAGAAGACGCCACAGTCGATTCAGTGTTGCTAATTGATTGATTATAAAAATTAATTCTAACATTCTAACATCAGAATGAATGAATTCATCTACATTCTAATAATGATAATAATTTTATCGTGCATTAATGTAGTAGACACTGACAATCGAATGACTTTCAACACGACGGTCGTAGTTACAATTTTCGCCATTTCACAGGTAGGTTGGTAGGAGTGTAGCGGCGCGGCGGCGCTAGCGTATTTGTATTAGTCATAAAACAGTGTAGCATGCAACACTACGCACTCTAGATTCATAATTATATGTGCTCTAGGTGAGTAATAAATTCTTTGGGGACAGATTGACATTTTCTTTAACTCGATATCATAGATACTTTCGATGTGTTATGTTTACTCCTCACCTAATAAAACACCATAGACGTATATTTAGTAAGCTCCTCAGGATGACGATTGACCAGTTGCAAACCAGAACACGACGTGTTGCCACACCGAGCGGAGCGCTAGACGCATAGACTCTGCGATGCCTCGTTGAGAGGTGAAACACGTGTCTATTTCTTACAGGGAATCATTTAACTATCCTCACCTAACATTTGGTGTACTTCGATAAGATCCCGAACTACATAATATGTGTATAATCTATGATCCCGAATACGAGGTTGCTGCTCCTGTCATCATTAACATCATCATTTCAGCCGAAAGACGTCCACTGCTGGACATCGGCACCCAAGCATCGCTACTTCGACCGATTCTGTGTTTTCCCCACCAAGAAATGAAATTGCTGCTTCTATATTGAAAAGAAATTGTTTATTCTGGAAATAGGATATCGGTATCACTTTAAACGTTATATTAAGGCGCTTAGTCCCGTTTAGTACCGTAACACGGTCACTTTAAAAAGCCTACTCCTCATTAACGGCTTGGTTAAAAGATCTGAAAAAAATATATGTTTGCCATAGATTCATGTAAAACATTTTGTATTGAGCAATTTTTTTGTATGACTAATACTTTTGCCTTAAAAAATATTTAACAAAATGCAATTTTTGGCTTATATTTCCCTACTACTTCTAAACGGCTTTGATGTTTGGAAATATTTTATACTGAAAAATTGATGGTTAGAAGTACTACATATTGTATTAAGCAGAAATGTAAATTAAACAATTTTTTTTTTTAATTACCCCTCTTAGAGATACAGGTTCAGAGGTGCTCTGCGTGGGCGCGCGCGGCAGTCGCGCGTTAGCATTGAGACGGGACGGCTGTGTCGCTCGCTGCTCCGCGCCGGCTATTGACCGACTACGTACGTTTGTGTATAATGTTAGTCCAAATAATCACGAACAAATTACAAAAGTGTGCGTGTCTAGACTAGCTCGCTGCAGAGAGTCTTGTTCGCGTGGATGCTTTATTAGTGCTGCGGTTTCTACGTACATACTGTTTTTGTTTATATGGTTTTTATGTAGGTCATCATCTGCCTAGCCTTTTCCCGACTATGGTATGGTCCATACTAGGTAGGTAGGGTAGGTAGGGTACCTACCCTAGGTAGGGTAAGTAGGGTAGGTAGGGTAGGTAGGGTAGTTAGGGTAGTTAGGGTAGGTAGGGTAGGTAGGGGTAGATAAGTAGGGTAGGTAGGTAGGGTAGGTAGGTAGGGTAAGTAGGGTAGGTAGGGTAGGTAGGTAGGGTAGGTAGGTAGGGTAAGTAGGGTAGGTAGGGTAGGTAGGGTAGGTAGGGTAGGTAGGGTAGGTAGGGTAGGTAGGGTAGGTAGGGTAGGTAGGGTAGGTAGGGTAGGTAGGGTAGGTAGGGTAGGTAGGGTAGGTAGGGTAGGTAGGGTAGGTAGGTAGGGTAGGTAGGGTAGGTAGGGGTAGATAAGTAGGGTAGGTAGGTAGGGTAAGTAGGGTAGGTAGGGTAGGTAGGTAGGGTAGGTAGGTAGGGTAAGTAGGGTAGGTAGGGTAGGTAGGGTAGGTAGGGTAGGTAGGGTAGGTAGGGTAGGTAGGGTAGGTAGGGTAGGTAGGGTAGGTAGGGTAGGTAGGGTAGGTAGGGTAGGTAGGTAGGGTAGGTAGGGTAGTTAGGGTAGGTAGGGTAGGTAGGGGTAGATAAGTAGGGTAGGTAGGTGGGGTAGGGTAGGTAGGGTAGTTAGGGTAGCTAGGGAGTGTAGGTAGGTAGGGTAAGTAGGGTAGGTAGGGTAGGTAGGGTAGGTAGGGTAGGTAGGGTAGGTAGGGTAGGTAGGGTAGGTAGGGTAGGTAGGGTAGGTAGGGTAGGTAGGGTAGGTAGGGTAGGTAGGGTAGGTAGGGTAGGTAGGGAGTGTAGGTAGGTAGGTAGGGTAGGCGGCCGACCAACCAACCGACCGATGGACCGACAGACCAACCGAACGACCGACCGACAGACCGACCGACCGACCGACCGACAGACCGACCGATAGACAACGAAGCCTTAGTAATAGGGTCCCGTTTTACCCATTGGGTACGGAACCCTAAAAACAATGCATTAATGATAAGATAAAATTACTACGCAGTTGAAAGAAAAGACAAATTATTTATTTTATTATGTAAAATCGAGTAGGTACCAGGGCCAAGCCACCTTTAGAAACCAGTGCCAAAAACCAGGGCTCGAAATACTTTCAAGTGTTTTCTTTCTGCATTGAAAATAGATCTGTAAAGTCATACAAATAAGGATACAATCGCGTATGCAAAAAAGATTACGTCCAACTTCCAACCAAGACTTGGTGGAAGAAAAATACTTGCATAGAACATTGATCGTCAACTCTATAGAAATAAAGATTACAATAGCGTTTACAAAAAAAAACTTCTAAACCTTAACGTAAAAAAATACTTTCATAGGAAATTGTTCCGTGCAACCTTACCAATAAGGATCATGATCGCATTTGTGAAAGAGTAACGTGAGTCCCATTGATTAAAAATCTTTGATGCGTTGCGCGTTGAAGTAAAAAGTTCGTTCCATTTTCAAATAACAACAGATAATTCCCCTAAGTCGACACTCTGACCACATCGTCACTTGTTTTTGACCAGTACAGCAATTTTGATTTATCTCGAAGAAGTTTATCAAAATAATGCTAGAATTTCCAAGCATGTTTGAGAAAAGATTTTATTTAAATTTCGATTTGTTTTGCAAATAGAGCTGTTTATGGAGCAGTTTGAAGATTGATAACGAATAATCGGTGGAGTACTTTGAGAATAATTCAAGATACCTATGGAGCAGAATGGGAATAAAATAATAAGTATTTTTTAATAATACAAATTCCTTGGAGTAACTTGGGAAGTAATGTATGAGATTTTTATCTTTTTAGATCAAAAGAATGGAATACTTTGGGAATACCCCGTTTAAAATAAATAAGAAACAAATGAACATATTGGCGCGTGAAACATTATCCTTGTTCGTCATTAATTCTGGAAATTATAATTAATTTACTTAGTTTGAAATTCCGCGCATTGTGAGATTGAAAAAAGTTCTATACAAGACTTGGCCGCAACCAGGCATTGATGGACTCACGTATGTGTGCCTCGGTTTTGCCTCGGCCCACATTTTCACGATCGTCCATCAATAGCCCAGTTGCAGGCCGCGACAGTAATGTACGGAAGAAAGAATACTTGCATAGAACATTGATTCG